>VWZN01014768.1:137325-207904 GCA_013396955.1 Regulus satrapa
CCAGAGCTGGGCAGGGCCCTCGAGCAGGGTCAGCCCAAGAGACAGGCACTGCCTTGGGCCTGTGGCCAGACCAGGACTGGCACAGCCCAGGTGACACTGGCCTCTTGCCCACTACAGATGTCTTTTTTTTTCTTGGTAACAACATGCACCCCAAAGGTGTTCCATTATAGAGAAACTGGTCAATACTTGTCATAAAGAAAACAGGAACTGATTTTTTTTTCCACTACATATCCATTGAAAGTTAATATAACCCTTCAGCTGTTCAGTCTTGAAATTTCTGAAATTCTTACATGTAAAATTCCAACTTTGATGTTGCATTAATACTTCATGTATGCATTTGGTTCTGTACATACATTTAGCAGAAACTTAGCAAATCAGCATATTTTGTTTAGCAGACAGCACTGGATTGTAATGAATAGTTAAATGGTCCCCTAGGACAACTTGGCTTTTTAATTTGTAGGTTTGTATTGCAGTTCTACAAAGCCACATGTGCCTGAAATAATATATACAAGGATAAATAGAAAAAAAATTCTTTTCAATGCATCATAACTATGCAATTTTAGCACATGGTACTGTTTAAAATACTTTTCCTGTGATGCAACTCGTTAACCTCATTTGGAATGGTTCCTTATCACTAGTAAACATTTTTCTAGTTTTAATAAGACTCATCTTCCAACTCTGGAAAAGTTTTTGCTGTCCCATTAGTGTTGATGATTGATTTCTGCATTATTTTGCAGACTCAGAGCACTGTAGGAGTAGACTCACCACAGAGCAATTTTAACTTTGTCTTTCTGAAGAATCAAATGCAGGTTTTGGCACTAAAGTGACAAGATGAAGAACTGGGCACTCATGGTCCATTATGAACCAAGGAAATGCTATTTTTATACAGTTTTTGCAGACCTTGTGTGTAACTCCAATTGGTCAATAGTTTTCTTGCCAATTATTCTATTGTTTAGTAAAATGTATTTTACTTGTCTATGAACTCTTTCTGTTCCTGGATAATTTACATATTTTGTTCACTGATTCTCATGAGACAGATTCCTTGTTTAATGCAGGTGCAGATAGTTTTTCATACAGGATTTTACACAGCCTTTCTTTTATATATGTCCATTTTCCTCTAAGAACATTCCCACAGTAAAGGGATGGCTCTAGCTGAAAAGGCAAAGTTCTACCTGAAGATTTCGCCCATTAGAAAGAAAAACAATTCTAGCAGGGGAAGTGAATAAAATAGAGACAAATTGTAGGAGTCTGAAGCAGCACTGTAGTCAGTTTTATATTGGTCCAGTTTAAAGCTGGCTTCAGCTCTCATATATCGCTGTCTGCACTACTCAAGTGAAAATTTTGTAGCTTTGTTTCCAGTAAACAGCACTTCCCTGGAAATGTCTGAGTGTGGACTGGGGAATAGTGAGTGAGGTACTTTTTTTACTCAACATTACAGAAGTTCTGCTCTAGGACTACAGGAAAATAACGTTACTGTGCTGGAGAACAACCAACAGCACAGCTGTAGTCAGCAAACCATGCATGTTCTAGTTTTAGTAATTGGAATTACTCAATAAAAGAGGGATAATAAGAAAAGGCAAGGACTGATTTGTGGTTAACTTAGAGGTATTGCAACAGTACATTCAAATTTTTGTGCTTAAATTTTTTTTTCCCCCCTAAAACTGACAAAAAAAGATTTTTGTCAACTTTCTGTTGTGTGTAAAAATATGCAAGGAGCACACAAATAGATGCTTCCCCCTCCCTTTCCTCTCCTATAAGCCCGTGTTTCTTTACTCCTAGAGGTAGCTCAAGGCAAGGAAAATGCATATGGCAGTGTTATACATCAAGAGTTTTTAATCCAGTGTGCCACCTCACTAGCAGCTGCACTTGCTACTGCATTATATCAGAACTCAAAACAGAACACTTAGAAAGTGGAATAGATGGTGCAAGATATTTAGTGGCTGCACATAAGGTTTTACCAATAGTTTAAATATAATCTCCTTTATGGTGAATCAAATTTGATTTAAACTTAGATTTAAATGGAACTGACAGGAATACCTTAAGACAATTCTTGCATGTGTAACATTTAAGCTTTGGACAACCATCCAAATTAGGCTTTTGCTACTGTATTAGGAGTAGTTTCTTTCTCATATCAGCTATTTCATAACTGAGACATATGCAGTTTCTTGAATTCTACATCTTGACTTATTAATATGATTTCTTCTAAAACTTGAGTATAGAAATAAGCATAAGAAAATACCGTAAGGCAGTGGAGTTACTAAAATCTTTACAGGAGCTGATAATTTCTGAATCACAACTTCAATTCAGAACCTAAGCATGGTGATTATTCTGGACTGGCTACTGTTCCAGTAGTGTTATTTGTTTAAACACAGAATAAATTGCAGGATCAGTGCCACCTCATCCATGCTGGCAGCCAAATATTTAATAACCATCTGTAAAGTTCACAGAAGGATTCATGCTCAAGAGTGACATCTGCCATCAGATCAAGAGTGTAAGAGGTAATGGTAGATAAAGAATATCATGCTTTAATGAAAGTTTTCTATAAGTGCTTAAACAAAAGTCTCTTTTACCTGCTGACTCTTAATCATCTCATTTATTGTTTTATTCCAAAATGAAATGTGAACATTTTTCACCATCTTTTAAACCACCTGAAATTCGATAGGAATACCTAGATAAATACAGAAAACACCGTACAACAGAACTTTCTGCTTTTAGGGAAGCTCACCAAGTCTGGATAAAGGCATAGTCATTAGGATTTAATCTGTCCTGGAAAATGTAATTATTCAGCATCAGAAACCCACCCTGAGCCAGAAGAACTGAAATGCCAACAGTAACATGACTGTCTGCCCATAAGGGCACATCTCCTCTTTCATGGATAGAGAGAATTATCATTCTTTAAATGACACATTTTTGACACCATTTTACTAAACAAAAAGGGCTGCTAGAAGTCAAATCATCCTCAACAATACAATCCTGGCAGAGGTGGGCTGTCATACATTGCTACATAAGTTGTCATTTAATACTACTAAAGAGAAAATAACTTCTAACTCTATTGTCAGGTAACCTTCTTTAGAGAACAGTGAATTTAATGTCTAACACCTACATGAGACACAGGAATAGTTGGATTAACAAGCCATGTCATGCTGTCAGCTGCTGTTTATTTAAATAAAATGTCACAGTCTAGAAATAAATTGCATAGTTTAAAAACATCGAATTGTTGTAACACCCGGTGTTTCTCTTGCTGGACAAAAGCTACATCTCATTTACACTGCATTACTTTCTAAACGTCTGTGCATATTCTTGAATCTTCACCTTGTCATTTAGGTGGCATATGAGATATTCTTCCCTGTTTCTGTACATTTGTCCTTCAAAGTGAATACCTTTAAACAAATCTGCTTCATTTTCTTTGAAAGAGACCAAACCATTTAAATCCTGCTTCTGACATGTTGCTGTTTACCTCACCTTGGTGAATGTTGTGTGAGTTTCTTCACCAAGATTTTCTTCATTAAATGAAGACAGAAATAACATTTTTAATATATTTTTACTATAGTAAAAAAACTTGAACTTCCTTTCTTCAACACCATCTTCAAACACAATTACAATTTACTTCACTTTCCATTAAGTTCTGATTTACTGTCCTATTTTTTTCCGAACTGTCAGAGAAAAGTAAGAACTGAATAGAGTTTATAACTGAGATAAGGTCAAGAGGAAATGGGTTTATTGTTTTAACAATTTATTCTAAATTATACCTGGGAGCAGCTGCTATGTAGGTCAATAACTGAGCTGGAATTCAGGTTGGATTGTACTTTCACCTACTAACACACAAATTTATGAAGTGCTGAGCCCCATCACAGAGTGTGATGTTGGGAGCTTAAAGACGTATGATTTTTTCACTATATTGTCCCAAAGTACTCACCTTTAATTTAAAGCTATACTTTAAGGGGAAATAAATTGTTTAATTACAGAGACATCCCACAGAAAGGGATCACAGGTTTATCTTAAGTTAATGCTAAGAGCTGTTAGCATGAACACATGGGCACCCATTTTGGGAATGAAGATGACGTAAGGTGACAGGAAGAAGCTCCAGCCCAGTCTTACACCACATAAAACCTGGGATACTCACTTGTCCAGGCTTCCCATTCTCACACAGAAAGGCCTCGTGCTCTGATGCAAACTCTGGGGCATTGTCATTCACATCCAGAACTTTGATAGCAACAGGCACCCGGGACACCTGGCTGTGGTTCCCTGAGGAAAGAAATCAAAGCACCCAAGGTAAGTATATTTAACTGGGAATTAAATGCAGCAGTGCTTGCACAGTGACCAGGCTCCTCCTGTGTGCCTCACCTGCAACAGATCATGGCATTGGAGCATGAGCTAAACAAGACTGGCCAGGGCTTTGTGCTTGAAAAGAATAAATAGATTCCCTGCTGCAAACAGCATTTGTTAGAGATTAGCTCAATGAAGACCTTCCTTGGTCTAAATTGGTAAGATTTTTCTTTGATGAAGTTTGTATTGTTTTATTGATAAAGTCCGTTATATACGGAAAAGGGAAGGCTGCAAAGAGCAGAGATCTATTTCTTTGTTTATCTTTGGCAGAGAACAGCACATTTTACTCCATTAATTGTTCTGACTGCACATTTATTATTTCTTCATTGCAAACATGGTTAAAGTGCTGACCCACATTTGGAAAAAGATGGATGGGAGACAAATGGGGCGAAACTAGACAGTAATTTGGACTTTAAAGCACTTGGATCATCTACCACTGACCAGACCCATGACCTGTGAACTTCTTTCTTCACTGAAGTAATGACTCATTATTTATAATATAGAGCTATTTTGCACAAAATTGCTTATCACTGTGAAGAGTAGAATGAGCTGTAAGGCAAGAAAAGCTAAACCAACAGTTTGCCTCTACTTTGAATAACTTTCAGAGGCAGCTGCCTGTCTTTCCTTCAATCCAGCATCATTAATTTGCTTAGAGACTACTTATAAATATTTTAAATTTCCAAGGAGTAAACCCATGAATTCAGTTTAAACTGAGGTCACCAGCTGATTTGGAGAGTTTGGTAAACTGTTCCACAGCACATGCACACTTCCACAGGTAACTCAATCCAGTTTCTAAGTCCATCTCTCCATGGATATAATTTTCCAGTCATAGTATTCTGCCTTGTTTGTATCATCAGCAATGACAAATCTCAACATTCAGTGCACTTCTCAGTACAAATTTCTACAAAGTACAAGAAGATCAGGCCCCACCAGTGCTCAGGAACTGACTGGAGGCACCACGACAAGTAGCAGAGATGAGTTAAGGCAGAATCACTTATACATGATGGAGTTTGTGCATTCCATCAGGGTTAATTCTGTCATGACCTAATCAAACCTGGCATCTTACAGCCTGCTTCTTCCTTTTGCACTAAAGACCTCCACAATTTGGGAGGCTCCACCCTTAAATCTAAATGTGAAAAATTTCAATTGCTTTACTGACATTGAAATGGCATAAACATAACAATTTAAGAAACATAAACTCGCATATACCAGTGTTATAAAAGGCTTTATATTTCTGGGATCATCTGAAATATCAAAATTCTTCCTGGATAGGGCATGGAAGATCACCAGACATCAGAATTTAAATGTTATCTATCTTAAGGAGCCAAAAGTTTTAATATGGAAAGAAACATATTACAGAAGAAAAAGAAACACCCACCAAAATATTTTATGAGCAATATTTATGTCATTTTCCATCTCATAATCTTACTTGCTAACAGGTGCGGGGAACACTTATGCTATGAAAGAATAATGTATTTGAAACCAAATAAAACCTAATATGCAAATCATGAATTCCAAACATTTTAAGCACTTTTTATCTTCACTTTATAAAAATACAGACAATGAATCTCAAGCTTATCAGAATTCTCAGCACTAGTGTCATATTTAAACACTAAAGATTTACTTTTATCTAAATTAATGAAATGATGGCAGTTCAAAATTTAAAGACATTACAGAGAAATGTAATTAATTAGATAAGCTTCTAAAGAAATTATTCATGTCCCTTGTGACTGCCCCCAAAATGTTTGTCTTTCATCAGAAATACAAACATTAAGTTTAAAGATATTATAATTAGAAACTTGATGAGAATTCATTTAAAAAATTAATTTACTAAACACAAGAGAGACCCAGACGGTTTGGAAATCTCCAAACAAGGGGATATCCACTGCCTTGTAGGGCTCCTGTGACTGCGGTGAAAGTTATTGTTGAGAAAGAGAGAGAGAGAGACGGAGAGGGAAATGTATCTACAGCTTGTACTGCCCACCACCCCAAATACACTGCAGCATTTTGTCATGCCAAACTTCCCAAGGAAACTCCCCTTTGTGCTGAGTGTTTCCCTTCCCCCTGAGCACACCTATTCCAACACATTAATGAATCCTCACTGAGCAAGCCCAGGTTGCAAACGCTGTCAGGATGAAACGGTTCCATCTGTTCATTTCCATACGTTTCACGTCCACAGACTCTCAGTGCTAAAACACCTACAGAGGATGTCCAAGCTTCAACCCAGACCTGCTGGCAATGCCCCAAATCCTTTAACTGGGGGTAGGAATGGATTGAAGTGGATCCAGGCTGGTAACAACCTGCCACAACTGCACGGTCACTGTCCTTCAGGCCGCTGGGTGTCTTGCTCATTAGTATTCAACACTCAGAACTTTTCCTCATTCGTATGAATGGACAGTCAGTTCTTTCTAAACTAGAAACAAAACTCAGTTTAATTACTGCGTGGGTTTTTGTTTAGTTTGGTTTCCTGCCCAATAAACCCCTCAGTCAGTAGATTTAAGGGAGCTGAATCTTCTTGCATGTACCAGGTAAACAGCAAGACTGGTTGCTTAAGTTCCAATATGTTATTTTATGCAAAATCATTAAAAAAAGTGAAGTTAGAGACTCTCTAAGGAATTACCCAAATTTTTAAAAGATTTATCACCCATATTTATTGTGATGTACAGTTTAAAAAGACCTACCTTGAATTTTGCAATATAAAATTATTAGGGCTTTCGCTTGAGAGAAGTTATCTTTGAAATTGTTTGAAAATTTAATGTTCTGAGGTGCAAGACTGAAAAATATCAAGAAAATTTCCACTAGCCTAGTTAAACAGAAGTCTTTTCAAGCAAGGGCTGTACAGAAAGACTTAGTTGGTCATCTGAGGACAACACTCTGTCTGTGTTTAGATGAGCCCAGAACATTTCTGAACTCCAGCAGTGAGATCCAGATGACCACAGAACACACTCACAGAAAGCAGCATCTAGACAGATCCAAGGAAAAGAAGACTCAGTGCAAGAACAACTAGTGGAACTTAGACTGGATTGATAAATAACATTCCAAAAATTATGGGAAATCCACCCTGGGCTTAGATTGAAAAGGTTCTTCTATCTTCTCCCCAGTTCACGAGATTCTACTGGAACATTAAATGTTTGAAATACCCAACTTGCTGGTACTCCTCTGAGCAGCTCACTGAAACCTACTCAGGATTTAAAAAAAGCTGTAGAGTTTGACGTCAAAACGATGAGGCAGATCAAATAACCAACGTCAAATTAAAACAAAAAAGCAAACAAACATTATCAAGAATCTTAGTGTCTCCAAAACAGAACTTTTGGAGGCTACAGCCTCATGTTTTACCACTTGTTATTGGAATCAACATTTTTTGCCCTTCCTGGAAAACATCCTACATAACTGAGATGTGTCTGTATTGTAGAAAATTTGTATTACAGAGCACTGAGTGTTGTCAACACAGTTACTGCACTAAGCAAGTTTCTAGGATTAACTAGAGTTTATATATAATTTTTGATCTTGTATCACAACTAACAAAATACAATGCAGCTTTTCAACGCCCATAAACACTTAAACACTTCATAAACTTGCTTAAAACACTTCCCCCTGTCTCCCCTTGACTGATAAAATGCTTTTTGAGATAAAGAGAATTATTGTAGCCCAAAATGAAGTTGACAATTTATTTAACCCAAAGAAATCCAGTTTAGTTTAGTTTTCCTTTAGGTAATTAAATCATAAAAAATCACTTCGACGTTCTCTTTAAAAAAATCATTAGCTATCTTGCATTTTACCTAAAGTTTACCTGAATAGAAAGTATATTTCTAGAAAATAGCCCATGTATTATTATTATTATTATCATCATCATCATCATCATTATCACCACCACCACCACCACATGGTTTGGAAATGGTTACTTCATGTTTCTATGATTCAATGAACTTTCTACAATACTAATATTTTCAATTAGAACTAGAGGAAATCCTAGTTCTAACAAAGAAATCAAAACAAAATCTGAATCACTGACTTAATAAAACAACAGTGCTTGGTTTACATCTTTTGTATTTCAAACTTATTAAGTTATATTTTAACAGATCCAGTTCCCATGACTTTATCAAAGTTTTATTTGATTACTTTATTAAGATAATCCACAGGACAAGTTTACTTCTTATTTCTCCTATTAGAGTTTATGTTGTTGTTTCCTTTAGGCAATCCTTTACTTCTAGAATGCCACAGCTTATAGCAATCTTTCTGTCATATAAAACTGACAAATCTGACTTAAAGAATCCTTAGATACACAGATGCTATTTGAAATGGAGGTTTTATTTATGTTGAAGCTTAACTCTAGAAATCACAGAGTGCAGCAAATACTGGGCTCGTTTGTCTGCAGCTCTGGGTAATGATCTGATTCAAGAGAGGCTGAGGGCCTGAAACCCACTCCAAAATTGTCAGGAAGACAGCAGTAATTGCCAGAATTTCTCTTAAAAATACCAGAACGCAAGCTATTTCTGAGCTAGGAAAAAATTCAAAGAACCAAACTAAAAACCCAGACAGAAGATTTAGATTCCCCATTGAAACAATTGTATTTATAAAGGATAAAAAGTCATGGATTATCAAAATAGCAATATAAACATATCAGTACTTAGCAGGAAGGTTGCTGTATGAGCTGCTAAGACAAGAAACAAACACGGGCTCCTAATTATTATTCAATTTGTATTTCTTTAGCACATGGAACACGCCAGAGGAGCACAGATTGTGGCGAGAGTCTGTGTGTACATGTGTGTGGGAGGGGCGCGGAAAGGAAAGGATGTGGAACATATTTCTCAGGTTTGTTCCTTCAGTCATTCTTTGGGAGAAAAATAATAATGGAGTTGAGAAGTTTCATCTCCTTTCAGTAGCTGCCTGGGTTTATTTTGTTATGGGCTCCAGAAGGATGAATGAGGCAAGAGCAAAGCTTTGTCACACTCTATTTCTATTTCCTCACTGAGAGACTGTCACAAGTTTAACCAAGAAATGGCTTAATAGCATCCACCTCTTCAAAGCTGAATTTGGAGTTAAGAGGTTTGCAAAGTTCAGCAACCCCATCCGTAACTGGCGATTCAGGAAGGCCACACTCACCTACCTTTATTCAACATATGAGATGTATCACTTAGGACTAAAGGACTGATTTTACTTTTGGGTTGCTGAAAATACCAAAACAAAAAAATAAAGATTAAAATTTCTTTGACACATGTATACACCATGCCAGAAAATGTTAATTAAATACACCATATTCTTCAGGTTCTGTTTTCACTCGCTTTCTTTTTCTGTGGGATTTTTTTCTTTTTTTTTTTTTTTTTTTTTGGTACATAAGTGCACATAAGAGATGAAAATGTTTTCATATAACCCAGAACCAATCAGATTCTGAATCAAATACCTAAAATTTGCAGAAAACTGAAAACAGACCAATTCTTTTTTTATATATAAGTGATATTCCATCTAGCCCTGCACTCAGTTCTCTGCTTGCCACTGTACATGAAATACTGAATTATTTTCTACATTTGAAACAATTTAAGATTTCAAATATAAATGTACTTTAAATTAAACTAGAGATTTCAACTGGGTACTTTGTTAACTTCAAAGGATCAACACTGATTTATAAAACTTTATAACAAACTCAAATTTTTTAAAGGGAGTCTATTCCTTTCTTATAGGTACAACGCATAGTGATAGAATCAGTTAGCCCTCATTTTGCTTATCTGAGGTCAGGCTGTTATTTGACATTCAAATATAACCTCTCTGTTATTTTTCATGCCGTGAAGCTGTGCAGTCATTCAGCAGCTTCACAAATAGTTACTCTGTAATTACCTCTGATACTCTGTGAATTGTAAGATCCATTTGCAAAACCGGGAAAGGTTTGTAATTTTCTGCAGAAGGATCTTATTTTGCTTGGTGTATTTGCATGATATTGCCTTGTCTGAGTGCACAGACAGACCAAAAGGGCTTGGAAAGGAGAGACTAGATCAGAAAAGCAAAACATCTCCTCAAATGTAGTTCACAAGTGTGAAAAGGGCCTCTTCTACCACAACCTTGGTTATAAAGGAAAATCAAAAGATTCTGCTCTATTTAGATTTAGCTGTGCATGGTAAGAGAGCAGATGTTATCCTCTGCTGCAATGAGAATGAGAATATGGGCCACACTGAGTGAGCTCTAAGTTTGTCCTGGAGGGAGAAGAGGATGCTGAAAGAAATTCATATCCACCTTGGGGCTGGAGGGGATTGGGAAGCAAAGACAATCCCCACCCCTTGTGTCACCCTTCCAAAAACTCAACAACCCCAAAACTTGAGGCTTTCTGGTTATCCCAAATCACTCTGAATGGTGGTCTCTTATTAATCACAATGCATGTTTTTGAAAATTCCACCTTGGTGCCACCACTTCCTATTCAGCAGCATGTGCTCCAAAAAGCAAATGCTAGCAGAGAGAAGAGATGCTCCATGTACTGGATAACACGAGTGCTCATCACATTTATTATTGCACACTTATTGAATCAGAGGCTGATTTGGAGGCTGTGGATGCATTAACCTGGACTCCACAGCAAAGGCTGTGGCTGTCTGCCATGGCATTCTCCTGCAGGTGCTGCAGCCTGTGGCTTGGGCAGGTGCACCTTCTCTGGATGAGAAACTGGCTGATGGCCCAACCCAGAAATGAGGAATGGTGCCACATCCAGCTGGGGTCGGGGATCAGGGGTGACCCCCATGGCTCAGTGTTGGGCACAGTCCTGTTCAATATGTTCATGGATGATCGCGATGAGGGAACTGGGCCATCCTCAGGCACTTAGCAGATAACATCAGGTTGGGTGGGAGTGTGGCTCTGCTGAAGGGCAGAAGGCTCTGCAGAGGGACCTGGACAGGCTGGATCCACGGGCTGAGGGACAGCAGGAATGCCAAGGGCCAGGTCCTGCCCTGGGGTCACCCCAACCCCACGGAATGCTCCAGGCTGGGCAGAGGGGCTGGAAAGCTGCTGGTGGGAAAGGCCCTGGGGGCGCTGGTGGCAGGGGCTGGACAGGAGCCCAGGTGTGCCAGAGGCCAATGGCACCTGGGCTGTGCCAGCCCTGGGGGCAGCAGGGCCAGGGCAGGGCCCGTCCCTGCTGGGGCACCTCGAGGGCCATGCTCAGCTCTGGGCCTGTCATGGCCAGAGAGACCTGGAGGGGCTGGAGCATGTCCAGGACAGGGAACGGGGCTGGGGAAGGGGCTGGAGCCCCAGGAGGGGCTGAGGGAGCTGGGAAGGGGCTCAGCCTGGAGCCAAGGAGGCTCAGGGGGGCCCTTGTGGCTCTGCAGAGCTTCTGACAGGAGGGGACAGCCGGGGGGGCTGGGCTGTGCTCCAGGGAACAGGGACAGGAGGAGAGGGAACGGCCTCAGGCTGGGCCAGGGCAGGCTCAGGGTGGGCAGCAGGAGGAATTTCCCCATGGAAAGGGTGCTCAGGGCTTGGCAGGGGCTGCCCAGGGAGGTGTTGGAGTGCCCATCCCTGGAGGTGTCCCCAGGAAGGGCTGGAGGTGGCACCCAGAGCTCTGGGCTGGGGACAAGGTGGGCATGGGGCACCAAGCTTGGTGGCCTTGGAGGGATTTCCCAACTCACAGGTTCTGGGATTATGTGAATGAATGGAATATGCATGAGGAGAGAAAAATGGGATATGAAAGCAATGGGAACAAATGGATGGGATGACACCTGGGAAGAGTTGGAATGGGCACCCTAATCAGAAATTGTAAGATCTTTGCAATATCTGAGTAAGAATTACGGGTCCTTGTGTCTTAACAGAAGCTCTGGATGCAAACAGCATGTCCTTCGAGGCTGCTCTGCATATCTAATTCTGACCACAGTGAGGTTTATATTCACAGTGACACATAATGAAGATATATGTGACACATCAATATGAATAAACAAATACATAATTCAAAATAAAGTATTAGTAGAGCTGCTTGAGAGGGTTGTATTGGAAGCTGCTAAAGTCGTATCAGGTTTATGACAATGAAGCAATTCCAGTTCATTCGCCAATTCTAAGTAAATCCTTAAGGGAAAACGATAAAAAAACCAACACTGCCAATAGCATCACACCCACACATCTATCCTGAGACCAAATTGAAACAACTTCTGGCAGAAAACAACCTGTATTTGTGATAAAGCACTGTGTAATTGAGCCGTATTTATCTCTGACGAGGGCACAAGTCAGGAGGAACTTTGCAGTTATGTCACACTCAGTAAATTAGCCATGTTACGTCCTGAAGTGGGGAATCATTACAACTGCAAAAATTAAAAATATAGCTAAAGTTTTAGCACTTACTAGCAGTGCACTTATTAACTACTACAAGAAATGGCAACCTAGAAATATTTGAAGTTTTACAGTTAAATTTTAGTGCAAAAAGCCACTGCACATCAAGCAAACAAACGAACAAACATGAAACAAACAGAAAAAATATACCTAACTTCAAGACAGAACAACAGAAAAACAACATTTATGATCTCTGGAGGCATCTCCAAGCTCTACAGACCCAGCATTTCAGCAAAAGTCAGAGGCTACTAAAAGATTTTGAGTGAATGTTTTCCATTCCCTTGTGGCAAATGCCACTTGGAAAGAAAAAAATCTGGGAAAACAAAGAACCTCAAAATCATTTTTCTGGCACTTTCATTATATAGTCTAGAATAATAACAGTGTGATGAAATGCCACTGGATCTGTACTTTTGTGGATCAAAGCACCACAAGCCTAATTAGGATTCCAGATTTTCTGAGGCAGTGTAATGCCTTAAATTGGTGTGAGGAAGTAACAAGTTTTAATTTCTAAATATAACAATGAGAAAAAAAGAAGTTCCAGAAAATAATTTGGTGTCCTTGAATGACAGAAAAAAATGTGGCTTAAAAATAAGGCAGCAAACAGGCGGGAAAATAAACTGACTGAAGAAAAAAAATTAAGACATAACAAATGTACCAGGACATGATTTGCTGCTGTGTTTCTCAATTTCTGGGCTGCCATAAAACAGTCAGGAATCTGTCCCACACTTTAGAGCAATTATATTATTAATACACTAATACCTCATGCATATTAAAATCTTATAAAAATATTGACTTAGATATGCAAGGTCTTATTGTCAATTATAATTAGCTATGAAATTTTCTAATGACTAGGAGCAATAATAATAACAATAAGCAGACTGATTGAGTACGCGTTGTCTGGAATATTTGGGGGGTTTTATTTGAAATGATTTAATGATTGAAGTAAAATAATTTATAGCTCAAATGAAATCCCTCCCTTACTCACAGACAAAACATCAAAATGCTTTAATAAAGATTTTTATTAAAACAGAATTTATTATAGAAGCATTTAAATGTCATTACTTTTAGAGCTCATATTCCTTCCTGAGACTGATTTTCTTAACAGTGTAATTTAATTACTCTTATGTTTCCTTCATAGATAAAATATTGCTGGATATCCTGGATATGAAGCAGGTTCTAAGGAGTTCAGCATCAAACCTTCTTACTTGCATATCTTCAGCCATAAGCAAAAAAGACCTCTCCAGCACATCAGAATGCACCTTCCAAAATACCATCTCCTTTGTTTTTCAGATAGAAAATAGTTCCATTCTTTCCTGCCCTGCACCTTTGCCAGAAGCTCAGAGCATTCTGCTCAGAATCTTTATTTTAGACAGAAAGGTGCCTCAGGAAGATTGACAGAAATTATACTGAATTACAAACCCCTACTCTGACCTACTCTCATGTAGAAAAACCAGTGGAGATTTCAGGAAGTCCCAATGTGCTCAGAACTGATGAGCTCAGGTTCCCAAATGAGGTGAAGTCTCCACAGTATTTCCAGGATTAATCATAGTTTCTTTAGAACTTATAATTCAAATGTTAAAAGTGCAGGTGGTCAGTTGGTAGGTGGTCAGGGTAACGATGCACTGTGCTAATAATTATATTATATATATATAAAATGATGCACTTTGCTTATATATATATAAAATATATATATCCGTATGGTCAGCTTAACTAGCCTCTACATTTACTCAAAGTAACTAATAAATATTCTGTATGCTAATTAGTCATGTACATTTCTGCTTGTATTCCTGACTTGAATCCTGCTTTGTGCCCCAGGAAAATGTATTTCCTTCTAAAACATCACCTAGTGCCCCAACCTTTTGTGTTTTAAGCTTTGAACTGTGTTCCAACTCAAGTGTAACTTTACAAAATGAATATTTGCCAATCTAGAACTCAGATGTCCAGCCTGGATTTATAATACCCAGAAAACAAAAGTATAATTTAGACTGTTACTGCAAATCTCTCTCCTTTTCTATGTAATAATGATGTTTATTACTATATTTTACCTTTTTTTGGGTTTTTTTTTTGTACTGAATCACTCAGATGCTTTATTCACAGCTGCCTTCCATGCCTCCCTCTGCAATCAGAGGTCTCCAACGTCTACTCAGCATCCCACACCAGAATTTTAGTGCTTGCTCCTAAACTACTGAAGCCACTTCACACAGAGATTGTTTCACAAGCACACTCCTTTCCCATTGGTATTTCCCCACAGTATGGCCACTCCCACGCTATTATCCATGTGGATCACCTCTCCTGCTCTTCCTGAGCTCTGTGAAACACTAATGGGGAAACCCGTGCTATGTTTGAATGCACCTTCACAGCTGAGAAGTGCAAACTGGCCTGACAGGATGCACCAGCCCTCCACTGCCCAATGGCAAACCTTCTGTGACCCGTTGGCATCTGAGGAGCTCTGTGCAACCCTCCAGTTATGTGCAACAGGATAAAAAACACCTTAGAAAACTCTGTGTTTTAGTGTAAAAATGATGGACTATATAGTTTGAGTTACATTAAAAGGGAGCAAAGAGGGTCAAGCAGAAAAGGTTAATATCCCTGAGCTTCTCTTATTTAAGCCTCCATAAAGGCTTATTTTCTTCTCTTTCTCAAACTTACCTCAAAATTTACGCAGCACTGAGTTAGAGATAATTATATGATGTACCAAAGTAACTCCCTAAAATGTTAGAATTATTGCTAATAGTGCCTAGGTTTTTTTGGTTTCTTTTTTAACCATAAAAGGCTAAATAAAATTAAATAAATGAAATCATAATGAAAGCAAAGGTATTCATGGTGTTAAAAAGTACATAGTAACTGAAGGCTTGTTCTGAAGAAATATCTCTCTTCCTTTTTAATTAGTGTCCTTGCATTTTTTAAGAGAATACACACTATGATAACTTTAGCACTGCATGTGCTGGGTGATGATTCAATTACTCTATTTATATTCTCGGTAAACCATATAGAGCCTTTCTGGCTTTATGCCCTTTCCCATTAGGTGACAAAATTGCCTCATACTTCTTCATTTCCAAAGAATGCCGTTGGTGTGGGTAATTACCTGTGTCAGAGCCCACAGCTTTGTCCTTGAGACACCTCTGCTCTGGGCCTGGAAAATATTTATTGTGGTCAAATCACCATTTACATTTCAAGATCTTGTCTCGATTTTCACCTCTTGCTTTGAATAATTATTTAGGAGAATTTCTACTTGTTGTGGCAGCTCTGGTGCTTTGCCCAGCCCTTGGGCAGGGGGCTTAGGCTGCCACGGGAGTGCTGCTTGCTTGGCACATGGGATTGAGTGCCAAGAACCCTTTGATCAAGCAGTCAATCCCAATGAAAATAACATCTCTGTGACTGCAGTGCCTACAGAACAAGGACAACAGAAATTCCATTAAAACCCTTCATTCCGAGATTTAAATTTGGGCTAAAAGCACGGCTCCAGGCTACAAGAAATATTCTCTCCCAGGCACTGGCTTTGGAATTCCCTAGCAGACTGCTCTGTTGAGTGTCTGTGAGTGTGAAGTGCAGAGGGTGAGGATCACAGGAGCCCAGGGTGGTTTGGGTTAGAAGGACCTAAAAATAATCTTCTTCAACCCCCTGCCCTGTGCAGGGACCCCTCCCACTGTCCCAGTGTCCAGCCTGGCCTTGGCCACTGCCAGGGATCCAGGAGCAGCCCCAGCTGCTCTGGGCACCCTGGGCCAGGGCCTGCCCACCCTGCCAGGGAACAATTCTTGTATCCCAAGGTCCCAGCCTAAGAGGAAGAAGAGTCCAGTGCTGCAAATAATCATAAACTCAGCTCAGAGGAAATTATAAACTTTGAGTAGTCCACTCATTGCTACATCAGGTGGAAGCAAGCTTGGGGGCTTTAAAGGGATCATAATTTAGATGTCTTTAGAGAAAATGAGCCAGGCTTTCTGATATTTATTGATGTGTTTGTCACAAATCTGAACCGGCCAAATGGAATATATTTAGAAGTCTTTACTTGTTGAAATCTATGGTATCATTCAAGGAAACTCTACTATGTAATATACATATTCTGGGGAAAAAGATTACCTCACTTTTTAAAAAAGAGAATTTCAGATAAGCATTGCTAATAATGAAGGCATTGCCGTATATTTTGTTTCCAAAGAATTCACTAGAATCCTGTATCTCAAGCAGATCTCAGCCTCAGTTTCGGAGGGATGAGTATGCAAATATGAGGATATTCATATTTAAATCAGAGGGATGTTGTGCAGTCAAATTCTGTTGCTAATAAATTTCTTCCTAGGCTAAGTTAAACCAGCTTCTCTGAGATAAGTCTTTGCTTCAGTTTCACACTACACTAGTTCTCCATTTATTACTGCTGCTTTTATATCAATTAAGCAGCAATGATGGGCATTTCCTTAGTATTAATGGCCCACATTATGCTAGGAAAGTATCTGCAAGGTGGCTGCTCCAGCCATTAGAAAATAGAAATGGAAATCCATGGAGCTGGAGGCAGAAAGAGGACAGAGTTTAATTATTACATGCCTTATCCATGTCTGGCAATCTGATCGCTTGAATGATCAGTGATTCTGAGCTCCATTCAGAATCTGTAGGAAAAAATGGTCTAATAAATAAGTCATGGCTATTTGATTTTCTTTTCCTCTGACTAGCATTGACAACACGTAACGTGGTAAGTGCTGCAAAACCTGTGCAAGAAAGTGGGAGAATACTGAGGAGGTTAAGCCCAGCCTGAACCCTGCTCTGCTTCACTGCCCAGCAAAATTGGCAGCCAGTTAATGCCAGCAACGCAAGCATGTCAATGGGAGCAGGAGTTACAGCCATAATTGTAATCTACACAATGAAAAAATGTATTTGTGGGTTCAGGAGAATGGGATTGCATCTGACTATTAGGATCCTTACTTCACTAGATTTTACTGAATGGCAGAAAATTCATTTCAAGCAAGTAGAAAAGAACGAAAGACGTGATGAGCCTTTGTACACACACAAAAAAAAAGCACCAAAAGAGACATCTGTAATTTAATCATTCATTCTTACTGCACTGCAATTCAGGCTGTCAAAAAATCCTTGCCCATGTCCCCAGATTCCTTTCCTGTTCAGGATATAGCTCCAGGAGAACTCAAACATATGAGTAGCACTATCAACCCTGACTTACAGGGCAAGCCTACATTCACCCCTCGCTCAAGGATTTAAATTTAAGATAAACCTCCCAACCTTGGCTACCACTTTAAGCTCATGTAAGTCTCAGCTACAGCACAAACTAATGAGAAATATCATTAGGTCAGTGTTTAGTCCAGAGTCAGTAACAACGTTCACCTTTTATATCCGCAGAGCAAAAAGGTTCATTCTCAGGGAAGCATTTCGCCAGTGGACCTGCTTCCTCCAGCCTGGGTATTTCTGCTCCTTTCCATTCAGCAGGGTAAACTTGGTGAATGGCAATGTAGAAAGAAAATTTAACAATAAGTTCACAGGTGGAATAGCTTTGAGTCTCAGCCTTGCCATGAGTGTATTTCTCCTGCACACCCTAAGCCTGCATTTCAGGGGCATCTTTCAAAGATGTTAAGTTTCTTTCTAATATTATCTTCTTGTAAAATTTCATATGGCAGAATTCATCAGCACAGGGGAGATGAGTGAAGAAAAAAGTTAAGCAACAAAGAAGCAAAAATTAATTTGATCCCATAAGAAAGAGATGTAAGAAATCACACAATTGGACAAATGTGCAAAAGATATTTAGGAGTAGACAGATTTAAGGGTAGCAGTTGAGAGGACCAAAGCTGCAGAGAGAGTTTAAAGGAAAATGCATAACTATATCTGAAATACTGAAGCCAGCACCTAAATATCACCTGTATTACCTAAACATCCCCTGTACTGTGTTAATCTCATTCAGTTCGTTCTTTTCCACTGGCTCTTTGCATGGTTTAATCTCCAGTAACCACAAAAAGATTAAAGAATTCTCTCTTTTGGACATGCAACTATTAAGGAAACCTCCCAGTGTGGCCAGTCTTGGGGCTCTCTGTCAGGCACATTCCCACCACCCTACACAGTCACTGCCAGGACCCAGCAGCAGCTCCAGGTCCCCTCTTCACTCCCCACACCTCACCCCCAGCCAGAGCACATTTCCTTACTGGTTCCAGCCCACGTTTCCCTCGGCAGAATCTCAGATCTCTCGTTCCATAAAGCCATTTATTCCCAGCACAGTAACAGCCACAACCTGAGCCTCTCAGCAGGGACCCCACAAAGGCTTTTATCCCTGGGCTTTTATCATTCACAGTCTGAGCAGGGAAAGTTTTGGCTCTTCTTCCTGAGCCCTGGGCTCCTGCCCTGACTCTGGGTGTCCCTCACCCAGCTGTGCCACAGGTCCTCGGATCCCTTATCACTCAAAGGGTCACAGGTCACATCCTCCTGTCCCTCTGGGCTCCCACCCAGAGATCAGCCTGCAGCTTGCAAACCAAGCTACCTGCCCCAGATGTGGCCCTCAACACAAGCAGAACACACCCTGGTTGCTGGGATTTCAACAGGAGGCAAAAGCCCCGTGCACTGGCCACGCATTTCGGGAGCCAGAACATAACAGCAACGCAAAATCTGGGCAAATGTCCGAGGGAGAGCAGCTCAAGGCAGCTGTTCTGTAGTCTGGCTGGCCAGTTTAACTCTCTGAAAACAAAGGCTGCAGAAAACTAGAAACTCCTTCAAAAGAGACTGTCAGCAATGGGAAAGTAAAGGAGGGAACAGCACCATCCAAAATGTCTCATCTCACACAGGTCCCAGAATACAATGGTAATGCTATTTGTCACCAACAGCTGGAATGAACAAGCACTGGCCAGACACTTGGCTATGAATGAGGACAGAAAATGTTATTCTTCTAAATAACAACCCAAACAAATGAAAAACCTCACAAAAATCCCACCAAAAACCCCCAAACTGGTCTTTTGCCTGTCAAGTAGAAGATGCAGAAGACAAGTAGAAGAATCACATTCCCCACTGGCTCACACTTTTCTCCTTGTTTTGCTAGACATGAAAGGGTTAAATTCATATTGTGGCGCATTAAGATTAAAAATGTTTGAAATTATCCACACACATTTTAAACCTGATCACTTTTAAAAAGATCAGCCAATCTGAGTGTGAGGATCTTCATCCCCATTTCAAGTGAAAGCGCACAAACAATAAAGCTCTATTCAGTCACACCAGTCCTGCCTTGGAAGATCCCTACCTGAGACACTGTTTGAGGGATGATACAAATAAAGAACTTTGTCACATGATATGCAGGAAACTGCCAAAAATTACCTCAGTTTACAGAACAAATTTTAGATGCAGGTACCTTACTCGCACAAAGCTCTGAAATAGTGAATTATGGTTTGTCACACGTTGCTGTTTATCTATGAAAGTGTTGCTAAATTGGGGCATATTTGGCTCTACCATGCTGGGAATCAAGAAAAAAAAATCCAGTACACTGGCTTATGAGTTACCTACTTCATCACAGCCCATGTAAACAGGGAAAGGGCAAGATCATGGTGTTTAGGGATGTGCAAATTTAATGGCAATTAAATGGTCTGGTCATTGCCTTGCAGATAGGGAGGAGAGTCTTGCACAAGCCCTGGGAAGCAGCCAGCCCAGGAAGAGGAAATGTTCCCGCACGAACAATTCCGACATATTTATTTTCTGCGAGAGATCAGCAGTCCATTAATAAGACTGTCAGTGAAAGCATTGTAATGACACACTTTGTATTTTCATTTGCTGCTTGTGTCTGCCTCCAACAGATTTCTGTTATTTTACAACAGAGATTTTGTCTATTACTGTCTTGGAAAAAAAATCTAAAAATGCCCATTTTCCCCTGTTTGACAGTTATATAAGCAAATTTCATTTCTGCTTGAGGAGCTTAAAAATAATTTCACTTAAATAAGCAAAGACAGTAGTCTATGAAATTAAGCCCTTGTTTTATGTAAATGTCAAATAATTATATTAGGAATGCAAAAATAAGCCATCAGCAGGAACACAAATGCTTAGAACAAGATTGGCATTATTATTTTCATAGCCAGTCTGATAAGAGGCAATTTTACAATAGCAGTAGATGCTGAGGCACCCATGGTGTCTAATGACAAGGCTGATTTCTTACAAAATTTTTGAGTATAATTATGTTTCAAAAAACTGAAAATGCAACAGGCAGACTTCATGCTTGTGTGACTTAGTAAAGTGCACTTCTGGCAACTTTGTTCTGACACACACATGTAAAGGAGATATAAAAATGAACTGGAGGGGTATCTTGCAAAAATATTCCTTTTATCTTGCTCCTCTTTGACTTTTTGGAGGAAACAAATTGTAAAATGGCTTCATTTTACATCCTACTATTGCAACATCTGAGAGTGTTGGATCATAAACTAATAATTCTGCTTTCTGTGTTGTTGGTAAATCTCATAATCTGAGAAAATCGGTATGGACATTTTACTATTTTTCCTTTAAAATAATTAAAGTAATTAGCTGGCTAGATATTATGCTGAAAAGGTATGCTTGATGAAACCACCCTCCTTTCTTTCTTCATTTGCTTCCCTGCAGCTTGGCTTCCTTGCAAGCAGAAAGTATTTCTGCTAATTTATTAAAGCATTGCTTGGCTGTAGGATGGCACAGTAACAGGGCACTGCTGGCACGCTGCAATGAAATCTCCAAATTTCTGAGGTGGGTCAGAGGAGCACAGGGTACAAGGACTGTAAATTGGGAGATCAGTTCACACCCAGACCCACCTTTTCCCCTTAGGTGTGTCACAGATTCCTAATATGTTCAGTTTTGAAAACAGGTACCACAGGAAAGATATCAGACAACAAAAATGGGCCAAACAAGCATAATTTATCTGCCAGCTTATTATGTTCATAGCCATAGTACTATGAAACTGAGCTTCAAATGCTGCATCCTTCAAAGCAGAGATTTGGGGGAAAGCAAACATCACGCAGCTCTCTCCACACAGGAGTGGGCAGCACTGGTCAGCAGGCTCTGCAGACAGATATTCATTCCTGAGTGCTGGCTCAAGTGTGGGCACAAATGGGGTTCCGCTGTGCCCTAAGTGCAGAACAGAGGCATCTGCAGAGAGCATTTGTGTTCCAGTTCAGGACATGATGCAGGGTGGCAGCCCCACCTCCCCCTTTGCCTCAATACGCTTGTGTCAAATGCATTGTCTAAAATAGAGTGCTAATATGAATAATAAATTACACTGTCGTGTGTGATCCTGTCAGCAGCTCCAAATTAATTAAGAATTCTCCTTGATTAAAATCTCTGACCCGTATTGCCAGGCAGGGCAGCTCTCCTGACTCAGGTGCTCAGAGCAGCCACCAGGGCTCTGTGGACCTGAACAATGCAGGTTCTTGTTGAGAGCTGGGTGTGAGTAAACTCATCCATATGTATCCAACAGCACTACTTTCATGCAACATTACCCCTGTGCTTAATCATTTATGGCTCTGAAACATAATAGCACTCAGAATTAAGAACGTCTGGGTTGAGCCTTCAATTTACTTCTACAATAGCAAAGCTTTAATTTTTTCTGTCTTAATAGAGCTAATTATAAGACTTTGGTTTGGGGTGTTTAAACCATTTTTTAATGTTACCCTGCATACCCTGCACCTATGTATTCATCTATCTGTTCAGAATCTCTATCACCCTATTCACTGGAAAAATAAATGTAGTTGTGAAAACTAGAAGAAATGGAGCTTGCATAAAAAATAAGCTTGCTTTCCAAAATTCTCTACCTTGAACACCCAATACATTTAATATATATTATTTAAGTTTTACTGAATTATGCAAAGTTTCCACTGCACAGCCTATAAAAATCAATTATAAACCAAACAGAGCACAGTCCACACTCACTGGTTTCAGTGGCTACAATAGTGATGTTGTGCCATGTGCTGGTTTCTCTGTCCAGGGGTGTTGCCAGGGTTATTTTCCCATCCTCTGCGTTGATGTTGAACTGTCTCTCGAGGTCAGTGTGGCGATCAATGGAAAACCTGCAAGACAGACATCCCTGTAATCTACTTAATGAAGTTGGTGAAATCCATACAGTCAGAGAGACAATTTAGGGAGCCCTCTGAGAGTTGCAGTTTTATAGTCAAATGGACTGAGAAGCTCAGTAGCATAATAATTTAGAAGACAAAATGACAAACTGAGGCTAAAAAAACTTAATAATTATTGCCCAAGGAGTAATTAGCTGTATACCCAGTGTGAAGGTCGTAAAGTGCCCTCAGGTTCACTGGGTAGCATCTCTGAAAAACGGTGCTGATCAAGAGTTAATTGCACAATCCATCACATTTATTGGACAGTTTCTATGGTATTTCACAGTAACTGATGATAATTTCAACAGTAATGTATTAAGCCACAAAAGTGGTGGGCTTTGTGGTTATTTTAAAAAAGGGCTGAATAATATTATTTTACCAATAAATTTCAGATTAACGAAGCATGAACGATTCACCAAGCACGTTATTTGCTTATGGTTCAAGCAGCACCATGGGCAGAGCACAGTCAATCACCATTTTTTCCTGTGAAACACTGCAAATGCTGGAGGCTCCATTCTTTTATGGGTTGACATCACATATTTTTAACCAAACAAGTTCCATCTGACAGGTAGTCAGAGTTGGCAAATGTGGATGTCCAGGTAAATCTTGCAGCCCAAGCAGGGGCAGCCTGACGAGGAGACACAGCTGCAGTGGATTGCTCCAACGGTGCATTAAGCAGGATGATGATTTAAAGCTCAGGTCCAGATCTCCAGAAAGCTCTTACATTTGTCCATTTGCACAGAGTCATTTTATTAATGAATTATTCGCAAAAAGAAACTAAATCACAAAATTGAGCCTTCAGTTTCTTGACAGGAAGGGTAGAGAAAGAGGGAGTTGAGTGATAAACTATTGATATGGTTTAACAGAAATTGACTTCAAGGGGTTTTACTGAAACCTAATTGTGGATTTATAAGAAAGCCTTTTAAGCCTTTGTGTCTGAGTATTACAGAAGCCACCAGCATGCACTGACAGTTTTTACATCTGCTCTGCATTACAGCAAGGCACAATAGGGTGAGTTAGGATATGGTATCAGACTCGATTACCTTATGGAGTGGCCAGAAAAGTGACTCCAGACTGTCACTTTCTCAGCATTTTATCTTTTGCAAGCACATTGTTAAAATTCCCCAATAAAAGTAAGAGAACATATTTTAATACAGTGGGAATGGCATAGTTATCTGAAAATCAGTTATTCCATTCTGGTTAGTGCTTTATCAGAAAGAATTTCCAAAATATGTTCTGATTTTGAGGTCCCTTTATACATTACAATAAATATATTCCAATGAACTCAAACTCATTCCAGCCTAACAGAATTGATTTTAATAGACATAGCATTAGCATCTGATTTCAAAGCTTAAGATTATTGTGTTCATCTTTTTTTTTTTAATGTTATTATTTCATTATCAGATATTTTTCATATTTAGAATGAAAGTTACATTGCAGTTAGATTATTTGTGCAATGCCTTCTGTAAGATGCAGCTCCCTTTCAAAAAGAGCTCTAAATGATCAAAACTTATCAAAATCTCAAAGTTTAAGCATTTAAATACTGCTTTGCCAGAGATCAAGGCTAACCTGATCACACTGGTAAGTACTTAACAAATAATGGATTTAAAAGGGAAAACTCCAGCTTACCTATGAAATAGGATTTATTAGATATTTACTTGTTTTGTTTGAAGCTCTAAGAAGTAGTTTTACTCACTGAACAATTACTAGTTTAGGAAGATGACTACCAGAAAAATATGAAGTCAAATTCCAAATATCTGTGACTAAAGCTGGGCACATGCATCTAGACCTGGACATTTAAGTAAACTGATTTTCTTGTGAGCTCCACATACTCATTTCTCAATGGTTTAATGGGAACTGCACGAAACTCAGCATTTCTGAAAATCAGGTCACTTGCAAGGAAGAATAAAGCTGTAGGTACTTAACTTCAGGCAATAATTTTTTGAAAATGGATCTTAACCGTATGGTGATGTCTCCCTAGTTCCAATTAAAGTATTAGAAGTGAAATTCTGTTACTGGTGACGTTAGTAAAGAATACCTTACGGCCTTTCACAGGTTTAAGATTTCACTCAAGAAAATACAAGAAAAGACAGCAATCAGCTCTTTTTAAGTCATCACTTAAAACTGTCTTTTCATTATTGAGTTTTATGTGATGATGCAGAAAGAACTCTACTGATATCAAACATCTATTAAATTTTCACAAACAAAATAAAATCTGAAATGCTCATATGCTATTCAGTGTCTAGTTGACCTGGGCTTGACATAAATTCCACTGAGGGAAGACTCAGTTTTTCTCTAAGGATCAATCCTTCCTTAAACTTCCACTCACGGCCTTCCTGGCATGCAGGTTTTGAAGTTATAAAAGAGGGAGTGACACATTTGTGAGTTTATTATATCGCATTTCATCTCATCCCTGCAGTATTTACTCACAACACAAAGCCAGCAATTCAAGAGGAAACATTTTTAACATAAGTTGTATGTATTTGCAAGACAACAAAGAGGTAAAACCCTCTCCTGGTTTTAATGTGATAAATATTTGTTACAAAACCAAAAAATAAAATCTGCAGTGTCATAAACATGGGAAAACCAACAGTACATTTGCAGTTTCCTTTTCATGATAATGGTGCTGTAACTCTTTTTAATGGGAATGCACTGTCAGATCCATAAAACATACATAAAACATACATTTCTCTAAAAATGAGAAAAGAATATCTTGGGAAATAATATCTTTTGAAGTTGCCATAAAGCCAGCACAGGTTATTGGGAAGTTTGGGTTAGTTTATGAGTCTGCTATGGCAATTATAGGAACAACCCCAGAGTTGTTAACAGAAGCCTGGAAAAGTTCTCAGTCCTGCTCTTACGACTTTATTTGATCTACTCCTTATTTGCACTAATGTAATTAAGAGCAGAAACCCTTTTTTTTTTTTTGCTGCTCCTGCTGAGATTTGAACCCCAGCACTGACACCCCAGGAGTGGTAAATCTCCATTTTTATTAATGGCAGACATTAATAGACAGGTTACTTAGCGACAGGTAAACAACTGCACCGTTGGGGAGGCACAAAATATCGGATTTGGGGTTTTAAAGCCTGCTGTGAATTAAGGAAATGATCAACTGCTGCCAAAGATGAAATCTCTGTTGAAAGGAATGGGGGAAACCTGCTCCAGTGAATCTTATCTCTCCACAGAGAAAGCCACTGAAGGGCAGTGATTTACAGGAGGGCAGTTGCAGTATAGGAAGAAACATTATTACTCATGCTTTTTGCTGTGTGCCTGGATCATGCTTTATCCAAGATCATTCACTGCAGGTAAAGAGAGCACCGCTGTGAAGGACCACCAGGAGCAGGGAGGGAGCACTGCTGGAAGCCACAGCTGTGTGCCCAGGCCAGAGCTGCTCCTAGGATGTGCCACCAAAGGAGAGGCATGTACCCAGATGTGGCCCTGACACACCTTCCTGGGATTACTGGGCTGGAACACAACAAACCACAGACTATTTTTACAATTATTACCCCACTCTGTAAAACCCTTTCACCATCAGCCTTAAAAATAGGAGCCCCTTAAGCAGCACAAGCTGCACAATGGTAACTAAGGATCAGAAAGAGCTTGTGCTGCTTATTTTAAAGCTGATGGATTAGAAAAAAATATCATAGAATCACAGAATATCCTGACCCACTAGGATCATCAAATTCCAACTCCTGGCTCTGCACAGCCCCAAAAATCCATCTTTACACCTGCTTGTAAACCTATGAGAGGCTTTGTGCCTTCAGATCAAATGACAGAAGGTTCAGACAATGCTTCACCTTTCCTAAGCAAGCATTAAAACAAACTATTGGTGAATTGGTTGGAAATGAAGATGAGCAATTTTTTTTTTCCCCTTAAAAAAAAATAAAATCATAGAATAGTCTGGTTTGGAAAGGACCCTAAAGATCATCTCATTCCAACCTCTGCCTTGGGACACCTTCCACTAAGACCACAAGCTTCTTTCCAGGCTGTATTTTATAACAAACACTTTTTCTAAATTCTTCAACATTTTCTCCTTTGACTCAATTATCAGACTCATCCAATGTTCAGAGATATCCAAGTTTTATTTGTGGCACTGCAATCCTCTGAATGTGTGAAGCCTTTGTGTGTCAGATTAATGCAAAGCAGACGTGGTATTGGGAGCACGGAAGGTGATTCATATTTTGTTTGTGCTGCCTCGGTTTTTATAACAAATGTACACAGCAGCTCTGTCTAAGCAAAATATTGATAGAACAGATATCTATTGAAAAAATGTAATTTCCTTGAAATACAATTCAGTGTTGCCTGCTAAAATTCTGGTTTGAAGGGGGGAAAAAAAAGCATTTAAAAAAGGCCAGACACATTAAAACAGTCCAACAGTTTCAGAACAGTAATTCTGTAATTGTTGTAATTTTTCAGATTTTTAACTAAAGTTCAATATTTTTGAAATGGTATCATAGAAAATATGCATAAATTCTGCATGATATAATAACAGAAGAAATACCTGAAATGTACATTTCAATCAATAAAACCAGTGCTTGAATATATTTCTGTTAGAACCTGCCAGGTTCCTCTTTTGTTCCAAACTGGAAAGAAAGGAATTGTATTTCTACTGTCTACCTGTCTCTGACTGGTATTTTTCCTCTTTTAATAGTAGAATTACTAACTTGAAATGTTTTCTGTCCTTAAAATATTTTTGTGCAGAAAAATAAAAAAAAAAAAAAAAAAATAGCATTCTAGAGCTCTCCCAGATACAAATTAATCAGGTAAGCAAACAAGCAAAAAAGTTGCATAGAAAATTGAGCTCTGTATATTCCTTAATTACCTATTAGCCAATATTTCAGAAAAGATTAAATCTTATAAAGTATTACACTAAATAAAGTGTATCTATTACTTAAGGAAAATATATAAATCATGCTAATAAATTACCTTTTTGTTTAAACGTAATGAATTTTGGCCAGTTCTCTTTCATGCATGCTAAGTGGTTTTATATGCCCTCATGAGCAATAATATTCTAATTCAGATTACAAACACGAAGTATTTTTGTTTTTAAAAGTTCACAGGTCTCATGATTTATAAAATGATGAAACAGTGAAAATTAGGTAAATTTTACTCAGATCCATTTTTTGGGCTTGGACAGAATAAAGAGGCTACGTTTTAGAACAGAGGTAGGTTTGTAAATGGTCTAAATTATCGAGAGTTTGTGGCAGGCAAGGAAAGAATTTCAGGGCAGAAGAACAGGAGTGGAAAAACAGCCAAGGTAAAAGTGAAGCAGGGGGGAAGCCAGGCTGGGATGAGGAACAGAGGGGATGGGGAAGAGGCAGAGGAGCCAGAACCAAGAGCAAAGCAGAGCAGAGCAGGGCAGAGGAAGGGAAGGAACTGAGGTTCAGCTGAAAGAGAAATTGTCATGGAGCTGGAATACAGGGAAAAGAGCCAACTTGCTGTCACCATGGCTGGTGTCACACACCTTGCAGAGGATCGTTTTCATACCAGTAGTGCCTTTTTCATAGACACCAGTGGGCAGCAGCAGAATAACCAGGGGTGGAGCCTCAGCTTCAGCTGTGACAGATCAAACACCACCGCCCTTTTCTGTTTGGGAATCTACGGCAGCTGATGCTGTGTTTATCTACTTTTGAAAGCCTGATTTAGAAATGAGAATCAGTGGGTATCCCCAGAGGGGCGGGACCCACCAGGATTATCGAGTCTGACTCCTGTCCCTACAGACCCCCAGCAATCCCCCTGTGCATCCTTGGAGCAGTGTCCAAAGGCTCCTGGAACTCTGGCAGCCTCGGGGCTGTGCCAGCACCCTCTGGGGGAGCAGAACCTTTCCCTGCTCTGCAGCCTGAGCCTGCCCTGGCCCAGCTCCAGCCCTTCCCTGGCCCAGGGAGCAGAGCTGGGAGCTGCCCCTCAGGAGGAAGTGGTGTAAAACTCAAACATACCCTCCCAACACCTTCACACACAAGTTCTAAAGCACCCAAACATGATAGCAATTCTGAATTTCTAATTCTGACGACACTGTACTATGATATGCATCATGTAGAGCCTCTACAATAAGGTTTAAAGTCCAGCTCTGCAACAAACCTGATGGAAGTGACAATGATTAGAAAATGACAGTGATAGAAAATGATGGATTGTAACAGCTAACAGCGTCCTCCTGATGCTGCAGACTACTTGCCTGGCTTAAATTCCCTGAGGCAGCAATGCACAGTGATGATTACTATTAAATAGACTCTCTTCACATATACCTTTACTATAAATTTCACATTTTGGTGTTGGTTCTCCTACAGCTTTTAGCAGGTAGTACTACACAGAGCAGAATGTGCTTTGGAACACACACCACACCGTGCAATCACTACCAAGGGGGAGGGGAACACGTGTGCTTATCAAATTAGATAAAACCCACTGATCTGATCAAACTGGAATAAAAGATTTTGTTCAAACCAGATCAAAAAGGGAAAATATTATAAACTGAACATACAAAAGTCATATGGGCATAATCATCTCTGACATTGTATCTTGAAACCAGGAGTGGGTTTAGACAAAGAAATACAAAATATGTTTTGACAACCTTACAACTCCATGGCACAAACTCAGTATTGTTAGTGCAGACACTACTGGATTATTTAAATTCACTGCAGAGATACACTCTGATGATTCAACCCCATCCAACCTCATTTCTCATATGAACCACTCACATTTCTTATTTTCATCGCATTCCTCTGTTTCATAAGACTACTCCTATGGCAAGGAGCATTTTGGGAACTTTGAAAATGATCTGAACTGATAAATCTAACATCATAAACCAAATCCTATCCAGGCATTTTCACGGAAGCAGAATGGCACGAAAACAGCCACACAGTGAGCGGGGAAATACACTTGGGATCTGCCAGCAGTACTCCCAAAGAACTCTCGAAGGCAGCCCTACCTTATGGGGCTGGAAGACACGTCAGGGTCATGGGCTGTCACCTGCCCCAGCACAGAGTTGAGAGCAGCATTTTCATGCACTTCCAGCAGGTAAGTGGGTGAGGAGAAGACCGGGGGCTCATCAGCATCCTCCACAACGATCTTCACGGTCGCGGTGTCCTTGAAGGGGCCCCCGCTGAGGAAGCGAGGGTCGATGTGGATGTTGGCCGCCTCTACCTTCAGAGTGTAGGACTTTTTGGTCTCAAAGTCCAGGGGCTGTTGAGAAGGACAAAGATAAAGGTCTTTTACTGATGGCCACAGAGAACAAGTGATGGTAATGCTGACAGATGGGAGTTATGTGCATTTTTAAGCACACAGGATGAGTTTTAATGCAGTCACTTCCCTCTCCCAGAAACCCAACCTCCAGCTTTTCTAGGCACATATTGATATCTGTTTATTTACTAGCCTCAGAGAAAACAACAGTTTCCTTGTTTTTCACAAGAAGTTTACTGAAATATTCTCTCTCATGAATTATACCATTACAATTACATATCAGACAAATGCTACAAATTTGTTGGGGATGACATGGGTTGCATACCAATAATGCACTTCATCAGCGCTTTACTGGCTAGAGATAAGAAAAAAAATTAAACTGGCTCCACAAAGAATAAATATTTTATTACTTCCAAAACAATGTGAGGAATGAAAAGAACTAGAAATTATTATTTGTTGGACGGGAGAGGCAAAATATAGAGCTAATCATATAAAAAAGTACTTCAATATTCTTGCACTACAAGTACCTCTGTACTTCAGTTTATAGGAGTAAATGAGGTAGACATCTCTCAGGAATTTCTTAAAACTGTAGCAATTTCTACTTCTGTATCTTTTCTCTTTTTTTCCCTTTTTTTTTCTTTTTCCCACAGACAGAATCACAAAACAAATTACTTTATTCTATCAATATACCTGCCGTGTCACCACTGTTTTGACTATTTTACAGTCAGTCCCATATTAACTCATAAAAGATGAAAACCCAGTGGATTTAAGGGACTGAAATACCAAATAAACCCCAAATCTGTGACACTTTTGAGTGTTAGACTTTTTCATTATGGGAGATTCAAGTTTGTGTCTTGAAGCACATCAGTATATTCACTATATAATTCTCTTGTGTCTCACAACGATTCAAATTTCAAAGATGCAAATTGCCAAGCATTGGAAAGATATTAAGATTTGCATTATAATGTCTCAGGAATAAAAAGAAGAGGACATAGACACTCTGAATCTGCAATGCAAATACCAGCAAGAGCACAAACAGGAATCTTCAGGAAGTCTGTCAAAGCCTTCAATATGTATATTTTCAAATTCTGTGGATTTTTTTTTTTCCAGGTGTGAATCAAGCTCTAATGGGATTTGCTCTTTCTCACAAATTCTAGTAAACACAAGAAAAATCTTGCTTCTTTTGCAGGTCCTAAATTAGTAAGCTTTTGAAATTATGAATGGGGATTTATAAATCAGCATATTCACAATTTGCCAATCATGGCTCCTGTAGCACTTTTTCAACTGCTTTTCATATGCTTTACAGAAATGACAGCACCCCAATACATTTAGTCATGCCTAATCAGAGTATCATATTGAAAATTTACTCTGCATTGTCTAAAGCCCATGATTTTATGCTGAAGAAAATCTGTTGGTGAGCAGTACCCTCCATACATCATCTACTGGAGTAGAACCAAAATTATTATTGCTGTCAAAATGAAAATATGAAACAACATTATGGTTAAGATTCAGTTATGAAATAAAGCCAAGGGAACTGGGGCAAAAGGCTAATTGCCTCAGCTTACAGGAGAGGCCACAGTATACAATAAATAACAGTAAGGAAGAGCTGGGATGTATATCGTAATTTTCTCTTTAGAAAAACAAATGTAAATTTAGATAAATGTACATCAGTTTATTATAAAGCTGCAGTGCTGACCTACTCGTTGAGAAAGAGAAAATACAAAGTTTTGACAGGCAATCTGCCTGACCTCTTTATGACAGGTAAAAGTGGAATATTAATTACCTGTGCTCATTGGATTCACCTTTTCTCACTGGAATATCATGGTATGGGTTTTGTTTATTTTTGTTTCTTAAAAACAAAGATTAATTTAGAGTCATCTGTGCTATGCAGTTAAAATCCTCTGCTACTGCTGTAAATTATATTCATATCCTTTTTCAGAACACAGCATGAGGAACAGCTTTTCCTTCTTCCCCGGAAAATAATGACAACTAAATCTGCAATTAATGTTTCCCTGGCTTTACTAGAGGAGTTTTGTTCTATGCTGCCTCTCCCCTTTTTTTTGTACATAATTGGGTGGTGCTTTTGTTGTGCACATGCAAATACCTCATCTTGCACACATCAAGATTGTATAAGCATAGAAAAGATAACAGTTTTCTTTAGGGCCCAAATTTGGCACTTGTCACGTGAAACTACTGATCTCCTAAATAAAATTCACTGAAATCCCTGTTCATAGAGTGAAGACAGTTCAACATGAGAAAAGGTAGAAGACTAAACTCTCACCCACCAGGTAATTTAATTAATGCACTGTGATTTCTTTTTCTCTGAACAACTATCAACAGGATAATCAAATAATTGAGAGAAGTTATTTGATGAGTCCTCAGCCCAGATTTTACAGAAGTTTAAGCCACTGACAAAGTGGAATCTAATCTACTCTTCTCCTTTGGAACCAAGGAAGCCACACCTGCATGGTGGGACCGCATGGGAGCCTGGATAAGATTAGCACATTTCCAGAACCCACGGACGTCTCCCCAGTTGTCACCTCAATGAAAATTCAGAGGAACGTGGCCAATCCACCCCTTTTCATCACTCCACTGGCTTGACAGCTCATCCACAGAGGAAAGAATCCCTGGAAATCCAACATCTTCTCACAGAGCGAAGTCTGGCTGCGTAGTTGCATGTACAATAAACATTCATGTTTTTAACAGAGATATAATTTACCTTTCTCACTCTAATAATGCCGTCCTGAGTTTGGGCATCTGTAGTAATCTCAAATATATCCATTCCATCTCCTTCAATAATATCATAGGACGATTTAGCATTTTCTCCAATATCCAGGTCATTTGCTTTCACCCTTCCTATCGGTTCACCAAGAGCAACATCTTCCATTACTGAGAAGTGATAGAGACCTTACAAATAAGAGGGAAAGACCAAACATTACAGCTGGTCCCAACGCCCCCGTGTGCTCTTCAATGTTTACACAACCCCAATGCCAACTCTGGACACGTGCAGCTGATCCAACCCCCATTTGCACCAGTTATGGACTGAGAGCAGCAGAGCGTGGGCCTCACACAAGAATATTCACTGCACTGTAGGTGAGTGTCCCTTCCATTCCAGCTCCCTCCTGCTGCTCCCTTGCAGGGATGTTTTGTGTTGGTGAACACAAATATTGAGTTCCTTTCAACACTGCAGAACTTACCTTTTTATACAGATATTTTATAGACAAGGAGTTATAATTCAATAGAGAAATTTTGGCTTTTACTTCACAAAAGAAAAAGATCTAATACTTTAAAAACCTACTGTGCAAACACATAACTTCAAATATTTACTACGTAACTTCAAATATTTACTACTTTTTAAAATGTAATTTGATTTTGTTTGTTTAAACCCTTCCACCTCTCTTTTGTGGTAAGAAACTAAGCAGGAAACATTCAAGGAAACTCATAAATATTTATTTTATTGGAAACAATAACTTCTCATGGCCATCAATGCTGTGTTTACTATTTGTTGCAGAGTTAGATTAAAATCCATCAGAAATTGCTATTCAAATTGTAAACATTTAAATTTTTTACACCTGCTTCAAACCTTTCAAGCTAAAAAGCATCAAAAATTTATTTAGATATTTTAGGTAAAAATGTTATTAAGGCAGAACCCTAAATACCCATTTTCTTTTGTATCTTCCTGGTTCTAACAGTACTCTAAAAACCAGAAGACACAAATTTTACACCCAAAATTCTTTCTGGAGTCCCTATATTTCTACCTCTTTATTACTTACACTTATTGAAGTTAAGGTTAATACATGATCTAATCAAATTAAATGCTACTCAGGAGTTAAAATAGGCAAAAAGAATTCAAGGATAACAGAAGAGACAATTAAAACAGTTTTTGACACAGGATTCTGGCCTGGCTCTGGTCTGTCCTCCCTGCTGTTCTAAGACAGTTTGTTAAGTGCAGGTAATAATTTTCCTAAAACAATGTTCCAGAGTTGTTGCTTTACCTGTTGTAGCTGATTGCAGCAGCAAGAGTTGAAAATAGGAAGGAAACCGTAAGGAATTCATAAAGACACGTATTAGCTACACAATGAAGTCCCAAAGTGACTTGTTTTGAATGTTCCTAGGCTAAATTATTAGAGATAATTTGGAGATCATCAAGATTTCTCAGAATATCCATAATGGCTCAAAAACAATGAGCAGCCAAAGCAATGAAGTGCCTTGGGAGACTAAATTATGCGTTCATCATTTACACTGCTGTCCACACTTTGTGGTTTGAATCTCCAGGCACAGCTGATTGCATTGTTAAGTTGAAATTTTGCTCTCAGATTTATTAAAACAGTTTACAAAATATTAAGAAAAAAAAAATTATGATGCAGCTGGCTCTTTTACACAAATTCCTCTCGAATTGTGTCGCAGTGCTGAGCTGACCAAAATATCCACACCGGGCATCTTCGAAAGCCCTGGGTTTCCACAGCCGTCCACAGTCCTTATCATTACAATTCTGTGGTAAACTGCCAGGTTAAAAACTTTGGTGACTTATAAAACGCCTCTAAAATAATTTCAGAGAGATCACAGAAGTAGTGAAAGTTCATCTTTTTCATTTCTAAAACCCAGGAGGCTAACACTCTGAAATCAAACCATAAATATACATTTCTGTCCTGCCTGGAAACAATAACCCGATAAAACACCCTGTTTCCTGAGCTCATTACCATTTATTGTGCAAGCAGCATGTATTACATCTTATGAATTTCAATTTCATTCTGGCTAGGCTTATTGTAAGTTTGATCCTTTCTCATTTTCCTTCCCAGGCAAATGCAAACTGTGCTTCAACAGAGGTTTAAATAAAAAAAAAAAAAAAAAAAAAGCCAGGCTGCCACNNNNAAAAAAAAAAAAAAAAGGCCAGGCTTGCTCAGCTCTTGTCCAAGGGCAAAGTCGTGGCTAATCTGTGGTGCTGAGCAGCCAGCTCAGAATGCTGCCTTTTAAAAGGCAGGATTTGTAATAACAGCCAGCCCTAATGTTATAACAGCCAATCATTAAAGCAATAAATACGTAATACCCAGGGAGGGTACACGCAGGGCTGCTTCCTAAAGAATTTGCATAATGGTCAGTGGTTATTCCCAGAGGGAAGCTTGAACCCTGCAGGGGCTGTAACAGCTTCGGAGGCAACACCTTCCTTGTCGCTGCAGGAAAACTCATCCAGGAGCAAATGCACTCCAGGGATAACGGTGCAGTCTTGCTGATGCCCCCAGTCAGAGGGTCACTGTGCCCTGGGAAAAGGCAGCCTCACCTGCACACGCTGAGCTCCCCGTTTGGAGCAGCTGTGCTGCTGGTTTTCGGGTCAGGTTTTTGCCACCCTGGCAGCCAAAGGCTGTGTGAGGCAGTGCTGGCACAATGCAAGAGCCAGGTGAGCTGGCAAAGGTAGGTCTGTGCTCCCTGAGCTGCAGCCAAGGACACTGCAGGTATAAAAGAGACATCCCTCTGCATGCTGGTGATAGAGTTCGTCTGTGGACACTGCATTGTTAGGGAAATTGTTGGGAAACACTGGCACGGAGGGAAAGGCAATGCAATGGGAAACGAAGTAAAAAAATTATGTATTTCCTGCTTTATGAGAGAGAACCTTTTATTGTGCAGAGTGCTTATCTGTTAAAAACCACTAAGATGAGGTAATAAAATACATATTTTGAAAATAAGATTTGCCTCTGCTTATTTGTATTAGATTTCTCTCTCTCGCTCTCCATCTCTATGCATGTTTTCTACAGGCTACAGAAGCATATTTATCATATGCTGAGCACTAGGACAAATCCATTCTACTCTGTGTCCTCAGCAAAAGGGCAAAAGTGAAGTTCAAGTCATCCATAGATGAAAAAAAAAAAAAAAAGATTACTTTTACAGGGTCCCTGAGCCCCTCCTTAGAAAAACATACTTCTAAGAATACAAAAATTATACAAACTCTAGAGGAGGGCTCAAAAAGCTTTTAACTTTAATTTTCCAGACCAAGCTGGATAAAATGCTAAGTTTCTAGTAGTGTATTAAGTTGCATCTGTTCCAAATAAAATCAATCTCGTCATTATGCTCTTCTTCCTCTTTTTTTTTTTCTTTTTGTCTTCATCTTGGAAATAGACGACAAAGCTTGCAGAGAATCTCAGCAGGATGCCAAATCATTTTAACCTAGCTCAGCAAGATATCCACTGGAACCACAGTAGAAAATATGGATTTTGAATTAAAGATCAACAATTATCTAGATTCAGACTCATCTTCTTTGTTTTCTTTGGTATTGCCTAATTAGTCAAGGCTTCATTCCTTTTATCTGTTATATGTATCTTTTACTGGTGGTGTCACTCGTCTGCATGAGATGGAAGCACAAAAGCACACAGAAACAACTGCACAGAGAGGAAATAAATATGTTTTCAGAAGTCTTCAGGCCCTTTTGGGTGGATGTAAGAGGAGAGGTAACAAAGAAGGCAGAGATCTGCATACCCTATTGTGGACAATTCCTTCTTTCCTAAGCTCTTTAATCAGGCAGAGGACCATTAACCTTTCTCTAGTAACAACTACATATTTTAAATTACATTTTAAACCCAGGCAATATGAAGATAAAAAACCAAATCCTTGACTTAAAACCCCAACACAATAATAGTTTCTTATATAGGATGACACACACACACACACACACACACACACACATATAATGGCACTTACTCTGTGCAAACTTTGGAGGATTGTCATTCACATCACTGAGTGTAATTGTCACTGTTGTAGTTCCAGAGAGTCCACCCATATGTCCTCCCATGTCCTTTGCTTGGATGACCACAAAATATTCTTCTTTGGCTTCTCTGTCCATGTTGGGAAGAGCTGTTTTAATTATAGCTACAATAATGGGGGGGAGGGGGGGAAAACAGTCAGGTACAGACACAAATTCAGTTTGCAGCTGTTTTTATGGATATATGCAAATATTGGTATACAAAAAAAGTCAAAGGTCCAGTTAGGTTGTCTCTTAATACAAAGGATGAAGAAGAATTTGAGATTTTGAAAAATTTGTATTAGAGGTTGCCTACCTTGATTTAATTAGAAGTGCACTGAAACTGTGGTTCAAAACCCAAGAATTAATTGTAGCTGTGATACATATTTGTTTTACTTTGTATTCCTCACAAATTCTGGTTTCTGCCCTATCTCCCACAGAAACCCATCTTTTCCCCACAGAATTCCCAAACAGAAGACAACCACAAGGAAAGCTGACTCTGTGAACACTGTAAACCACATCTGTTCAGCTCTTTTAAAATCATTTAAGCCAGAACCCATCATTTAATCTGCTCTCGTGTATATTGCAGGCCACAGTGGTTCTCTTCAGTCCTAAACAGAGAGCCTAAACTTGAGCAGGAGAAAGACAGAGTCCACTCCACTGCTCATGGGGGTCACCTGTGGAACAGTGACCTCAGGAAGTTGCCATCACCAGGTTGGAAGATTTTAAAACCACAGAAGTTCAGTGATATTCTGTGTACCAAACTATAAAATGTCAGTGGGCTGAAGAATTATCAACAATAGGCAGTTTGGCTAATTCCAGAGCCAAACCCACTGGGAACTCCTATAGATTTCATGGACACCTAGTAGAAGAAATAATCAAATCATTTTTCTTTCCAAAAGTTTTCCACCTGTAACGTGCTGTTATATTCACAATATGGATTGAAAGTATAATACAAAATGCTTAAAGGTAAATTTAAATAGTGCTCATTGCAGTTTAGTAAAGTCCACTGTAATCATAAGATCATAATGGATTAAAGAAGCCCCACCAAACCCACGGAAAACAATTCAAAATGTTCAATTGAAATGTGGCCTATTTTGAAATCCCTTTAAAAAAAATTCATCTAAAAAAGAAATAACGTTTCCTTGCAGACATTGACAGCAACTCAACAGATCTTCATTTTAGTTTTGCTTTCTTTGTTGGGAAGGGAATAGCTGTGGAGGCTCCATCCATCTCCTACTCTTGTCTGGAACAGGTTCTACTAACCAAGCTTTTTAAAAATGACATTCTGGGTGAAGTGCTGAGATTACCTTTTCATGTAGAATAAAGAAATATTCTTTTTACATTAACAGAAATGTCTTTTAGTAAATTCTAAAATTTACAAATTACTAAAAATACGCTAGTACTTATTAAATATCCATTTATCTTTAACAATACAATACTAAGGACCTGATCAGACCTTCTTTTCATGGCTGAGGACCACTCAAAGAACAAGGAGGTGTAAGGCATTTATAATAAAGCCATACACTTCCTCCATAAACCACCAAACAGAACAAGAGAGCAGGCTTATAACCTACACTCTTGTAATTTTTTTCCATACAATAATTTTGGTTGTTGCCTCACATCTTTTATAATTCTGCAGCAGCCAAGGCAGAGAAATTTCTTGTTTCCAAGGGGCTCGGGAGGGTTGGGAGGGACCTCTGGAGATCAGCAGGTCCAGCCCCTCTGCCAAGGAAGGGTCATGTGGAGCAAGTTGACACAGGAGGACACAGGAGCACATCCAGGGGGACAGGAAAACTCTCAATTACTGAGTTTTTATTCCAGCACAGGGAATAAAAAGCCCACGGTAAGTGGGGTTTGGAGCCTCAAGGCCAATGGCACAGCAGGTGGAAGTGCCTCGGGGGAGCCCACATTATTCTGCCACACACTGAGGAAAATGCTTGTGTTTAAGTTTTCTGAGTGAAAGCAGGGGAACAATAAACCCCATTTATCAGATTTGATAGGTGCAAAATACAGTCAGTGAAAGAGTAGGGTCATTTCCTCCATGGCAGCCTGGGTAAGGAAAGTAAATGATGCTTAATTCTAAAAGCACCTGACAGTTGTGGCTGGTCTGGACTCACTGGGTTACTACTGATGAATAATAATGATGTATTCGACAAATAAGTCTATTGTTATGAGTGAAATGACTCATAAAAAGCATTCTAATGCAAACCTAGGCTATCAGAATTTGGTCCACATTCATTTTTTTTCACTAATATAGCAGATCCAAATATCAATGAACCTTTATTTCAACAGGGCTTGTATTAAGCATACTCTACTTTATCTCCATTATTTTATTTAGGCAGTCTCTATGTTTGTTTGGGTTTTTAACCTAATTTACATAGTTAACTCTAGCCTGCAGATGAGTTGTATGAGATGCCATATTTTGTATTCTGCAGTTTCCACTGATAAAAGTCAATTATTTCACTAAATTGATGTTTTTTCCTAGACAGGTATTTTAATTTGTCTCTTGATGCATTGAACAGTTTAGCCCTTGCCTATGGTTTGAAATATATCAGGTAGATTAAATACCTTTAGAAGTGCCAAAAGAAAATTAAAATTTTGGCTTTTAAGACATAAAAAAAGTCTGGATTTCTTTTCCTGCATAAAGGTACTAACACAAGCTGTTGTTTCAATACTTTTATACATATCTGCTGTCACAGACCGTAAACCACTTGCCAGAAGCTGAGTCAAAGTTAAGTTTCAATTTCAAACACAATAAAAAGCTAAAAAGCAGTTTACTGTTTAAATTACTATAAGAGGAACTGAATGTTTTTAAAAACCAAATCTATCCAAATTACACAGGCTGATTGTTACTACTACATTCAGAATCTATAGAACTGAGGTCAACAACAGGGAAGTGTTGACATCTCTTAGGAGGCAAATTTATAAACACCACAAAGCTCCATCCTCATCTGTCTGTGATCAAGACAAATACTAAGTCTAAGGGAGTTCTGCATGGAGAATCTCAGCGATATTTATTTGTTCTTTTGCTTTATTCACCAGTCCTTGGTGAAGGGCTTGCAGGAGGTACTGAAACCACCTGCTTATTTTTAGAACACAATGCAGGCTCACCAACTACCAACACACACCCAGCACACAGAACATTAACTCACCGAGCATTCAACCTGCTCTGCCTCAGTTCAACCCAGAAACAAATGGAGAATAAAATCATAATCACGTTCAGCATGCAGTGATGGATGAGAAGGAGATGTGCCAAACAGGAGTAGTTCAAAAGCGAGAGAATTATCATAAACTAATGTAAGGCAGGTAGATGCTTGTTGGAAGATTGTATTCAGAACAGTTATCAATGGCTTACTGTCAAGTGGAGAGATGGATGACGTGGTTCATGGGGTTTGTTCTGCTTCTAGAATCATTCAATATTTCCTGAAAGCCAGAAGGCAGGGAGAACTTATCAAGCCTTTCATATGACACAAAGTTGGGAGCCATTGCAAGTACAGGAAGAACAGGATTAGAGTTCAAAACAATTTTCACAATTTGAAGAGTCTAAAATAGCAGGATGCAACTCAATTTGGCAAGTAAAAAGCATTTTGTGTGAGGGAAACAATTAACTTCCCAATTACAATAGAGCAGATGACTCACAAGACAGAAGAGAATGTGGAGTCAAAATGAGCTGAATGTGAGACAGCAGCAACTTGCTGATAAAAGTGCTCAGGCATTTCCTGGTACATTAGTTAGTATGTTATGTGGAAGAACTGTGCAATGATTTCTCACACAGGTAAGGCTGCAGCTGGAACAGTGCGTCCAGTTTTGAAAAATATTGATTTACACAGTCAGGGGAGTATAAGGAAAGCCTTTACAGACAAATATTTAAGAATTACTGGGAACTACTCTCCTTTTCCACTGGGGATAAGAGAAAAAATAATGGGCTTAAAATATAACCCCAGAATGGGTTTCAGCTGCACCAAGAGAGATTTCAGGTGAACATTAGGGGAGTAGTGACAGAAGGCTGCCTGCAGAATTTGCAGTGTTCCCATTCCTGCACATTTTTAAGAATCTACCAGCCAAGCCTCTGCCAAGAATAGGAAAGGAGAATCTGATCCTTTTGGGGGCCAATGGCACTCAATGCATTCTCACTCGGGGTTGCTTCCCTCCATAATGTCTAAGTCAAGGCTTTGTCTCCTTGTAGCCTGAAATAATTCCCAAACCTTAATGCTATGAAAACATTCACAGACATGTGATAAAACCACTGAACAAGCACCCCCCAGAATTTCCCTACAGATCCTCTCCCTCGTGCTGGAAAGATCAGGAAACACTTGGAAGGTAAAGAAGTCAAAAAGCAAACCATTCCTTGCAAGGATGAAACCTCCAAATATTGAAGTATCTTTTTTTTTTTTTTTGGGTCAGTTGCTTTTCCTGACCAGCCATCGGTGTCCCACTGCAAATAAAGCAGCTGCAGTAGGGGATTTACTTTTGCAGCGGTCCTGACTGCACACACTGAGCAATTTGCACAATCTGCCTCACAACTTGAATCAGTTAAAATGCATCCCTGAGGACTACATTCAAAAACCTATTTGGGAGAATATCCACTGTCTCACTCTGAAAAAGTCCAGGGGAAAGGAAGCAAAGTGGCAGAGGCTATAGCTCATGAAAAAAAAGAAGCAAAAAAAAAAAAGCAACAGAAATAAGGACCTGGCTTTCACTTTTCTCTCAATTTTTTTTAAAGGATCTCTTTATGATAATGCTATAAAACTATACATAATAATAATTGAGCACATGGAACAAAACCAAGCAAACACTATGCAAAATTGGAACCTGGCCCTGAAAAACCTTTCTCAAGCATCCCATTCATCTCACACGCTTTGCTGAAGCCTTCCTACTATTTCAACTGGCATAGTTCGATACGTTGGAACTTTCCCTACTTCATTTTGCAAGAGCTAAGTAATTGCTTTGGTCTTCCTGCCGTGCTAGGACCTTGGTGGAGATTCTTATTAAATATAACAGTCACTTAGGACACAAACTCCTGGAAATCAATCTTGCAATTTCTTCAGAGCCATGAGTGGCATCCTTTGTATTCCCATGAAGCACAGTGACCTCAGTGATGTTTTAGCAGCTCATAAAAAAGGTTTACTTGAAGATCTGTGGAAAACCTGTGCCATAATTTAAAAACATTAGTAGATCACAACTAGATTTACGATTTACTCCAAGTTTTAAAAAATTGAGTACTTTGATTATGCAATACAGGAATACTGATCCACTATTTTTAATTTTATTTACCTTTATAATAATCTTCTTAAGTCTAATTATCACCAAATATACTAATTTTTTTGTTTCATTTCTAAGAAAGACAGGAAACCTATCTGCAATCTCTAGCAAGGCTTCCTAACTTTCTATAAAAGTTATTAATTACAAGAGTTGCATGAACTACATTCAGATCTAGATATATTTCAAATCGAAGACATTAAATACAGCAAAAATAATGACCAGTTGAAGAATCAAATGCTATATTACATTTTATATTTCTGTGCCATTTTTGTATTTTCAATAGAGAATCTAATAGTGCATTATTTTATTTTATTCTGTTAGTATTTTATTCTAATGCTTATTTTTAGAATGTGTATGGGGAAGATGGCACATTTTGTTAAACAGAGGGCTCAAGGTTGAATATGGGTATATTAATTTTGAGTTTTTTTAACCTAGGATTTATTGCATTTTCTCTTCCAGCCCTTATTACTACAACTTTTGCAGATTCTGCTCTTGTTTTCATTCTGAAATAGACCCTGCAAGTTTCTTACTGTGTGTGAAATTACCTGCCTTTCTGCTAGAAGAGTATCCTGTAGGACATGACTGGATAACACCTATTTTAACACTGTCTTTTTAATTCAGGTGAAGTTGTCCCTGGGTTTTAGAGAATGGGTTCCAAGCTTCAAGCTCTACTTACCAGCCATTCCCTTTTCCCTGGGATCCTTCCATTGGTGTGGTGAAAGGATCACTCACCAGCTGACAACAAATCAGTAAATAAACATTTGGCACTGCATTTACGACCTCGTTTCCTTAGGATTTTATTCGTAGCAATCTAATAGCTGTGATTACACCAGACACTTTACAGAAAGTAGCCTTGGATTCTTTTTTCTTCTTTCCAGCTCCAGCTGTGTAATTCAAATTCCTCTCTCTAATTCAGGCCCTTGAAGCACATTATTTAGATATGTTGCCCGTTTTCCTACTCAGCATGAGGAACAGTCAAGTTCAAACTACCTCACGAGCTTTCTAAAATGACAGAGCTATTGCTCTGAAATGCAAGAAATACGTGTGGTATCAGCTGTTTTTGTTACTGCTATTATTTGATAAACTCAAGAAGCAGAAATCACTTCTTTCCAAATGCCAATCTGCCTTGATCTTAAGCTGCTCAGCTTTACCAGCTGCAAACCAGCAGAACTGTTTTCAAACGTCTCTGCAGTGATTTTAGACTTGTTTTATTAATCAGCAAGAACAACTCCTGGTGCTACTGAGGGGCCAATCCTAAATACCTGATCTGTAATAGCTGCACTTTAAACTTGTAGCTAACGAGCGAGAGCTGCGGGACTGGCTCAGCTCTGCTCCGGTGGTGTCAGCCCAGCCCTCTCCTAATGGGCTGTCACCAAGACAACTCACAGGGCCACCAAACAGGACAGACACCTTGACACAGCTCCTCGGGCTGCACAGGTTGTGTAGTACACAAAGACATGAAAAGGCTCCCAGCAGTGTGAGAACAGACTCTTATTTCCAGCTCTGGAAGGGCAGCGAGCAGTGACACACTCCAGGAATGCCTGTGTGTGTCACAGGGCTGTCCTGGGAATGCTCATGTGTACCCCAGGAATGTCCTGGGAATGCTCATGTGTACCCCAGGGCTGTCCTGGGAATGCTCCTGTGTGTCACAGGGCTGTCCTGGGAATGCTCATGTGTACCCCAGGGCTGTCCTGGGAATGCTCCTGTGTGTCACAGGGCTGTCCTGGGAATGCCTGTGTGTGTCACAGGGCTGTCCTGGGAATGCTGCTCTCTGGGCTCCAGGCACCGGGATGCTGCAGCACACACCTGCCTTCTTCTAGGAGAAGGTGTCCTTGCCATGGCAGGAGTGGAATGACATGAGCTTTAAGGTCCCTTCCAGCCCAAACCACTCTGATTCTGTGATACTACAATCCTATGAAAATGAGTTTCTACACCTCTGTTGTTAAAGCAGATCAACACCCACCCATCCCAGTTCATGCCTCTTTTTGTTATTTCAGTGAGGAGTTTACCTAACGATAAATCAGTAACTGGCACAGCCGTGGCAGCAGCAGTAGTCAATAAAACGAGCTGGAAAGCTCAATCCATGCTCTGACTCATGTCGAACAAGTACTTTCTCTACACTAATCCCATGAGGGTTTAGATCTAAAGTATTTAGAAGCTGAACTATTTAGGAAGGCTCTGTTGAACACGAGTGAGTTCTGTTCCTAGCAGCTCATTACTTTCCCCTTACAGTAGTAGGTTCCTTCCTCTACCAAAACTGTTTCCCCATTTCTCTCCAGCTTGAAGTGCCTTCTTGTCATTGTATCACAAGTAATTAAAAAAAAAAAACAGTCCCCGTGTCTCTCTTTTATTAACACCTCTCAAATATTTGTGCAGTGATTTCATATCTTTCTTTAATCACCTCTGATCCAGTTTATACAAATTTAGTTCAATCAATCTTTCATTATAAGTAATATTCTCCTGCCCTTGGCTACCCTGCTTTGAACTTTCTCAGTATCTCAGCAGTGTTTTTATGATGACAGCTCTTATCAGCCCTACACACAATATTCTGAGGGCACCTTGTACCGTTGGGAATGAGCTGGACATTAACAACCAGACAGAAGAAACAGCCTGAACATCACAAGCATATCTGTAACTGAAAAGGTGCTGGTTTATACTCTCTTGCTCCCTCACTTGTTTTCATTCTGCTGGACTCTATTATAAGGTCTAAATGGAGGCAAGACTGCAAATTATGATAAAAGATTCAAACCTGGCTTCTGTTGAGTGAAATTTTCATTCCCCCTAGGCCTATTCATTTATGTTCTGATTTCAGGGATTCAACACTGTGGACCAGAGAGGGCCACACACTAAATTAAAAACTCTGATGTTTAAAGCATGTGCTCTTCCAACTGCAAGTTAAACCAGGTATAGGGAAAAGCCCCACAATGACTCACTTCCCAAAGAAATATCCAGATTCTATTAGAGGAGAGTCTTCAGCTTTCTGGGTCTGCTGCCTCCTCCATCCATCTCAGCCATACCTCCTTGAGCCTTGGCTTTGTACCAAATGCCCATCTCCAAATGAGCAGTGCTTAAAAGCTGTTCTTTTTCAGCCAGACTAAGGGCTTGGGCTCCACTAATCCCATGTGCTTTCCAGAGCAGTAGGGCTTTGCTGTAATTTGCCTTGTTCATGTAACTATACTTCAGGTATGTGTAGGCGTGACATTATTTAAGTTCATGTGAAATGTAAATAAGTCAGACACAGCTGAAAATGTATTTCGTCTGCCATCCCTATATTGTAGAACACAGTGTCACTTCATATTACTTTTCATTATGATAATCTTATTTTAAAGCTGACAGTCATGATTTAATATCCTTGAAAAAGCTTAAAAGTGAGAAGTGTACTCCAACTACTTTTAGCAGTCTTAAGGAATCCCCTTTCCCAGCATTTGGATTGTCAGCATTTGGATTATGAGAGAATCCATACAACTCATGTACCTTTATAAATAAAACACACTAGGCAGGGAGCCTGGCATCAGTTCCTGAGATGGAACCATAATGATATAAGGAATATATTTCAGCCCACCATGAGTTTTGTTAGTAAGCTGATTGCCACCACGTTGTCAGTGTGCCATCACAGAAAAAAATCTAAATCTGTATCTTTGTCATGTATTAATTATATCCACCCTTTAGCCAACAAACCAGTGGTCATAATAAAATTCACCACAAAAAGCAAAAACTATTCAGAACGAGCCATCAAAAAAGCATTTACCTTAAGCCACATTCAGAGCACTGAGTGTAAAATAACTTCCGAATTACCTCCTTTCATGTGTCTATAACTCTCACAGAAGAACTTGCAAACTAGAATTGCAGCAATATATGCATTTTTCATCTCAGGTAATGGAAAATTATTGTTTTATGGGTCACTCACCAGCCCTTGTTTCTTTGTGCCCAGCATTATAGAACTGTTTCAGTGAGGAGGTTGAGTAATGTGAGTTCCAGCTGAGAGTAATTCAGACAAGGGCCACATCCAGTTCCTGCCAAGCCAGGAGGAACCAAAATGCAGGAGAATAAGCAACTGCTTCCTTCACATTTACCCTCAGGTGTGACAACCCTTCCTTAGCACAGGCACGAAGCCACATCCCTCTCCTCTGCTCTCTCTTTTTGTCCTCAGGATTTCAGAGGCAGAGGAAGCAGGAGGCATGGTTGGGATAATTCCTCGTGGTTCACTCTCCACATTCCATTAAAAGCAAGCAGGAAGGTCAGACAATCTTTACTCTGAGCCAGGAAATTAAAAAATTACAGACAGTACTGCCTTGACATTGGTAGCTACACAGATCTAAGTTTACTCTTGGTTAATAAGAAAGATAATAAAAGGCCAGTCATCTAGAAAAATTGTAAATAGATCAGCTCTCAATAGCTATACTTTTGATAACACTTGATACAGTCCTACAAATGACAGAAAATATTTACATTCTGAAGTGGATCACTCTCACACAGCCCCTTTCTTAAAATGCTGATTCCAAATAGGGGAAGACACAATACCTGTGTTCAGAAACAATTCTGTTTCAAATTAACTGAAAAGGCTTTCAACTTATCAGGGCACTAACGAAGTGTAAGCATAGAGAAAATGCAGCTATACATACATCCACATTTCCTCTCACACCACCAAAATTTCCCAAACCACCCACAAACCCTAAAATATGTACCACACTTGGAGGATCATCTTCAGATTTGATTTGTTTGGGGTTAAACACTACCATACTTGCTCTGCTTTAATTTGTACACTGCCACAACAGTATCCAAACACCTTCCCACATGAAAACCTCCCCTAGGGTCCTGGGGACTCAAGACAATGCGTTTTCCTGGCTTAGTTACTGAGAGTCGTGATGGTTCACGTTACAAAGATTGGACAAATGTAAAGAAAAAAATATCTGCACACTTTGTATTTGCTTCGGACATCTTGGTTTAGAACAATCTTTTTCACCCTGTATTTGTGGCTGCAGTTTCTACATAACTACCTGCATCTGGTTTGATTAATGAATAAACTTTTAGGTATATTTATATTTTATGAACACTAAGCGAACAAATGTGTGCTGTTTGGTGAGAGCGGGATGGGGATTCCAGGAAGGGAACTGCATAGAGATGGCAAAGAAACAGGAAACAGCCTCAGTACCAAAACTCAGCCAGTTGTAGTGAATCAGAGGAGAACATAATTAATGTCATCCACAGTTCCAGAAAAATGGGGGATCTGAAACCATTTATTCGCTCAGAAGCAGCTCCATGAGACGAAGCCACTTAGGGACTGCGGCCACAGTTGAATTCTTTGTCGATAAATTCCCCTTAGACACTAACATGTCATTTCCATGGTAAGTGAATCGCTCTGCAAAGGAATATCTGTAGCTGGAAATGAAGGGAGGAGGGGGGAATTAATGCCACTGAAACAGGAGAAAAACCCTGACTTTTCAGCTTCCCAAGAAGCTTTAGAGCTCTCTCTGGCCTTCATGATAACAGGAGTCATTTTCCTAGGTGAGGAACAGTAACTTCTTTGGATTGAGCATTAGAGTTTAATGCAATATAAATAAGAAAACGAAGTAAAACAAAGTATTTTTTAACATTTGGAATATTTCTTTCAGGCCATTTTTCTGTGAAAGGAACCCTTCTGTGTAGGTGGAGAATGCACTTCTCAGCTCCTTTAGGAAAGCTGACATGTTCCCATGCTAAGGCACTAACTTGCCCTAGCAGAAACAGAGAAAAACCCTACAGTCAATTCCCCTCTAATTAAGACAGCTTACACAAGTCATTACTGCATGCAATAATTTGTAATATTAAAGAAACCAAACAGTATATTTAGGGACTAGATGGTCAGAGGCCTGTTCAGCTGTATTTCCACTTGATTGTGACAAATGAGTCACAGGAACTAAGGGCCTTCACTAATAAACACTCTCTTAACATACTAATTTTTGGAACAAGCTGCTCTTTTTCCATTGTACTGCACTAGAATTTCTCTCTGTTAAACTCTATTTTACATGCAGTGTAAAAAGAAAAGGCTGAATCACATTCCAGAGATCCCTTTCACATTTAGGATAGCTGTCCTTCAACAAGAAAACCCTACTTTGGACTAATCCATTAATATTTATTGATGCACATTATTTACATAAAAGTCCCTTATGGTTAAGGCATTTCTAGAAATAGGAAATGGTTTTTTTCCAAGCAATTTAATCAGAAAGATTTAAAGAAATTCCAGCTTTTAGAGATTACAGGAGTACTGTGTTTCATGTTAGTAAGAAAACTGTTCACTTAATTCTATCAAAATAATCCTTTAGTAATTTATCTGGGCATTTGTTTTATAGTTTTGTTACTCTGCACAAGGACAAGAATTTTTACCCCTGCTTTACAGCTGTATAAATTCAGGTGGATATTTGTGTGTTTCTAAAATAGTTTTAGCTTTCTTCTTCTGAGGAGATCACAGCTACTTTACTCACAGTGATTAAAAAGGATTTCTAATAACAGGTGACAGAATATTAGGAATATTATCAAATCACCCCAAAACTTGCTTTTTAGACATAACCAAATTTGTTGTATGGACAACCCATGTACAGAATACAAGTAGGAATGGATTTATTGGCACTTCTTTCAGATGACTTTCAAGACTACAAAACCACAGAGAAATAAAGTCACCCTGAATGTATGCTGATAAAACTTCACACCAACACTCCCAATTGATGCTCTTTCTCTCCCCAAATTGATCCAACCAATCAAGAAAGAAAAACAATTTTCAATGAAAACACGAAATATTTTCAATGAAAACTTCCCAAGCTGAGCTGGGCTTTAGCTGGGAACACTAGAGACTCATACTGAACATTGCATTATCCCACTCCACAGGCCAAGCCCTGCATCCCCTGATCAGTTTTGTCTCACAGCTCCTCCTTCGCCTCCAGCTGCTCCAGTAACACTGCCATCAGCACCACCCCCAGTACCATTAATCCCTGCTTTCCCCGTGTTTTCCCCGAGGCCAGACTCTGAGCAGCATGAGTGAGACCCGAGTTACACCTGGGAGATGAGATACACAGGAGGCAGGGCATGGTCTCCTCTGCAAATGGAGCCAGAGAATTACTCCAGGTTGGAAAAAGCCTCTAAGCCATGGAGCCCAAGCATTCCCCAGCACTGCCAAGCGCACCCTGTGCCCCACACACAGAGCTTTAAACCCCTCCAGGGATGGCCACTCCCCACCGCTGCTCTGGGCAGCTGGGCCAGTGCTGGACAACCCTTCCCATGAAGAAAATTTTCCCAATCCCCAATCTAAGCCTCCCCTGGAGCAACCTGAGGTGATTTCCTAAGCCATGGGGGGTATTAAGAGTCACCTACCTGTATGGGGCTCAATAGAAAAGTAAGGCTGTCCTTCCAGAATGCTATAAACCAGCTTGGCACTATTTCCATACACTGGATCATCTGCATCTGTAGCTGTTACTTTAGTAACAAAGGTGCCTAAATAGAAAGAATACACACAATTAATGTTTGCACTCACTAGAAATTTGCATATCTTATTCAAAACCCAATTTGAAACAAAAATTCATTTCCTTGTGAGCTGTATAACAACAATAAAAGAAGGAAAAATATCAGTAACAAGTTAAAATATTACTCGTGGAACAGAAACAAAACATTTTCCTTCAAGCTGATATGTGCCAGCAGCCTAGATTTCTGGGTAAAACAAAAGCCCTTTCAGTATCTATATTATTTAAAGTTTCTTTGTAGAATGCATTTAAAGCTACCCAATAGATCTGCACAACTTCAAGCATTTGCCAAGGAATCATATCAAAGGGATACAGAACAAGGTTAATAATACACTGTAATATATTGCATTTAAGACTTGCAAATCCACATTTGAAAGAACTTTGCCAAGTTACAGAGACCAGATAGAAAAAACAATAATAAAAAGGGTTCTTTTTTCTTCCCTTGGCTTGCAACCATGATAATGATTTGATGCGGCCACAGCGACAGAGTTGGGACAACAACCATTGTCTCTGAAATCAGTCTCTGCCATTCAGGGGGCCATTGTTCAGCCAGAGTTATAAATTCCATACTCTGACAAAAATAAATAGGAAAAAAAAAAGAGAAAATTACCCTTTTTATTTCTTAGACAACATAGCACTTGCCATTTCTGTAAGAAGCAAAATGGAATGAAATTCAGTTGGCTGCATTAAGGTTGCTGCAGAGAGGGTTTTTTTGGCTGACATAAAAGTATGATGGCATTAATTAGGCTGACAATAAAGACAATATCTACAGAGGGAGAGAAAGCAAGAGAAGGAGAAAGGTTAAGGGCTGAATTATGTTCAGAAAGGAAAATAATTACAGCACCCACCAAAAATCCCCCTTTAATCCCCACTAAAAATTGCCTCCTGCTCCTTCCCAGCCTTGGAGTGCTGCAGATCCCGATGCAATGGCCCTTCAGGACAGCAGAGCTGAGGGAAGGAGATCCCTTTGGCAGAGCCTTGGTGCTCACCCTGTGCTCCCTTTTCCGCTCTCCCTGCACGGCAGGTTTGTGGCTTACAGCACATGGAAATTATTCAGAGAAATGTTTGCATAGCTAGATAGACTTGGCATATGAGCCAATAGCTGACATTTATTTCACTCTCTCCCACCTGGCCATTTCAAAAACCAGGGAAAGATGTGGGACTGGAGTTTGGGAGGGCAGGATTTGGAGGATGGAGAACACCTCTCTTAGGGAGCGCAAGTCCTGCAGGGACTGGAGTTGTAGCAGCTTTGCTAGTAATGGGATAATTCCCAGTGAAGGGAATGTGGGTTGCAGAAATACATCTCATTAAAGAAGAAAATGGCATTGGCCAGTATTGGTAATTTATTTTTTTAGTAAATTTACCCATTCTTACTTTACTGAGAATATCAGCAAAGGGAGGCAGAGGATAAGTGTCCCTTCCAGCATCTCTCCTGAGTTCAGCAGGGGCCAGAGGAGTCCTGCAGCTGGTGCACATCCCATGGAAAAGGAATATTATATCACATCTCTCTTTGACAGATGCTTGCTGGTAAGTATGCAAACTGTTCGTGCTTTGAAACTTAACTGTATTGGACGCTGAAAGGTGATCATATAGCTAACCTGGAACAGAATAATTTGTAACCTGTCACGGGGCCTAAGAAATGGACTTTATCCTCGACTTGGTGGCTAGTTTGTAAGGAATTAACATCAGAAATTCATTGTGCGCCCGGTGACAACAGCCGGACAGTTAAGAGCCAACTCCTGACAGCTCTGAGTGGAAATGATAAGGGGGAAAGGTGACACATGTGGCGCCCAGCCCTGTGGTGAGTTCAGCAGCCTCAGCCCACGGGTGATATCCTCAATGCCTCCTTCAACCGAAAGAGGAGGAGGGAAGCAGCCCTGGGGCCCACTCAGAGGCCATGGCAGAGGCTGCAGGACACAGGGAACAACAAGAAGGGAGCTTGCAGGAAGCCTGAGCGTGGCTGTCACAGAGAGAGAGGGACAAAAGGCCCTTTGAGGCCTTAAAGGAGTTCCAAGGCTGGAGAAGCTGCAGCTAATGGGGTTGTCTCGTGTGCTGAAGCTCTCCTGGCTCACTTTTTGTACTCACACCCCTCACCAGCACTCTGCTCTGCTGCTCCCACAGAAAATCACCCCTCAACTGAGCTGTACCTGCCCTATCTGGAACTAAGCCCCACCATCACAGCACATCCAGCATATCCCAACACATCCCAGCACATCCCAGCTCATCCCAGCTCATCCCATGTCATCTCAGTTCATCCCATCACATCCCAACACATCCAGCACATCCCAGCACATCCCAGCACAGGCCCCACGCTCCCTACAGCCCACGGCTGCTGCCCCAGGGTGACATCAGCCATGAAGGCAGGCTCAGAGCTTCCTTCAGCTGCATTCAGGCTGGAGTACCAGGTGATGTACTCGTTTCTGTGGCTGCTATCACAAAACTTGTGGTTTGTAATCTCCTAAAACAGAAGAGGATTGTGCAGAACATCGTACAATGGGACAGGGCTGGAAAAAGATAAGGCTCACCACAAAGTGCAAATTTTAGTTACGAGTATTTTATCGAGACTGTTTCATTTTGTTTCCATTGTATACTTTATATACAAAGAAAATAAAGAAATAAAACTGTTGACTTCTTGGAGATTGTGTTTGATTTTCCTAGCTGGCTCTCATTTCAAAGGCCTTCAGAAATAATTACAATGCTTGTTTAGAAAGATTTGATATATAATTTCTATTCTTATCTTACTTCACTTGAGAATTCCTGAAGACTTTCTATAGATATTTATTTCAAGATTCCCAGACTTGAATGGATATGCTGATTCTTTGATAAGCACATTCTTAATCCTAAGTGCTCATTAGATACTGAAGTTGAATATACCCTAATAAGATGAGTTAATCACTGTCTAACTTTGCTTCCAATCCTGATGCTCAGCTAACAAGGTTTTCTTCTTGTGATATAAAATAATTCAATCAATTATTGAGACCCCAAGTTCAACTGAAGTTTATAAATATATAAAAATACATGGGTAATATGCATGCCAGTATTTCCAGTTAAAGTACACATAAGGGTAGGGGGAAAGCCATAATCTTCTTTTTCTTTCACTTAGAGGTCACTTGAAGTATGATCATAATCTCACCTAATAAAATTAATGAAGGGAATGAAGAACTGAAATGCTCTCCTGCCTCCCAGAAATCAGTTTCTTCCCCAGGCAGTTTCTGCCAAGCAGCACTTCCTTTCCGACCATCACACACATTTCTGAGGCCTGTCAAATCCAGAAATCTGCTTCCAACAACACTGATGAAAATTGTTTAGGGAAGATGTGAACGATCATGAAACAGAAATTAAAGAAATTACTTCCACTACTGAAATTAGTTAAGCTATTGCATAGCTTAAATTTTATCGCCTTTAATTTGATTTTTTTTTTTCTTTTTTTTGCTTTATGCCTTCAGTCAAATTTTCTGCAGGTGTGAAACACACTACATTATGTTGTTCACACTGGCAGTAATCAGTACAATTAGGAGCAAACCCTGTCCCCTCTGCAGCTGCAGGTGATTTTGCTAAGTCAGTGCTGCCCTGGCTCCCATGCAATGTGCTGGAGCAGCGAATCCCACCCCCACAGGTGATGGAACCTGGGCACCAAAAGATCTGGAGAGCTGAGAGATTCCTGATGGTGAAAAATGATGCAGAAGAAAAAGGACCTTGCAGTCACCATGGCTGGTTTTAGCCAACCTCCACACCAGAACTCTTCCAAGCTTTGGATTATCCATATTTAAGCAGGATTTTACTCCATTACTGACACTGCAGTTATAAACTACATGTATATAAATATTTTTTACAAGCATAATGCACTTAAAAGTTTTAAAGATAAAAATTTTGCATTCAAAAACCTGTAAGAATGCAGGAAAGGGCATTTATTAAGTAAATGCTCTTGGAAAAACAATATTCTGGGTTCTGCTCAGCAAATAAACTGCTAAGGTTCTGTTTGTGTTTAATTTTGACTGCATTTGGCTTGAGTTTGTTTCTTTGTCAATGCTACAACAAACTCATTTAGCCAGAGACTATAAATTTGAAATGGTGCCATTCTTATAAGAAAGCCACTATTGTAGTCCAAGTCACTGTTGTCCTAATTACAATAATATTGCAGTTTTATATAATCTGGCCCAACAACATAATCACTGTTTCTTTTTTCTTTATGTACCTAATTTTGCCTTATACAAACCCAACCCCTTTTCTTTTGAGAGATAAGGCAAATTCAGAGATGTTCTGTTCAAAACTTTTTTCCTCAGGTACACTTTCGCAATGCTAATGACCCTTAAATATGGATTTAACCACCATAAATGTAGACTGCACAGAGATTCAACAGATTTTAATTAATGAACACTTCCAATGTGCTTTAACCATTAGCCATTGCTGATTGTTTTACTCTGTCAGTGTCAGATTGTTTTGCTCTGTCTTTACAACAGGCCAGCAATCAGAGACACAATTAACAACAGAACTATTTTTATATGCCTAGGTGAGAAAGCCTGTGTTTGCTGGCAAACTAAGATTAAAAACCATCATAGAAAAAATAAGATGTGTGTGCTCAGCTAGTGCTTTTCTGTTGTTTTGGCTGTGTTTTTATGTGCAAGTCAGGGTACAGATTCTGCACATTAGTCAGAAAGAAAAATGCATATGTTGCCACAGGGAGAAGGAAAGCAAATTCTTTTGGTGTGGCTGTGAAATGTGCATACTGGGGGGAAAAAAAATCCCAAAATAATCAAATTTGAATGTTCTAGAAGAGGTAATGCATAGTTGGTGCCAAGAATTTACATGAATCCATATTCAGTGAACAACCATTTCGTTGAAAAATTGTAATGGCTGGTAAAAATAAATAATGTGACCATAATGAAACCTGGTGGGACCATGTTTTCTCATCTTCTGGGGACTTTTTTTTTTTCTTTTCTGATGCCCTTTCTGGTCTCGCTTATTCCTTCTCTCCTAACCTTCCCAAATCTTGACAAGCCAAAATCTCTATTTCATTCTGAAGATCTCATTACCAAGCTGCTGAGGCATTAAGAGAGAATTTGTGTGACAAAGCCTCACCATTATTTACCAACTCTTTTGTTTTCCTAAGAGGATCCTGTGCTTCAAAACCTTCAGCTGGCTTTGGAGTTGGGCTGATGGAAGCCCTGCAGCCAGGGGTGGCCACACAAAGCATTGTTTGTACCCAGCAGGTCAGATAAGCATTCTTTCCAAAATGAAGCCTTTTCTTCACTGTCCTTCTTTGCTATAATCTCACAGGTAGCATGACAGTTGTTGTCATGGTAACAATTTTTTATTGAATAAAACTGCAATAATCTCATAAAAACCTGCATAACTTCTTGACATGTAAATTATTACTGCCTCAAAGCTGAAGGAACTTATTCTTATTTGTTTTTCATTGTTGCTCATTTTTTTAAATGCAAAACCACAGTTTTAAGCCTTATCATCCTGCATTACTGCATGAGACCATTTCTAAACATAAAATCTATGAATTAGAGGTTTCACTAACCAAATAAAGAAAATGTATATGAAATAGGAATCTGTTTAAAGCACTACAGAACTTGTTAACATATGCAAATTACCCACATAAAATATCATTCCATATCTTTGTGTTCATGCAGATATATAAATACATACACATATAAATTGTGGGAATGTTGCATGAGTGTTTAGGGCTCTTTTGCAGATCGTATGTTATTATTTCAGCCCTACCTTCCGCGCCCGTATTTGAATGTATTTTTATTATTATTATTATTAACAGCTACTTCATTGCCAAAGCTCTGGGACTCCAATGTGTGGATCAGATGTCAGAGTGCAGGAAGGTTCTCTCCCCAGAGACCCCAAGAGCCAAGTACCAGGAAAGAAAACACAGACAGGAGAGAACAAGGAGGTTGTTGGGTTCCATGATTCCTGAGGCTCCTTTCCAATCCAGGAGTTCCATGATTTCATGATTCTGTGAGGGGGGGGGATGAAAAATCCCCCTGGGAATTTCAGGAAATTGGAATTGGAAAAGCAATGCTGCCAGCACATGGTGCTGCTGCTGCCTGACCTATAGAGCCCAGAAGCACAGAAAATGTCAAGGACTGCGTTGGGAACAGATGACAGAGGGCTTGGGTGAGTTTTTCACATCTTCCCACACTTAGAGGAAAAGCATTTAAAAAAAAATCTGCTTTTAAAGTGTCCAGTGGACCCTTAACAAACGAAAAATGAATGAGGCAATAGATGACACCTAAGGAGAGGAAAAGGATAGAGATATGATCCAGGACAGTCCACTGAGGGAAAAATGGGCAACTTGTGCTTGCCATGCAGGAGAAACAGGAAGGATTCTGTTTCCATGGCAGAATCCAATATGCAATCATTTCTAGAGGCAGAAATGAGAAAGAAAATTTGTGTAAGTTACAGATGTAATACTGGTATGTTGGTGATGAGAACCACATAAATACGCAGATACAAGACTTCTCTTTATCTTCTGCAAAGAGAAAAACAACAACAAAAGCTGCCTTGCAATGAGAAATTGTACAAGGAGGAATCGCTTCCCAAGGGAAATAACAGAATCCTCCTCAGTGAAGAGTTCACTCTCTTGCACAGGATGCTGGAATAAATGTATTCTAAGGGAAAACCCTAGAAAGACAGGAAGATTAACTAATAGGGTAATTTGTCTTTCCCAGCTGTAATTTATTTGACTCTAAGTAGTGAAATAGTGTGATGCTGTCATGATCTTGTTTATGATGATTAAGGTAAGGAAGAAGGAAAAGAGGGTTATTCATACAACTCAGTTTTAGGTTCAACTGGCTAAATTAGATACCTAGCTGCACCAGCTGCCTGCTCTACCTGACGGAGGAAGACAGAACCATCCTCTCCTGGAATCCTCCTTTTTTAGATGACTGAAAGAAACAGAAATGAAACTGGCCAGCTAATGTGAATGCCTAAATCTCAGTCCTGTGACTCCTCTCTTTTGTGGGTGTACCCAGAACAGGCCACCCCAGTCTCTAATTCCAGCCCTCCGGGAACTGTGAGTGTGTAAACCTGACACCACCAAACACAACAAGGAGAACCTTTCAAGATTTTCAGGTTTGTTTACATTAAATTCTATCACAGAATCCCAGAATCACAGAACCATTAGTGTTGGGAAATCCCTCCCAGCCCACCCAGTGCCAGCTGTGCCCAGTCCCTACCTTGTCCCCAGCCCAGAGCTCTGGGTGCCACCTCCAGCCCTTCCTGGACACCTCCAGGGATGGGCACTCCAACACCTCCCTGGGCAGCCCCTGCCAAGCCCTGAGCACCCTTTCCATGGGGAAATTCCTCCTGCTGCCCACCCTGAGCCTGCCCTGGAGCACTTTAAGGCCATTTCCTCCTGTATGCATCTCTGTCTAAACACTTGTGTACACTTCTATACTCATCTAGACACCTGTGAACGCTTTCTGAAATAAACTGCAACTGATACAGTTCATATTAAACTTGAGTGACAAAACATTACTTGCTTGTTTTGCCACTTTGTTGTATATAAGCAATGAATGTTTTATATAAGCAGTTGAATGAAATCTCACTGAAATGCACAGAAAGATAGATTTTCCAGTACTTTACAGACCCATAGAAAATGGCAGATGCTGCCCTAAAGAATTGTTAATCTAATGCAAATGTTTTAGCATCTAAAAATCTGGCTCAATAAGAGAATCTGAAAGAATCTGACTGCTTGATCTTTAATAAATTACATAGTACCATGTAGGAAAATGCAAGAAGCTCTTTCTTGGTTTCAACAGAAAAATAATCCTTTCATACCTTTGACACACTAAGAGATGTTTAGGTCCATAAGCAGAAAAGGTATCCAGACTATTTCTCTCAAATGTTTCGTATCTCTCAGTGCGATTTCTGGAGTAGATACTTCAGGAGGTTAATGAAATCTTTGACAAATGTTAATGTCACGCAGTATATGTTTGAGTCAAAATCTCTGCACGAATGCATGACCTACTGCATGTCACACAACAACGTTTGTGCAGATTGCTCGTGTGCCGTTTGAAGGATTTAGCATGTAAGGGAAATGGGAAAAACATATTGTATGCAAATGTGTGATTGCAGAAGTATGAGAGGAGCTGGCTATGCCTGGAGAAAAAGGCTGTGTGAGCATGGAGGGAAGGGAGTGAGCACCTCGCAGCTGTATAATGAGGGCTGGGGGAAGCGTGGCTGAGGAATCTAATCAACTGCATATTTTACCATTTCTAGTCTGCACAAACTAATTGTTTTGGAACTCTGACGCTGCCTCTTTAACGTAACATTTTGGAATTGGAAATGCTTCACAATGGAAATACATCAGATTTAGGGACATGGATTCCTCCCTGGCAGTTATCCTGGCTGATGTTACCTGGGTTTACCTGTGTGGATCTAACGAGGAGGGACTTTCTGCCTTTTCAGTTTTAAGGCTGGCAGTTCTTTCTTGCTACAACTTATGAGATGGTGCCATTAGAGAGCCTGCAGGTATTCCTTTGCAAATTCCCCCGGGTGGCTGTTTGTTAGGATTAGTACAAGGTTTGAAACATCACAGGCAACAGCAGAAGGGTAAAATATATTTTATGTTTGGCTTCAAGAATTATGTTTTCCTTTCATGCTATTTTTTTTTTTATTTTCCCTTTAGATATCAGCCTCGCTATAGAATATTAATTGATATTTGTGAGAGAAGTGGGAAATAGCTCCTCTTCTGTTCAGGACTTTTTGAAAGACTGCTTGTCTCTAATCAATTGACTATTTCATCAGCATTCATTCTGCGAGGTCCCCAGGCAAAGGCAGTAAAATTGGATGATCACTGTACACTGTATTACCAAGGAGAAAAAAAAAGGTACTGTAAGTCTTGTTGATTCCTATGGAAGTTTCAGGTTATGCTCAGGTGTATTGTAAAAAAATAGAAATAAATAATAAAGCAGCCTAGGCTGTTTACTGCAGAAATTCTTTCATTTATGACTTTGTGTGGCAAGAACAGAAAGTGGCTGATATAATCTCACGGCTTTGATGCTCTGCTGGCTTTGTTTGGGAGAGTGAAGCCGGGAGTGCCAGCAGCTGTGAGCCAGAATGCAAGAGCAGGGTCTTAAATATTGTCCCCCCAGGCCACTGCGGGGCCAGCAAATGGCAGCAGAGCCCTTCTGGCCCCAGGGAAGGGACACGGTCAAATCAGCTGCCCAGCAGCTCCCAGGGCTCATTCCTGAGGAAGCCGTGTTGACAGCAGCTCCACAGACAGTTGAGAGCTGTTTTCATGGAAAAACAAGAGCTGCAGATTCAGCACTTAACCAAAGACAGGGGTGCCAGCTCAGGGCAGGGTGGGGAATGACCAGCGCCAAAGAAAAAAAAGGGATTCTGAATTGCATCTCATTCTGCAAAATATCAGAGAGATGTCTAACATGGGCCACTTAATGAAGAATTTGAGGAATATTGGTCCCTGCTGTCCTAAAGCCAAGTCTTTGTGCTAGCAGAGGAATTGAAATTACAGTAATCAAAGTTTCTGTGAAAATATTACCGCACTGAACGTAACTTTCTGGCCTAGAACTTTCTACCTTGTGGTGAGACCTTGTCTACCATGCCTGCGATTAAAAAAAATGCGAGATTATGCTCCAGACCAGTTCTGTAGCATTTCACAGAGCAGGAACCTGCTCTGCTCTACTTTCTCTCATCCCTCTGTTTTCCACTTAGGCGTCATCCCTGGCCAGCAAACAGGTTCATGTCACCAGCCAAGCTGCTTAGAAAAATGAGATAACACAACTTCAAAGCCTGCAAAACCAAACCATGCCGCTCTCTGAAACAACTTTTTTTCCTTCAAAATTTTACATTTGGGAAAATTGTGCAAAATCCATGCTGAGAATAGATTTAAACTTGTAACCAGCAGAGAATGCATCAGAAACCTGAGTCAGAGACTTATTTTCACACAGTCACAGAACACAAACACGATGACGCATTTGATATGTACAAATGGAAGCGACCACAAAGGATTTCAGAAACAGAATATCTGCAACAAGAAGAAGATGTTTGTGACTAGGAGGCAAGAGGAAAAACCACAGTAGGACAGATTCTTGTAGGTACACAGGACATCCACCTAAGACTGTCAAAATTTCCTCGGCTCTGCCAGCACATGATCAACATTTTACAGCTCTGTCTGTCTGTCCACAACCCAAAACAGGAACATCATAGAAAGATGAATTTCTCTATCTGGAAGAACTCCATAAGGAACTCCGTCTCCGGTTCTGATCCCGACAGATTTCTCCTGCAGAGTTTATCTTCACTATGTGTCATCTGCACAACTTCCCATCCTGCCAAGGGAATCCATGTGTGCAAAAAATGGACAATTTGTGTCAAACTGCTGCCAGAGAACCGAGAGGAAGAAAGGCAGTGTTTGTGTAAGAAACCAGCACATCAACAACCAGCACACCAACATCAATAGCTCCACACCTTGCACAGCTAAGTCAGGCCTTGTTCCTGAGGACGAGACAATGCCTACAGAACCTCAACACTCAAGTACCTCCTGCCACTGGCACAAACTACTTGGAACAATTACACTGATTCTGGCAATTCTGTAGTGTCAATTAACTGCTTTAGTGAAGTAGGGCAATATAGAGGGGGATAACTAAAGGATCAGCCTATAAACCCCTAAAGAATATTAATTTCATCATGGTCCTTGAGCTCATAATGACCACGTAAGAGCAGTACAGAAAGATAATTACATTTTTATCAGGCCTTACGAGAAATGGAATGCACAAAAATAGCAGCACGTTCTCAGAACTGTGTTTTCTAAAGGCTCAACAGCCAGCCAGGTTAAGGAACAGACATCCAACCCTGGTGTTGAATGTCCTGAGTCCTTCCTGAAGATTGTGTGGGACCATTTCAAATACACACACACACTCACCAAGGAAATCTCACATAAAACTCCCCGGTACCACAGCTACTGCACACTGTTGCCATATTTTACAACATCTGCTGGTTTTTCCCTTAGCTTTTGCACTGCCTTTGCATTTACCCTTTGGGCTAATTTGTATTTGACCCCAGTGCTGCAGTCCCTTTACTCCACAATTTTGTGACAAACTATCATTGATTTAACAGTCATGCTCAGTGCCTTAAAAATCAATGATAAAAACCCCAGCAAGACAGTGTGGTTGATCTTGGTAACATTTCAGGTCAGGTTTTTATCACATCTTTCTGATTTGTCAAGTTATTTTATCACTATTCATGTCAGACATTGCGTGTTGATTTCATATGGAGCAGATTTTTGTCCTTTTGCAAACAATCTGTAAGTGGAAGAGAATGAATATCTTTGGGAGAAGCAGAAAGCAAAGCTGCACTACGTACAGTGTGGTCCTAATACACCTGGCTGGAGTAAAGAACTGTGCTTGGCTGTTTTTGGGTTTTTCTTTTTCCTTTATTTTTAGTTTAAAAAAAAAAAAAAGATAGTATTTGAGAATTTCTCATCTGCAGTGGTGCAATCAAGGGCAAACCTAAGTAGATGCACTTGTGCCAAAACTGAAAATTGATATTCTGACTTAACTGAAAGCCTAAACCTTTTCCAGTAAAGACCTTTCATGGAAGCATTTAAGGACAAAAAAATCTTATTATTCTAAGCTTTTTCATATTGGTACTATTTTGAAATGACAAAGGCAAAAGCACTTCTAGAGCAATGTCAGACTGAATTCCACTGGGTGTACTTTTTTTTTTCTTTTAAATGACTGTCAGGAGAAGCCTTAATATTTGGAGATTATTAAAGTTTGCCTCTTTACCTTAATTCAAGCAAACTATGTGAGAATTCTCTTCCCGTATGGCTTTTGTTCTTTTTCCATCTGTGTCCTTTTTTATTTCACCAACACGTTTGTCACTCTGCTTCAGTCGCCGCCTGTCTTTCAACATGACACTTGCTGTCTAAACACTCCCGGCTTCGCTGAGAGCGAAATCAAGAGATTTCACTCCTCATTCCTCTCCTGAAAAAGGGATCCTAAAACTCTGCTGGCAGCAGACAATATCCACTTGGGCTCCCATTACCACCTCTGCACATGTTTTGGGGAATTTGTGAATCTGTGTGTCGCTGAGAAGGTAACACAGAAACACAACATACTCAAGGGAGGGCGTGGGGTTTTTTCCTTTTTTTACCCCCCTTTTTTCTTTAAATAAGCTACAGAACTGGTTCCAGTTACCCTTATGGATCTTCTAAGCTTGCTCATTCATTTACATAATAATCTATCTTCATTGCAGGCATGGATACAGAGCTCATAGACAAATGGGGAGGGAAAAAAATGAGTCTTGGGGTTCTTACTCCCAGAAGCACAGATAAATCCCTTTTTAATTTTTTTAAGGTTTTAACTGAGTTTCTACTCATGTGTGCCCTTTTACATTTAAAAGCGATTAAACAAGATTTACAGAAAAATGAAATCATTTATTATTTGTAATACTTGCCATAGCGACGTAATTCCATAGATTTCACTTTTTGATCCTTAATTCTTTAAGAAAATTTATATCATAATTAAAAGATTAAAGTGCACAGTTTCAGCAAAGAATATATTCTCCATATACACTATTAGCTTTCACAAGCAAATTCATCATTTTTGGAGGTGGAGAGCAGGGCTTAGTACAGTAGATTATGTAGGAATTACCATAAAAAAAAATTCAATTTAGTTCCCAAAACTTTTCCCCTTTTTTTTTTTTTCTGGAACGTGCTGGTCCTCTTTGCTCGAAGAGAGAACTGGATGATTTCAGACTTGCTCTGAGCGCAGTGACGGGGCCCGCAGCGAGCGCGCGTGTGGGAGTGCGCTCTGCAGAGACAGCTAAGAAGTGAGCAGCACTCCTCCCAGAGAGAGCTCAGAGTAACACTGATCCTCTTTGCACCAGGCAGCGGGAGGAGAGCCATGCAAATCCTTTTGTTTCAGGAGGGAAGCAGGATTTTCCAGAGAGCACCGAAACACAGAATGAAAACCAAGCGGGGGACGCGGAGGCCGTGCGCGGCTCTCTGACTCTGGCACACACAGAGCCCCTCATGGGCTGGCACACACTGCAGCTGGGGACAGAATCCCACAAATGGTGTGGAAGGGACCTTAAAGAGCATCCAGCCCCACCCCTGTCATGGCAGGGACAGATCCCACTGTCCCAAGTGCTCCAGCCCTAGTGTTCAGCCTGGCCTTGGCCACTGCCAGGGATCCAGGGGCAGCCCCAGCTGCTCCGGGCACCCTGGGCCAGGGCCTGCCCACCCTGCCAAGGAACAATTCCTTCCTCATCTCTCCTCTAGAGCTGCTCTCTGTCAGCTTGAAGCCAGTTTTCGCATCCCCATAGCATTTCATTCCAGTTCTAGATAGTCCAAATCACACCTGCCATTCCTTTGACATTCCTTCTATCCAGGCACATAAGACCAGGTCTAAGGTACCTATTAGAAAAACTGCATCGTGTTAGAACCTTAGAACAATGAAAGGTTAAAGCCTTCATCTGTGTTTCATGCACTGCCTTTCCCTGAGGGCCAAAAATAAAATGCCTTGTACTGCATCCTCATTATATAAGTACTATATATAGAGAGCATATGAGTTCCTCTCCTGTTTCAGAACAGAAAATTGATATAAGCATTTTGAGGAAAGAAAAGGTTCAGCAGAACTTTGTTTTATCCTGAGTAAGAACACTGCCTAGTGATGCCTGTGTTGTACAAAAGTCAAGGCTGAAATTGGCAGTGGGTGGAGATCTCTATAAGGGAATTAAGTAAGTGGAAAATGGAAGCAAAATACTCTTAGTGGGGGGAAAATAATAAAAATTTCTTGAACACTGAGAGGAAACAATTTTCTTATAAACATTACAGAAAAGTCAATGTAATTTTAAGAGGAATAAAAAAACCTTCTAAAAACTTGAAATAATTTACAGGGAATCATTTCCTTCATCTCTTGGTGTAGCTACCTGTGGGTCAAGAGAAGAAGGTAGAAGGAAATAGAAGCAGCAACATTAATGAAGGGTAACGCTCTCATCTTCCACTTTTCAGCCTCAACATTTGGTTTCATCAGAGATTTAGACACAGACTCCACTGCTTCTCCTTCAAAGATTTACACTCATTCACGTCCCATGCAATGCAATCAGGAACGTTCTCTGAGTTTCGAAGCAACAGTGGAGAAATAGATTTTGTTTCTCAACAAAACGTTGGTGCTTCTGCAGAGCAGCAGCTTGGAAACCTGCACCGCTAGGAAAGTCCTGTAAAACACATGGAAAGGCCAGGGATCCTAAGGGATAAATGTGCAAGCCTCTCAGAGTTACAGTAATAAACCTCAGACCTGACAGATGATCTGTTGCAAATCTCTACCACACTGGTTATTTTAGTAATGGTACACAACCATTTTTGTTGTTAGAACTCACTTGCTTTTGGACAAAACCCTTTCATGCAGCCTAAAAACCATAACAATGTGAAACTTTGTCATTTCAGAGGCAGTTTGGTGTCTCTCTTTTCCCCAGCATGCTTGGGGAACAGATGAAACATTTCCCCATGGAGTTAGCCCCTTTTTCTGTTTGCTAAACTACATCCAACCATTGATCATTTCTGCTACAATCCTCTATAACAAAGTTTTCCCAATGAAGCTTTAACTTATAATTCATCACTCATTATCTTTCTTCATGCTTTTCTCTCTTCTTTCACTCTTTCTCCATTTTTACTTTACCTCTCTTTCAGTAATATTTCCTCTTTTATTATCTTACTCTCATTGAATTTACCATCTTCTAAATCTCATGTTAACAATTTACTACATTTTTATTCATTTCCTGATAGTTTGCTCTCAAAGTTTTCAATTTGTTTTTTGGTTTCTTGTTTTTTTTCCCTTTTCTTTACAGTGAACACTGCTTGGAGAGGGGCCATGTCTTTCTCACAGATTATAAATATGCACAGATATAAATTATTTTTTATAGAAGGCTTTGCGATCAGAAACTATCTTTCTTTTCTTGCATATATTGTTCTCTTTTTTCTCCTAGAGTACTACATAAATCTCATTTACATAAGGAATGACAGCATTCCATTTTCCTTCCTCCTTCTCCCACACTGTTTTGTTTTGGTTTTCTTATTCTCATTTTATTTAATTAAGTCATTTGCTCACCTAGAGCTTGGCTGAAATATCTTCTGAAAGCAGGTCTGTATTATGTTTGCACTGCTGTATAATTAAAAGTTAACTCAACCTATAAAAACTATGGTTTAGCAAAAGAACTGAAATGAAGGCTCGAAAAGTCACATGCAATTTTTGGCACAAGCAATTTGGCACAATGAAGATATGAAAATCAAAGAGAAGAGTTGATTTAAAAGATGAAGCCTCAGGTATGACCACACAGTCATGCACTGAGCACATCCCACTTGTATTTGACAATGACTCGGTGTAAATCTCCGTACTGTCAGTGAGAGGATGGCTCTGGCTCCTCACATTCCTCCTCTTTTTAACTAAATAACAGAGTGGTGCTTTTGAAACTTTGTGATAGGATGCTGCTTTATTTCACAAAGAGCCCTGGCACTCCTTCAATTACCTTGCTTTGACAGATGTAGACAAATCACTGAAAAGCACATTATCCTCAACCTAACACTAAAGTGCATTAGAATTTCCTCTGCATTTCATGGCCAGATTTTGATGCCATTGCTTATGCTGAATCCTTATTTTACCCTAAAATGGATTCTCTTGGTTTGGTGGGTTTGCTTCCCTTTGCCTTCAGTGACAGCTGAAGATGAGCTGGACTCGATATGTGCCACAGGGAGTGTCAATATCTGCCTTTGTGAGGACACTCACCTGAAAACACAGGGACAAACTATGCAGAAAAGATTCTAATATATTAATCCATGAGGTAACGGATTCACACTAATCCGACAAAATTAATAAATATAAGTAAAATATATTAAGACGATTATGCTCTTCTCCTTTCTCTTTTCTGCTTTCACACAGTTGATTTCCCTTTTCACCATCTTTTTTTCCACAGCTTTCTCTGCTTTTCCCTTCCATCATCCATGCAAATCCTGTGGCTAATTGGTTAAGTCCACTCTACAGCCTAACCATCAATTCCCAGACACAGCATCTTTCATTTCAATGTTTTTTGCCTGATTACAGTTGCACTTAAACGAAAACAAATAAGTACGTATCAATGCCCTGCAAGTGTAGGAAAACAACAAACAGATAATTAAGCATCAACAAAATATCAATAGGATTAGAGCATCATGCTGGAGCAAATCTTGATAAATCCTTCTCAATAACAATACTCTAACTGCAATGTCAGAAGGGAAATATAAATTTAGCCCATTAAAGTGTTGTTGGACAAAAACACATTAATACAGCTGTTAGTCATTTCCTTACTACTGAGGGATTCGACTATTGTGCTGCAGATGAAAGCTTCAGCCAAGAAAAGATTTTAAAATATGCAAATAAATGCTAACAACATAATAAATACCTTATTATTCATCACCAGCCCAACAGCCTCCTGGCACGGCCAGAGCTGTGAGCAAGGGGAGTCTGGACTGCTCAGACATACGTACCCACGACTGACATTTCTGGCACCGTGGCGTGGTAGGGGCCCTCTACAAACTCGGGGGCATTGTCATTGATGTCCTGAACCTTAATGATGAATTCTGAGGGGGGCTCCAGGGGCTGGTTTGTGTCCCTGTCCACTGCCTGGGCTGTGAGGGTGTACTCAGCCTTCTCCTCCCTGTCCAGCCTTTTCATGGCGTGGATGTCTCCGGTCTTGTCATTGATCACAAAGATGGTTCCAGCTCCGTCTCCTGACAGAATATACTTGATTTTGCTGCTGCCAGGGTCCAGGTCTGTGTGCAGCTAGAAGGGGGGAAAAAAAAAAAAAAGGCATTTTAGAGACAAAAAAAAATGTACAAACAGAATTTTGGGTTTGTGTTTTTTTGGTTTGGGGTTTTTTTTTTGGGGTTTTTTTTGGGTTTTTTTTGTTTTTTTCTTGCTTTGGTCTAACTATACATTTTGTCAGCTGTTCCTTTGTGCTTCAATCCCCAGCCAGCACCAATGATCTATAGCTCAGCTTGAATACACATGGAGAGCAAGGATTTGTATGCATACTAATCAAAAATGGATGCAATCATAGGCATAATTAGACTTTCTATTTAAAAAGCAGCTGTTATATATATTTTAAATCCCCATTCCAAAATGTAAATGCCTCCAGAACCATTATTAGCCCAAAGGAAAATGTACAAAATGTCCTTAACCTATTAGATCAAAGGGTGAGAGAAGGGTTAACCATGACATATGTTTTAATCTAACTTCTTATTTTTGGTTATTACTTTCAGCTTATTTCCAGGTGGCTGGAAATGGTTGAACACTGGTATCTACAGAATCTTGTCACAGACAGCAGTCACAGAAATTAAGAACTATGACAACTCAGATCTTTGCAGAACTTAAAAGATTCTAAGACCTTTATTCTAAAAGTATGCAGCCTGGTAGAAGAACACATCTTCCCATTCTCCCCAAAGCTGCATCAGGAAGAAAAAGTATTAAATTTATATTTCCCTTTCCAAAAAACAAGAGAGGATTATAATAAACTGAAGCAGCATGAGAAATATATTCTTTATTTAGATTTTTTAATTAATTAAAAACCTGGGGACAAAGGACTTCCACTGATTTTTGGTAGGCTCAGATCCAAATACTGAATGTCAGATTATCTCCAATAATTTTCAAGTTGTGAGACTGAGAGCATGAATTGGTTGGATCATATGTATCACTGTCAACACACTGAAAAACACAGGATAACTTGAATACAGTTATAGGTGTTTAAATTCTGTTCACTGTTGGGTCTAACACATTCAATATGATCAATAAGAAGTGAATAGCATCATTAAAAATGTAAGTTGCATCTATTATTATTAATCTCTGCCTCACAAAAGACAGTCTGAAGGAAATACACACAACTCACTTAGGCTGCAGCATGAGTTACAGCCAGTACTAAAGGCACTTTCCTGTTTGCTCATTTTGTGCAGACAGCTCAACAGAAGCTGCTGCTGGTTCTGCATTTTACTCTCACTGACAGCAGGGGCTGCCAGGGCCAGGCAGCAGTGTCATTTAATGGAAGAGCTTGCACCAGGAGACTAAACAGGGGTGGGAAAAATGCCTTGGAACACCAGCTACGGCCAAACCACAGGGAGATTCTTATGGCACAAGTGGCTGTGAGGGTCCTGTAAAGGATTGGTCACAAATAGTTGTAGCTACAACTCATCTGTTCAGGAATTCAGCTGTTGAGGAGCTCAGAGAACTCAAAGCTCTGCTTGTGGCAATGGGCACAGCGACCAGCAGCAGCTAGGGTTGATTTCCCCATTGATCTGGTTCCTTACAAACACAAAATCCTGGCCACCAGTGCATTCATTCCGTGCTCTGCAATAATGGCAGAAACTCCCACGAGCCACACGAGGTGTAAACTCACCCTCTCTGTTTTGCTGGGCAGCATTTTATTACACCACCATTGTCTTAACAGCTTTTTCAAAGCACTTTAGCTCCGAATATGCATGACTCAACCCAGTTCACTCTTCCCACCCAGCCCACAGGAAAGTACACAGAGATGTCAAGCGACAGCTGAGTCCCTTTTCCAAAAGTTCAATCTGCTTTTCTTTTTGCACCTGCCATCAGCTCCTGCTTGAGAGCAACCAGCCTCGTTTACAGAGCCCCTGCCCTCTGCTCTTGGTTGGTGTCACAGTTTGGTCTGCTCAGAAAGTTAATACAACTCCTTTTGCCTTTAGGATTATTGTCCCTATGACCCTTATTTTCAGGGCCCCAGAGCTTGTAAAGATCCATCCAGAATCTGTGTTTTAAACAGATTGTTTATAATTTAAGCATCTGTTTGCACCCTGAATAAAATTTCTATGGCATTACCATTGCATATGAAGGTTTTGGCAGCATATTCAGAGCTGAGTTAACGTGGTGCAATATCACAGCATTGTCTGGACACCCACAGCCCAGCAGAGGAACTGGGAACATCTCAGCTCACCCAGCCACACAACAAAAAGCTATAATCTGAACTTTTTATGAACAAACCAGATATCCCACACAGACATTCAAGAAGGCTCAAACATTCTTGAATTTGTTATTTGTTAATAAGCAAGAGAGGCTGTATGTGTAATCTCAGGTTTTACCCATAATATCCAAAAGCTGTTATGGTTCATGAATCAGTTCTGGTAGATGTTAATACAGAGCTGTAAAACCTTTGCAGTTTTAGTGAGATAGCAACAGTTAAAATTATAAAAACATCTACGATTACCATTAACCACTTCCTCTAATAAATTAAAATTCCATAATATAAAAATCAAGAATTTTTATTTGCTAATCAAGTATTACTTTTTGAAACACTATAAAATGAAGGGCTAAACATTAAACAAAGTAGCAGAAAAAGCAGCATTTTCTAATATTTAAGTTCAAATTAAGTCTGATGAGTTGAAGATCAGTGTTTTACACAAAGATTTATGGTGGTTTTTTTTTTTCTTTTTTAGTTCTTTAATTTAAAAAAAAAACAAAAAAAACATAAATGTGGCTATTACTACAATCTACGGGGAGTATCCAAACTGACCTAAATAATTTAAATAATTGCTCTAGGTTTTGAAGTCCTTACGCTCTAATATCAAAATATTATAAAAAAATACCTATGGAAGAGACACTTCTTCAAAATCATTTTATTGTTTACATGTAAGATTAAGTCATCATCTCCTACAAAGTGGTATCACAGACTGAAGTCTTAAGCCAGACAGCACAACATTTTCCCAAGTAATATTTCCTCTCCTCTACCAGACATGAATGGCAATTTATTGCAAGAGTCAAGCTTCAGCAAGCTGTGTTCGTGTGAAGATCATTAAACACATAATTACATAGGATCGAGGTGAATGATAGAAGGGCATAATGGATATGAGAAATGAATAGTGCTTTCTGCTCAAAAAGCCTCAGAGATGTAAATACGAAACTGCTTTCCACATCTGCAGCTTTATTTGCTCCACCTATGCTTGAAAGCTGACCTTTTTCAGAGCAACATCCAGATGCAACAAGGATTTCTGTTTAAAACAGAAAATGTCTCTATATCTGCCTCAGTCTCCCACTGCTAGAGAGCACCCCAAAACAGACACACACATTTACTGGAGAACTTCATCGTGTTCAGAGAGAGGCAAAATCACTTCCATTATGTGAGATTCACTTCATTAGACTTCAAAGGAAGTGAAATCTTCTTCCTCCATCACTGCCCTGCCCGTGGGACCATAAATCCAAACACCTCTCTCACTTAAAGCAAGCCCATCGCCCAGTTCATGCCTGGATTTATGGAGACAGGAGGGACTCTGGACCATCTCTGAGTTTTAAAGGTGATGCTGGTGCCCTGTATTAATACCTTAGTTATAGCTCCCCTGCAGCCTCAGCACAGATCACTTTTTTCCCCTAAAAAATTAAGTTATTTCCAAATGAACCCTCAGACTAGAGTAATTTCTAGTCTTTATTAATTCCTTTGCTGTTCTATCTGATAATACAGATGGTAATCAATGAAGCCAGGACTGACAGGAACAGCACACACACGGTGCTGCCACAAAATTAACATTATTATCACTAAGGACCAATGCAAATCTAAAAGCATTGCCAACACACTAACCAAAGGCACAAAACACATTTATAGTTTTTCATTTATATATATTGCAAACATGTATAATTAAAATCCATGCCAGAGAAACCGCAGAGATGAAACTTATTCTAAGAACCCCTATATTCTGCAGATGCAAAAGTGCTATTCTGCAGTAAAACACAACTCCAGGAGCGTGGGACTGTTATTAAATTTTCCTATTCCATAACTCTTTGTTCAGCACATTTTAAACAAGGTTTTCTTAGCAAGTCCTTGCCTCCAAACTGCATTTGCAGCCAGGGATTTAATGTATGGACAAAGGCTGGGAGCGAGGTTGGTGAAGCTCCTTTGCAATTCTGAGCAGATTTATGAGTCTCCTCTGCAGATGGGAACTGTCTCACCTGCTCTCACTCAGCTACCTGGCAAACCCATGGCAGCCAAAACAACAGGTTGCTCAGCACAAAGGATTCCATGTGTTCACCATCAGGAAAGTGCATAATGCACTTGGGGCTGGGCCATGCCCAGATGAGCAGAAAGCTGCTGATTTTCCTCTGCAGGAGGATCTTCCCAGCCCTCTCTGGAGTGTGGCACTGGTGAACAACTTGGTACACAACAGCCCACACTATATCCCTCATCACTGGGAGGATCTGTAATCCAAAATTCCTTCTATCAGTAAAAAAAAGCAGAAATATAGAGATAATTCGGGG
>VWZN01014768.1:207913-248654 GCA_013396955.1 Regulus satrapa
ATGAAAATGCTCCTGGACATTTTTAATTAAGGCAAGAGAAGGCAGTATTATGTAGTCAAGTTTTTATTTGAGTTTGTTAGAAAGTAATTAATTCATCCTCATGTAATTACAAGGGAATTACTCTGTACTTGTTTCAAGGGAAAAGGAATCATCTGCCCTTAAAACTTTATTTTAAAATTTGCATCATCCTTCCCTGTCCTAACTCTAGAATCTTTTCTTTTAAGGGTGCCTCAGTGATTTTCACCTGATGTTTCACAGACACAAGTACAACACACCAGCACTGTCCTAATGCTTCAGGTTCTTCTTCTATTTTTTACCTTTGCCTTGCAATAAAATTCCTCATTTATGAGGTGGACCCCATTTAATGGACTTTGAGATGGAATTTTCAGCTTTTTACGACTCTTTTCTGAAAATGCTGGGTTCTAAGAAGCTCTTACTCATTCTGTGAAAGTATGGAAGGGTTTTAGTGACTTTTACAACCATTTTTTATATATATCAAAAACTGTATACTGGGCTTGAAATGCTTTCAGAAACTGTAATGCACCTTACTCTTCAGATATTTATTTCTGTATGTGGCTTTGTAGGGCTGGTTTTTTTCCTAAAACCATGAACCTCTTTAGGAGCTACAGAAAGGTTTTTTGTGCATTGTTGATGTGCCCTGACCCATCATGGACAATGAACATGTTTATTGTTGATCCATGGTTTAAAGAGTCATTCCTCATTAAACTATTATAAATAGATTTGATTTGCTTGCACACAACACAGAATTAATAAGGTGAATTTAATTTCAATTTAATAGAATCTTTAATTTTCTCCGTGGATAGGCTGATCCCATCTTTAGTAATGGGAATTATAAGTGCACAATGGGGAAGAGGAGAATCAAATATTCTGCATTATTATTCAGGGTAATGACAAATTGGGGCACAGAGCTGATGCTCTTGACATAATGTCAGTCCTCGGAACACCTTCAGAAGGGAAGCAGACATGTCCGTGGATGACAAAGGTTCCATTTAAGATCCAAGAATCATCTAAGTTGAAGCCTCTGGAATAACTGTCAAAAAACATTACTGCTCACACTTCTCAGCTGCAGTTTCATAACCAGATTCAAAGGGAATTAAAGCAATAATATCCCTAACAATTTCATTTAAGAGTGTAAACTCTGCTTTTGTTTGCCTCAGTTTCCTACCATGTCATTTGAGTATCTTTGATTCCAGATGGCTTCTTTTATGTTTCTGCTTATTCTTTGCTACTGCTTTTCTATTCTATTTGATTTGCTAATTTTGTCTCTGTTTATATTTATGCTGCAACTGTGCACAAATGACTTTTTATTGCTTACCTTTTGGTATCGTCTCACAGTACACTGGAGTGAACTGCTGCTTGAAAACTGCAGACAAGCCTGGGTTCTAACAGTCAGGTTGTTTTAATCCACTGGTTATGACCAGCTGATGTGAGGAAAGAGCCCAGGAACCTGCCTGAACCTTGACCCTTTCTGGTCACAGTGCCACTGGGCCTTTCTGTATCACATACTGCCTTCTTCACCAGGCTGAATTAACAGCCTTTAACATCTAATCTTGTTTAATGTCTTGGGAGGGGAAAAAAAAAAAAGAAAAAAAAAAGCTGTACTTGTTTTTACAGACGGGAGGAACATAGGAAGAGATAAACCCACATTCAGTCTCACAAAGATTCACATTAGGAAAAAATATCCAGACCGTGGGACTACTCAAGCCATTCTTAGACAGCTTCATGCATTTATCTCTAGTTAGTCTCGATATGAATTTGTAATTAGGATTTTTACATACTTCTGGTGCTGTTTCACTGTTCCCCCTGCCAGGGGAATGTCCTAGGAAGGAGGAAACCACGTCCTCAGATGCAAAGCCTTTCCCAGCCTCATCTAAACCCCGGTGGTTGTGATGCTAGCAAGGACAAGGCGCTCTGCTCCTACCCAAACCCCGCTCTCAGGCGGATTTTTCCTGCATTGCTTACACACCTTGCTGTTTCTGAGTTTTTATGTTAAACCAGACGATAGCCAAAGCTTTCTTGGCCCTTTCCATTTGGGAATACCATCTGTCTTCCCTTCTGTCCTGAGAACGCCACCGCCGCGCTGACCCCGCGTCCCGCCGCAGCTTGGCCTGACACCTCAGTCCCTGCGTTCCGCGGCTCTTTGACGCCCAAGTGTCCTGTGTCAAGTGGCCTCCGACGGCTGGCACCTTTTTGTAGCTGGCTCTCTGCCCAGCTGGGAGTTCATGCAACTATTTCTGAACCCAGACTGCTGTTCCTTTCCCTGTTTCAGCAGCACACACTGCTCCTGTAAGCAGCTCTGGGTTTTTTTAACCCAACTGTTCCTGACACTTGGAAGCATGCAAGGAAGTTGTGCCATGCTGCTCAAGAGGAATTCTTCCCCATCTCATTTACTTCCTTACTATTTCATCCACAGAGAACAGTGGCTCACCACAGGAGATCTGAGAGCTGGGCACAGAGGGCCTCAAAAACTGCATGCGGCTTTAGTCTTGTAAAACATATTCTCTCTTTTGTGTCTTTATGGGGGAAAAAAAGTATCTGTCATCTCCCACTGTTTGGGGTCAAGCTCTTACATTAACAATTCCAGTGCTTCAGGCATTATAATTAACAGTGCTTCCTCCTGCACTTGTCACTCTCTTCCCAACTCAGTGAAAGAGCAGCAAAGCCATTTACTCCCTCCTCCAGCTTGTCAGTCTTGGACACAAACCATGCTGTAGCTCTTGCTACATGTAAGCCTCATGAAGCCTCCAGGAATGACTTCAGATGGCTCTTCTCTTTGGGCTGTCAATTTCATTGCCAGCAGAGGCTAACTTGAGGATCCATCCTCAGTGGAGACAAAATAGAGAGAGCGTGTACGAAACCATGAACTATAGGAATTCCCACTGCACAGGCTAGCCAGAAGCTCAGCGATTCCCATACCCCAAATCCTACTCTGCTGTTCATTTAACCATCATCATCGTCTTATTCACCATGTTCTGAGCTTTTCTGCTGTGTTGTTTGAGCTGCATTTTTCCTTTCCTCCTTAAAAGCTTATTAGAACTTGCCAGGCTTCATTCTCGGGGCCAGAGCTCACTGCAGTTGAACACCAAGACCTCTTTGTGGAAGTTATTTCCTAAAGTGAATGTCAAAGCCATATCTCAGAATACATAGCCTTTGGATTGCAGAAGAGAAATAAAAAAGTTAATCACTGCGTAGGCACAGCAGTAGTTTGAAGGCTGCTTACAAAATCTGCCAAACTAGACAAGCTAGAGCCTAGATCAGCCAAGGCACAGAAAAGTACAACAGGCCAGAGTGGTCAAAGGGGAGAAGATATTTCTATTTTTTAAAGCATATTTAAGTTGACATGATTTTAAAATCCTTCAAGGTGCTCCTTTCAGCTGCTTTCACCAGCCTGGCTCCTTCTTATGTTTTGCTAAAATGACTGGAAGGTTCCCAGAGATAATATATTTAACCTGTCTTCCTTTTTAATAAAGAATTCCAAATCCATGCAGGATGCCTTCTGCTAATAATATTTAATAAAACCAGCCTGAAAGCAGTAAAAGCTCTTTTTTTTTGGAAGGTAATTTTTCAAATTTAAGATTACTGCTTAACATCCTTCGGTGTCTGAACAAGGAAGTAAGTACTGTCTAAAACCACATAATGTGTAAAGCTGGCAGTGCAAATAGAAAGCTCTTCTCTAGCAATTGGCTGTCAAACACAGCTACAGTGCAGAAATATAAACATCAGCTCTGCAGCCAGCTTGAGCTAAAATTGAAAGCTGTTGAGAAGGTAACAGTGAAATAAAGAGAGCTGAAAAATTAAATTGTGGGTACTTACATATTGCTTCTCTTATCAACTATCTGCTTACAGGTGACAGCATGACTGATTTCTAGTGCACTTACACTAACCTGTGAACTGTTCACAGGGGTGCAGTAGCAGTTCTTTCTTACTTTAAATATCTCTCAAATTACTTAGAATGTGAAAATAAAGACAACAAGGAAATGCTACAAAACAAACTCCTTATGAGATGTCAAACAAACCAGAACCAGTTCTTCAGAGCTGCTCTGTTTGCAATTACATTGCAACTTCAGAGTGCCATACATCAGAATAAATAGACATAACATGAGGATAATTTGATTATTTTTCCCTCTTTTCTTGCAGTTAGATGTTTATTAGGGATAACTCATGCAGAATTGTAAGTTATTTGGAGGAACCTGGTTGAAACTAGTTATTATCATTTCATGCAGTTTCACAAGGAGTTATTTGCCTCATCACTTCTGTGGTTTTCAAAGCTTCCTAATGTAATTTCCCATGCATTTCCACTAAGTCATGCATTCCTGTGAATTTCTTACAAACGCACTCGCAAAGGTTATGTCTCTCATAATGCGATCAATTTGCAACACCATTAAATTTGAAATATTCCTTAAACCACCAGAGAAAGATCATAGCTTCTGCCTTTGTTAATGCTCTTCTGGAAGAATTGAACGGGGAGGGGATGCATAAACCATTACACATTGACAGTATTAAATATGCAGAAATAAACCACTGTGCCTGCTCCAGCAGGGTTTAATTCCTACTGATGCATTACCTCTGATTCTCTAGCAACTTCTATTGAGCCCTGCAGTCCCCTGCCCAGGACATTTGGAGACTCCAGTCTCAGGGACAATTATCACCTTTTTTTGGCACATCAGATAACCTAATTTGTTTCAAAGGAAGAAAAATTAGCAGCGCTATGATTATACCTGTCGGCACTGTTCGGAGGATTTATGTCATCTGCTATAAGCACCTGAGCTACCTGTGATTCCAAACGTCCAAAATTTGGGGTCAGCATCCCATCAAAAAAGAAGCTCTGGTTCAGCATGGATACAGCCAACTTGTATACAAATCAGCATCCCGGGAGCTGGAAGTGTGTAACATATGTCAATCTCAAACCAGCCAGAATCCATATAGACTTAGCAATGATTTAGTCTAGACCTTTATCCAAATTGTCTGAGCTCATGGAAAGACTCCTGTGGGAGGCTGCGGGAGACATCTGTACTAATTTAATGATGGCTGAATCACTGTCGGTTTGCTCTGCCCACACAAGCTGGGGAGAGCTCGTAGCACTCTACGAGCGCCGAGCAGCCAGAACCCCATATGGCCCTGTCCCCATTCAGCTGTTCCCTGCCTCCTCTCAGGAAGGACGGGTGAGCAGCTGTCCTGCATTCCTCTCTGCTGGGGTGGAAGGAGAGGATACTCACCAGGGTAAAGACAGGAGGGAAAGAATCACAGAATCCCAGAGTGGTTTGGGTTGGGAGGGGCATCAAAACCCATCCAGCCCCACCCCTGCCATGGGCAGAGACCCCTCCCACTGTCCCAGGTGCTCCAGCCCCAGGGTCCAGCCTGGCCTTGGCCACTGCCAGGGATGATCCAGGGGCAGCCCCAGCTGCTCTGGACACCCGGGGCCAGGGTCTGCCCACCCTGCCAGGGAACAATTCCTGCATCCCAAGATCCCAGCCAGCCCTGCCCTCTGGCCCTGGGAGCCATTCCCTGGCTCCTGGCCCTGCAGCCCTTGCCAATTGTCCCTCTCCATCTTTCCTGCAGCTCCTCCAGGCCCTGCAAGGCCCCCCTGAGCTCAGCCAAAGCTTCTCCTGTGCAGGTGAACACTCCCAGCTGTGCCAGCCTTTCCTGCCAGCAGAGCTGCTCCAGCCCTCTGCCCATCCTGGAGCCTCCTCTGGGCTCTCTGCAGCAGCTCCAGGTCCCTCCTGGGCTGGCCCAGGGCTGGGGCAGCACTTGAGGTATGTAAGGCTAAATAATGATTTCTGAGAACCTTTCAAATACACAGGACTCGTATTCCCCTCTTTCAAAGACCTGGTCATCAGGCTGCCCACTGGAGAAAAGAGGTAAACAGCTGCATAAGGGAGAACTTTGAAGATCTCCAAGGACTCTACTGAGATTTCTCTAATAAAATGTGTGTTCAGGATAAGCAGCCCATAAAAAAGCAACCTTTAAAAAGATGAGGAAGAGGTACAATATTGAGAAGTGGAGTTCTTGGATTTTAAATGATCCAAATCACACTCTGGATACAAGAATGAAACAAAATCCAAGTATCTTATGAAGGTTCTTGCTATTCCTTCTGGAATTACTGAGGGAAATCTACTGAGAGCACCAAATGGCAGCTGGGCAGTGGACAATTGCAGTCAGTACTGAGCTCTAAATAATGGTTATTAATTAATTGTACTGCAATAACACACAGAGGTCCTTGCTGTCCCAAGGATTCTTACATTGTGTGCTACAGCCTTCCCCAGCTTACCTTACTCTCCTCTGTTAATGGAGAAATAGCAAATGGGATTTTTTCCCCTTCCCTGTTTTTAAACCAGGGTCAAGGAAGAATGAACCCAAAATACACAATTAAAATTTAAAAACCCAAACAAACAAACAAAAAAACCCCAAACAAAAAAACCAACCACAACTTTCAAAAAAAACCCCTTCAATCTACAATTGCCACCTATGGATACAGTATGACTCAAACTCATGGGGAAAGTAAAATCAAGCTGAATGCCTTCACAAATTTATAGTCCTGAGATGATTTTTTTTTTTATTTGAATGGTTCTAGAGCCTGATGCAAACATCTCAGTAGGAGTCTGTCTCAAATTTGAAGGGACAAAACTCTATGAGAAGCAAGAGACTTATGAGAATGATACAGAAGCAAAGACACTCAAAAAAAACCCCTTCAAAATTAACGTCTAGTTATTAATTCATATTATGATTCCACAATTTATAGCCCAATTAAAGTCAGAGTTTAACACTGGCCTACAAGTTTGTTTTTTATACTTTTTCTGATAACTAATAGAGGTGTAACTGACTTCCATACAAACGAGATAAATAATGAGATTAACAATTATCTGACTGGGAGATAATAGAGTGCTGAAAATAGCAAGACCCTGAAGTAAAGTAAAATGTTTGAGATTATTATCAAGTCAGTAAAGCTGCCTTTTCACATTTACTCAGGATATAGGAGCTGGAATGTTTTGTTTGCCTATGGAGATGGGATTATTGGGTATGTAAATGGACATTGATGGCAAAGTTAACTGAAAAGATAATCTGCTGCATGAAGTTCTTCAACAAGATATCACCAGTGTCAACGCACTCTCGGTCAGTCATGTTAGGAATATTCTGACACAAAAACTGATGGAGTCAACAAAGGTTAACTCTGCTTTGAGACCAGCTGGAACCACAACCAGTCACAAATCACCATCACACCAGCATTAAACCAAATTCTTTTTCCACCCACACTGAAAATGCCAGGCTATTTAAACACCTCACCAGTGGTCTGTGGGCTGGTGTGTGTTTATCAGCTGGCCCAGAGTTCCCTGTCTCAGCTGTGCCAGCTCCACTAACTGGGAGCTGCTCTCAGGGAAAGGCAGAAGGATGGGAACGCTCGGAGCCATCATTTTCTCCAGTCTGGTGCATAACTGCTGCTGATTATACAGCAGCAGTGCTGGCACGGGGGCTGAGCAGGGAAACCCCCTGGGTTTTCCAGTCTCCTTTTCTTTCCTGACTCTGTGATGAGGAAGTGTGAATGCAGTGCTACAACAAGCTCAAGAATTATTTTCAAGACAAAATAATTAGGCTGAATGAATCCCTGCACTTCTAACCAGCACAAAACCCAAGAGAAAACACACAGCAATTCTGTGGGACTGCAGTACTGACATTCCCAATAATAGGAGAGGAATCCATAAGAAAAGCAGAGTTCCCGGGCCATTTATATATTCTGCTTTGGGTTCATATATTATTGATATGCAGGTTTAACAAACAGGTCCAGGTCTGTGAAAGAATCCAGAAAGACAGGAAAATTCTTAGGTTTCAGTTGTGACACGAGCAGCCCCTTACAGATGGATCCCATTTGTGGAGACTGTAGGATGGAGGGAAATCCCCATTTAAACATCCAGCGCCACCAGATCCAGGAGTACCTGGGATTTCTTAAAGCTGACCTTTAAACCTTGCTTGCCACTCTGGTCTCTTCTCAGTCCAGTTCTAACAGCTTAGAGGAACATCACATTAAATCTAACCATTCTCTAGGTCTAAAAAGAATCTATATTTTAAAGGCAAAATGAAAAATCATAGTGGAATTGTACTTCATGCAGCATACTTACTCTTCATCCCTCAAAAAATAACTTTCATATAAGAGTTAAATAGTTACAAGTCTGACATCTGTCCCTTACTAATAAAAAAAGGAATGAGGTTATGAAGATTATGTGATGGATAACAGAGACAAATGTAAAAAGCCTCCAGCTAAATTATGCTATATTGTCACAAGAAAAAAATAATCCTCATATCTCAGCTTTCTTCTATCTGCTGAAATGTAGTTCCAAAGGGACACTGGTAGTGAAACTCAAAAGCCAAATATCAGTCAGTTTGGAGGCTGAAAATAACTAAGAAATAGAAATATCTAGAGTAAATACATAGGAAAGCGGGAAGAAACAAAAGAAAATAAATACCAAACATATGGTTCCTAAAACACTCGGGAAAAAAAGTTACAGGAATGTTAGGCAATTTAAATCTTGCCACAGAAAATGAAGCTGAGAATATTTAACTTCCAGATGCCAGTTTATTGATTACAAGATGGTTGGAGCTTTTCTTTTTCCTTTTTTTTTTTTTTTTTAAATAAAAACCAAACAAGCCACAGTCTTCAGCAAAGAGAGAAAAAAGCCCCCACAATCCAAGAATGCTTGGGAAAATATTCACTCTAAGGGTTACCTGGAGAGTTTTACATTTGATAAGTACATTTCTTTCCATTTCCTGCTCTTGTCTACAAGAGATTTGACAATTACCGAATTTTGAGGCCTGCGGGGAAGCACTGGAGAAGCCATCACTCACCATCAGAGGGGTGGGGGTGTTCCTTGATGTGAAGAAGATTTTCTAGGAAATCTACATGAGATTTAACCAGCAGCGGGTTAAAACCAAGGAGAACACGCAGAATTACATTCTGTAAGGCAGGCCACCAGTAGCATGGATTTCAATAGCTTCTTTGACTGCAGAAGAGATGGATATGGAGCCTCTGAGTCGGTTTCTATTTTCCCCAGAAATAATACCTGACTTGGATAACATTCTATTCAATACTGACTGTATTTTTTTGCTAAGAATACTCTCAGACTTTATTTATTCTGCCTTGACTCTTACTGCCAAGCTAGTTTCTTCTCCCTCCCTGTGGCTAAAGCTCTCTTCTGGCTTGATTCTCTTCTAGAAGTGACACTTTATATTGATAGCCCAGGCAAAGAGACTCATCATCAAAGTGGCCATGTCATCCAGCCCTGGGGTGCAGTGCTGAGAGATCACAAATCCTGAACACCAGCAATTCACTCCCAGCTCCCTACAAACCAGAACAACCTTTTTATTTGTCTTCCTGCAATCAAGGGACGTTATCAGCATCCAGATCTGAATACAGGGGCACCAAGTGTGTCCCCACAGACACTGAGAGAGCATCTCCACAGCGAGCAAAACTCACATCACCCGCCCGTTCCACTCACAGAAATGGAGGCCCCATACTCACAACAAACTGAGTGGTTAAAGGTCCTCAGCATGGCTGCTCAGACCACCAAGAGGACACCCCCGAAATACCAGCCTTACCCTTGGAGGCACAGAGATTATTTTCACCTGGTTTTTTTGTCTTTTTTTTTTTTTTTCTGGACAAGAATAATGATTTAGTGACACTGACCATTTATATTACTAAGAAGTTGATTTAGGAAAAAAAATATTTCAGAGAAGGGCCAAGGCAGTATTTTTTTTCTGAATGTGGTTTTTTTTCAATTTTATTTTTCATTCAGAAGCTTTTTATATGTGTATATGCATTATTTTTATTCTTCTAAAGAGTTTCTCTTTTTTAGGATGTTTAAAATGTAAGCAGAATATTTCCTTTTAAATTAATTTCATTTGTTATCATGTAAGGGGTTTCATTTTCATCTAATTAAAACACTATGCTTACCAGAAAACATTTTTTGGTATTTCAAGAGTTTGTATTTTGAGTGACACAACAGTATCTTTTCTCCTCAACTTTTCAACTGTACATGAAATGAAAATCTGTCATTCATCTCAGAAATAGCACTCAAGTTCTAGGAGAATTAAATTCTTATTTCCTTTAAAAGCAAAGCCATCCCTACTGCCTACACAAATCCTCCAATTAAACCTTTCCTTCCAACAAAAATAAAGCAATTTCATTTCATTTGTTTATCATAATTTAATTATTTTCCTTATTAGAACCAGCTTTATTTTAATGTTTTAGTCCTTTTAGGTGATGACTCATTCTGTAGATATTAGAACAGCTTTCTGCCATGCCTTTACTTTTGCACATAATTAAAACACATTTGCTGTGATTATATTTCAGTACATACAGATCAACATGTATTTTGCTCTTAGGTAGAGAATCCCCATTGTTCATGTAATTACTAGGAGGAAATAATGCAAATGAGTCTGCTGGAGACAATTATCGGACTTTCTTTTTAACTTTATAATGTTATAAACAAGAGTTGGCATTCGACTCGGGGGTGGACAGCAAATATTCATTTTATTGAGTGCTTTAAAGACTTCATGGAACCATAGAGCACCAGGATGGAAGGGACCTCAAAGATCATCTGTGCTACCTTTATTGGCCAGAGTATGGTAAAAGCATGGTCTGGACACAATGGCCCAGCACCCTGTGCAGCTGAATCTGAGAAATACCCAATGTTGGGCAATCCAGCACTGCCCTCAGGAGATTATTCCAATGGCTGGTTTCTCACATTGTGAAAATTATCCTTCTTGTCTTCAGCTGGAATTTCCCCACAAGGAACTTTTACTCATTACCCCTCACCTTTTCCATGAGACTCCTGGTGAAAAATGGGAATGGCTTCAAACTGGCAGGTTTGGATTTGAGGTTAGGAAGGCATTCCCTGGCAGGGTGGGCAGGCCCTGGCCCAGGGTGGCCAGAGCTGCCCCTGGATCCCTGGCAGTGGCCAAGGCCAGGCTGGACAGTGGGACTGGAGCACCTGGGACAGTGGGAGGGGTCCCTGCACAGGGCAGGGGTGGGGCTGGATGGGCTTTGCAGCCCCATCCAACCCAGGCCAATCCATGGCTCTAAGATCTTTCTTGCCTATATCTACTTGCACTTACATATAGTACTGGAACATAAAATCTCACCTAACCCTTCCTCTCTGAAAGCTGAACTCAGTCCTCCCTGTATGGCAGCTTCCCAGCCCTTGGATTACTCTCATGGCCCTTCTCTGGGCCCTCTCCAGCCTGTCCACCTCTTTTTTGCACAGCAGGGACCAAAACTGAGCCAAACAACTCTAGCTCTGCTGCTGATGCCCTTGCTGCTGTGACTTGTTGGCTTTCTTTGCTGCAGCACCCACTGGTCACTCATACTGAGCTTGTTGTCACCTGCCTTCAAATTAACAGAAGCTAAGTAACCACAATCCAATCATTTATCTAGTACATCCTCATTTATCTCTAAAATAACATCTCAGATTGTGCTTCTAAGTTATAAAGATTGAGATATCCCCTATTAGCATATCTTAACAAACAGAATTGTGTACTGTGTGTCCGTGATAAGGGACGTCACAGCAATGACTCGGCATCTTTCTGCACAATTTGAATAAATCATCCCAGCAGGAAGAGTTAAGACTGGAGTAAATTCCACATTTAGAATACCTACTGAGACTCCTTCTTGTGTAGGATTTAGAAAGACCTTTAAATTATTACTTTTTTTGTAATTTGTAATGAAAATCTTTGAGCTGTATCACAGGATGACAAACATCCCCATATTATCTCCTCCTAAATTACATTACATCATTCTCAGCGACAGGAGTCCCTTCCATTTCCTCAGCAACTCACGATGAGCGCAGAGAAATCTCACCTGGGAAGGCAATAATTTTCCCCCAGAAAACATCTCTGGGAATCAATAAACACGCTGTCAGGTCCCAAGGAACAGGGAGCACAGTGCAGGAGGCTGTCTCGGGGGAGGACAGGCACAATTGACTCCCGTGCTCAGAGCCTGCGGAGTGACAGGGTCACCCCATGGTGTCAAGCCCTCACATGTTCAAACCAAGCTCTCAAGTTTTGTTCTCTCCCTCTTTTTTTTTTTTTTTTTAATTTTTATTTTTTCCCAGTGTGCCTTTTTTCTCTATCATCTGGAGCACTGTGCATAAGGGAACATCCCACTGCTTCTTCGGGATTGGTGACGAGGAAGGGAGACAGAGCCACTGGGGATGGAGATCCCTTCCTCAGGGCGACACAGGGCCAAGCATTGATCTGGAAGGCACCACAGGCAGTTTCCTGGACATAATCTCTTGGCTCTTATCACCCCAGGCTGAGTGCACAAACACTACAGGGGTCCAACAGCTTATTTTTTCCCCAGAGATCGGAATATTACATTTTCAAAACATATCCTCACCTTATATAGGAAATCATTAAGAGTGGAGTTTTCACAAATAGCAAATACCAGGAGCATGAAAGCTGATGGACTAAGATTTGGGAAGGGAAAAGAAATTATTAGACATGAGATCTTCTTAGTCCTTTAACAGTCTCTTCCTAAAAATTTCTTCCTGCTTATCTATTACAGACCCTACCTTGGCCATAGGATTTTGGATTACAAGTTTTGATGCAAAATCTCAGCCATTCCTGTGCACAGTCCTTTCTTGGATTGCTTTGAAAATATTTCAGTAGCAAATAAATTAGGCTGAATTTGCTTCCACTGTGGAAACCTTCAGCCATAAATTTGAGGTTCTTTTTGAAGCGATCTATTTGCAATCCATATCTGGCCCATATTTCCTGCCCTTTGAAAAAAAAAAACAAACTCAATCAAAAGAAAGGATTCAGCCCTCCTCTGAATGTGCCACGATGTCCAGCTGAAGTACAAACTATCAAAATTGGAGATGCAAACAAACCAAAACCCAAAAGGTTTAAAAAAAAAAAAAAAAAAAAGAAAAAAAAAAGCCATTTTAACCCTGCTGCACTTGTCGGCTCTGCCATAATTTCAAAAGCAGAAATGCTCTTAGATATCTCAGTATGCTCTGGAGTAGCAAATTTCCGTCTATCCCTATGCTGAACCAATGTTATAATTATTCCAACATTCTGAGAATCTCCCCAAATGCCTGTATTGACAAAACTGCTCTTTGATGCTTAATCTCGATTTATATTTTAGTGATTTTTTTTTTAAAGCAAGGAAATGAGGAAAGAACTCAATTATATTTGTTCACATGGAAAGAAGATGCATTTTTTGAGAAAACTAAAATTAAACTTCAAGAGCTTTGATATGTTTCCCTTTTTTGTGCCTCCTTATATAACAAAACAGAAAGGAATTTTTAATTGATGCATATCTAAACTGCTCCAAGTTCTGTAGTACATATGTTTGAATTAAAATTAGAATTATTTTTGAAAGGCTAAGAAGTGCTACCATAGTTGAGCTCTGTTCAACCAAGCAGTGCCTGTGCTTTGAACTAACAGAAGCCTTTAAGTGCAAAAGCTTAGATAAGCTGATAAAGATGAAACCAGCCACATCTGCAGTTTCTTAGATCCAATTGAATTCTATTCAGCCCCATCATACTACAAATCTCAGATATTCTTGCACATTTTACAACAGCACTACTCTGGGGTAGTAAATAATAAGCTTGCACAGATAATGAGACCTCAGGCAAAAAGAGAAAACCCAATAGCTTATTTCTTCAGTCCTGCTTCCTGGCATATAAATTGCTACCACCACAATAAATTAATTATTGCAAATTCAAAGTGCCAAAAAATTTTACTGCGTAAATAATTAGGAATTTCCCCTTTCACATGGAAAAGGCTTTCCATTTCCAACATAAAATTAATCAGAAGAGCAACATATTTTATATATTGCCATGCTGATATGTTTGTATAAGATCAAGCACTGTAAATACAGGAGAAAAAAACAGGGGAAGGGACCCCTCCCACTGTCCCAAGTGCTCCAGCCCCAGTGTCCAGCCTGGCCTTGGCCACTGCCAGGGATCCAGGGGCAGCCCCAGCTGCTCTGGGCACCCTGGGCCAGGGCCTGCCCACCCTCACTTCTCCCTAATCTCTGATCTAATCCACCCGTTCCATCTATTCTGTGTCCTTAATGAAGATTAAACAACACTGGCCCCACTCTGACCCTGAGGGACTTGTCACTTAAAACAGCTTGTGTAGTTTGCTTTCCAGGAAACAAAACAGATTTTGGGTCCTGTTGCCCCAGCCCTGAATATGAAGGTTACTGGCATTAAATAACATTGGCCAGGCACCTTGTTGTCAGAGAGTTAAACAGCTCTCTGTGCACAACACCAGAGAAATAATAATAGGAAATATAATAATAGGAAATGCTATCTCTATCCATGCCACCCGAGCATTTCCAAACATCAGGGTAATCAGGACAGAAATGAGTCCACATCACCACAGGCCTATGGTGGCCAAATCAGTCGAGTAAAAGTCTTTTAGCAACGTCTGGCCTAACACACTCAAGCTGCATTTTACCCTCCTTGGACACAGGAGAACAATATAAACTCCAGATGTAATCAGCCCCTCTGTGCCCTTACCAAAGTCACTGCAACTCCACGGTGCCAGTAACTTTTGTGATGGCTTTTAATTAAAGCAAATGAACAATGAGATTAAAATGTAAATTACCAAAAAAACACCATTCAGATAATTCCACGTTGGTTAAACTTTTTTTTTTTTTTTTTTTTTTTTTAATGTGGTCACCAAAAGCACACAGATAATTTAGTATTTCAAACTGATTTTGCAAATAGATTAGCTGTTAATGTAAAATTGTTAAGCAAATAATTTCAGGAGAAAACCATTCTGGGATACAGTCACAGGAAGAGGTCGCATATGCAAAACTAGGCTTTGCCCAATTGATTTCCAATTATAAAATCAGAGGCTCTCGAGTTTGTGGTTAATAGTCCTTCCCTTTAGCCTGAACAAACAAACGTGCAGCTCGTGCTCCCAACAAAGCCCCGTGTGAGGCGCAGAGCAGCACCAGGGAATGGCAGCGCCACGGAACCAGCCCCACCACACACACTGCCCCTCAGAATAGAGCCACTGTAACGTCCCTCTTACGGGCAAAAAAGGAGCCACAGGCAGATTCTACAAGGGCTGAATAAGTGTAAATGCCCGTATTGTGTAATTGCATAATGTTATGTTTTTCTCTGCAGAAGGACACTAGCTAAGAATTTAATATATTTAGTCCGTTCATTCTTCAGCACCAAGTGTAGACTGCCAGGACATCTGAGTCTCTTGTCTCATTTAATCTGTGTATGAAACTGTACAATTCTCAGGATGGAAAAAAAAACCAAACAAACCACCCAAACAGTGCAGTTATACTTGCGAAGTGTGCTCAACATAAAGGCATTTTTCTAAGTAGACACTGCACCTTCCTCATGGATTGAAGTGGCACAAACATGAGTATTCTTTGTCCACAGCAGAAACAAATCAGGAAAATCTCTAATCTATGTTGTGCAGGATCATTTGATTCACACGTCTGCCTGTCTGGTTTACATTACAGCTTTATTCAGTGTACAAGCATCACATTTTAAAAACTTTTTTTTTTCCTGAGTTCATAATTCTCTAATGATGGAATACTAATACATCCATACATTGCAAATCTTTTTCTTGGGGAATCTAAATCCTGTGTTGTGCTGCATGATTACTCAAATAATAAATCACTACTCCTTGTGACAAGAAGAGAAGAATTGTGATCTATACAACTTGTCATCTCCATCACTGATGTTTACAAATGAGTGCATTTAATGATTTAGCTGCTAGAAATTTAACCTTGTAATACTTGCTAAAACTTACTCATCTTCATTATTTTTCCCTCTACAACTGTAAAAAGAAAACTTTTTTTATAAAGAAAAATATTTTCTGAATTGATTTTCTGCTGCATTATTCCACTTGCACATCTATGAGAGTCAGCAGAGATTATATTTTTGGAAGAAGCACGTTTTTTCTTGCTCTGCTCCAGCCGCTTTAGCACTCATTCAAAGCTAGCATAAGTATCCTGGAAAACAGTGCCATGAATCCAGTTCATATATCTAAGCAACAGGTTTTTAATCAGATATTGAGAGTAGACCAGTTTGCAAGCCAGCAGTCAAATTTTGTGGTGGCATCGCCCACAGATGTTTCACAGAAAGTCAGACACAGGCAGTTGTCAACCCACTGTGAATCAATTTATTCATTCTCACCAACTCTCCAGCCAATTTCCTCCTTCAAGGTGCAAATTAGCAATACAGATGTATTCTCTGAAAAGATCTCCAGCTCCAGGTTTTTAAGAGCAAGTTCAGAGCTCGTTGGCTCTCGTCCAGTGCAGTATTAGTTTAACACTGGAGGAATTTTTCTGCAAGGAGCCACATCCCCAACCTTGAAGCAACCTTTAATAAACATGTATTCTTATCACTTACTATGTCTCTGCAATCCTGTCTTAAGACTTCATAGCCATAGCTACAAAAGGCTGTTGGATTTTCAGCCACTTCTACCACAAGTAGATAAAGCTCCAAGAATTTGCCAGCATCTTAAACTATGTTTGACATTGTTAATATGGGGGGAACAGAATTTGGAGGAGAGCAACTACCCAGAACTACTGCACAAAGGAGGAGTTTTAGTAATTTTAAGCTATGTAGAACAGTGAGGTATCTTGTGCCAATTCAAGATGTACTCTGTCTGCAATGACCTCGAATGGAAGGAAAAAGGAAACTGGAAGCTGAGTCGATAAAGTACCCAATAAAGTCATTAAAGGCCTGTGACGAGATGAGATGAGCAGTAACAAAGGATAAACAGTGGTGAGTTACATCTATTGCACACAATGTAAGGCCTGTAGAGTGGAACTGTGCCCTTGTCATTTGTATTTACTGTGAGAAATTTCACGGATCAACAGAGAAATAAAACACAATCCCAGGATGGCTGAGGCTGGAGGAGCTGCCCTGGTGCCACCTCCCTGCTCCAGCAGGGCCATCCCAGAGCTCAGGCACAGCAGTGTGTCCCTGTGGCTCTGCAATATCCCCAGAGGAGACCCCACAGCCTTTCCTGGGCACCGAGATGCTCCAGTCAGAAGAAACAATAAAAGTCTCTCAGATTCTCTACTACCCCTAATATCAAAAGATTTTTTTTTTCCCTCCTAACATTGCAGGATGATATTAATAATGGTATGTATCAGTTTGACTGAAGAAATTGACTGAATTTACCTACCTAATTATACCTCACTTTGACTTAACTGTGAGCACTGTGGAGAACAGACAACTACCCCAGTAGGCTGCTCTGCTGCTCTGCCTTAGCACTTGCAACATTGGCTTCTCTTGATAAAATATTTCAGAGGATCAAAGAAGAAAATTATGTAGGTAAGAATCAGCAATGAAAATGTTTCATTCACAATATACTTGCTACCCTTTTTGATTTATTTAGCTAAAATAGCTTAGAACGAAATATTTCATTCCCGCTCAGAGATGCTGTAGCATTTGTATTAATATGCATTGTTCTTGTGGTTTTAAAACACCACAAAATAGAATCTAAAATAATACTACCCCCAGACCCTGAAAAAGTATTACCTTTCACAATGGCACTGCTATTTTGGTTTTTTTTCATATTCACCCCTTCTTCTAATATGCAGATAAGAAGAATCCATGGCTATAGAAATGTCAACACCAGAGAATCCATTTTAAGCAAAACACAGAAAACAAATATACCAAGGTGTAGAGCCGAAGCAGTGCCTCCCAGATGCAGGGAGCCATACAAATACCCAGTTTACATGTTTATTACTGCCAGTGTATTCTTGATTCACTCCTGTAAACAGCCTCAGGGTAGTGACTCCAGCAGGGTGAGCATCGGTTAAATCCAACAAAAGGAAGAAAAACAATACATACATTTTTCATTTTTTTTATGGCACAAGACTGAGCACTCCACTCTGGGCAAGAGTCCCTTCAAGAGTATGAAGAATATGTGCTACAAATGGCTTTAGGGTGCTCATGAGTGACTGTTTCCTTTCCAGCTACAGAAAAGCTTGTAATAGATTCTTCTCTCTCTAGAGAAACTTTTAAAACCAAACCAAAATTTCAATATTATTTTGCAGATAGAATGAATTTGTTGCTGTAAACCTAACTGCAGTTGCAAAGACTTTATTTAAGCCATATTTTTAGAACAAAGAAGTCAAAAAATCAGTTTTAAAGGGGTAAGCTTTTATCGAAATTAATAGGGCAGGACATGCAGCTGGCTGACGTATGGCTAATGTGGTACTTCTCAGAGCTTTTAACACACTTTGCTGATTGTTTGCTCAAGGCATATGGTTTGAATGAGCTGGGCAGTGCACAGTGCAGCTGGCAGACTAGATATCCAAATCTGGCAACAAGACTCACAGTTATGTGGCACTAGGTATCAAATTTGCCTGAATTTTATGTTATGAATTCTGCCATATCCATGGAAATTTGGAGCAACTTCAGACTGTACTACAGTAGGTGTCAATGCTTCAAATCTTGCAGCAATGACTGCAGCTGACCCATGTGGTGGAAGAATAACCTGAAAAGGGCAACAGCTTTTATATCGAGAAAAGAAAAATTACAAAAAGCTTTCATTAAACAAACCCAGAATTTTCAAAATGGGCAAGAACCATTTTCTCTAGTGCACAGATTGGGAAACTGTGACAGGTGCTGTTCCAAATACGCATTCATTTCAATCAAGCAAGGAATAGGAAGTTTTTGGCAGCTTGTCCTGTTTTCACCATTACCTCCCATAACCCAAGTCAATGGCTTCAGTCTCAGCTCTGATATTCAGGAAGGTCTACAAAACTCTCCAATAGTATCTGAATACAACTTTTGTATTAATTTAATAAATGAAGCATCATTTTTGGACTCTCAGCATAATAAACTCTCATTTGCACTGAGTAGATTCATAAATTCATGCTGTTAAAACTGTTTTCATCAGAAATGGGCAAACCTCCTGTGGTGCCCATTCATATTCCAGTTCTGAACTGCAGGAGTGTGTTTGCCAGTCACAAGTGCTCAGTTATTATTGCAGAGTTTCCTTTATTGCTGCTTGAAAAGCCAATATAGATATACTAAAAGTGACTCTCTCATCTCAGGGTACACACAACTGCATATTTCTGAGGATATATTCTCATACTTGCAGTGAAGTGCGTCCCATTTTTATGCCACATGAACCCAGTGTGATGAATTAAGATGAATACTAAGAGGAACAGAGAAGCAGCATGTTCCCTGCTCCAGACCTGCCTGGCTGTGCAAAAGTCTTGCTAATAAAAGGTGTGTTTGTTGTAATGCAAATGTTCTCTGACCTCCAAGAGAATTCCAAGAACAATGGATGTCTCAAGCAAACAAATACAACAGCACAGAGTTTCTATTCAACTCCAATATTCATCTCCTAAGTTTAAAAAGAAACTAATTTTCTGAAATTCCTATTTCCAGCAGAGAAAGTCTCATCCATTTGTGAGGCTGACCAGTATCTCAAATGACAGTGAACAGGTGGACAATTAAAAAAAAAATAAAAAAAGAGATTAATTCCTTTGAAATCTTCCTTTTTGCTATTCCCACAATCCTTTCTTCCCACTCCCTAAGTTATCCTAATGACAATACTGAACATGGAGTCAGCACAGATATGCTGCACTTGGACAAACTGAAAGTAAACGGCAAAGGATTTTAAAAAAAAATTATCTCTCTCAAACTTCAGTTTCCTTATCAGCATAAAGCAATGCACAGAAGGAGAGAAATAACTATGAGGAGCAAAGGTTCCATCATCTTACAACAGAAGTGCTCTACTAAGTTCTTGAACCTTTTGAAGCTGACCCTGTGAGCAAGGAAGCGAATGTGCAAAGGACAGTGTTTTACAGGACAAAAGGATACAAAACACAATAAAAATGTCAAATGCACTTAAGTGAAGTTTGTGGGAGCTCATTTCGATAGCAGGGAGGCACGATGCAGCTGGAAAAGGTGCATGGTACCGTTTCTAGCTCAGCAAATAATGCAGAGCTTGTACAAGCTCACCCAGCAGCTCTTTAGAGAGATGGCACCGCGTGCGTTCTGACTGGCGCCAGGGAACGAGCCACCCCTCCGGCTGCCCTGCTGTGCCCTCTGCACTGGCTGCACTCCAAGGGGGGGCTTCCCATTATTTGGAATTTGTATTTTAAAAACTGAACACGTTTTCCAGCCCTAAGACTTGACAAAACGTGCAAATACACATTCTTTTATCTGCAAGGCCTGATTTACAGGCAGGCTCAAAGCATGTGCAAGCTTCTCAAGAAACACTGACTAATGTGAAGTGCAGCTATACATAAAATAGTCTGAGGCATAGTTCAAAGAATATTGAGAGGAAATAAGGAGTGTTAGAGGTCATTTCACCTACAAAGAAGAAGTGCCATCAGAGAATGACACAATTTGATTTCCTAAGCGACGCCCAGGTCATTTAGCTCGTGGGTCCAGGTGAGGTCAGCTCTCTAGCACTAATCTGGACACTGGCAGATGGCTTCTGAGAGTCATAAAGACCTAGAAATCCACCAGCAGCTCCAGCAACTCTACCTGAATTCTCTCTAGCCCTGAAACACCGAAATGCCTTTTTCCCAGCTGGAAAAGAGCTGCCCGCCACCACTCTGCACAAATGTGAGCCTTCCACATCACCGGGGTGTAAAACCAGCCACAGCCTCTCAAAGAGGGCCTGATGGACAGAGGTCCACAGACAGCCTCCAGAGAACTAGGAAACGCGCTGACAATGTCCTCACCCACTATTTTCTCAGTGTACTTAGGCAGGTATTTGAAATTCCCCAGGACAGAAAGCTGAAGAGCAGCTCCCACCCTTCACAATTCCCTTCCCCAGTTACACCCTTTCTCTTCATCCCCGGTCTTCATTCTGCTCATGATGTTCAATTGCTTAGTGCAAAGGTAAGATCTTTCAGAGCAGAGCCACCTGAGACTGTCAGGACCCCTGGGAAGTAGGTCCTTGCTCCTCCTCTGGAGAGGAATACTGGCCTGAGCTGTGAGCCTGACTCAGGACAGGGTCAAAACCAAAGTTGTGTTACACGTGCTTTCTAACCTCACTTAAATTCCAGAGAGAGATAGGTGATCTGAGCTTGTCCCATCAGCAAATAAACCCGAGAGATCATAAAAAACTATCACCAAGTCTCCTCATTTCCACTACTGCTTTAACTCAGGCTAAAAATATAACTTTTCCACTGAGGGCTTTTGTTCTTTCTTGGGTTTTTTTTTTGGTTTTTTTTTTTTTTTTTTAATCATACTTGCACCAGATTTAAAAAGCCAATTACTGAATATCCCATTTTTACCAATGTTTTCACAGTGAATTAAGGCAATAATTAACAAAAAACTCACTAAGCACATTATCTTAGAATTAGAAGTGTTATAACTGGAAGAACTCAGTGAATATTTTCATGGTAATGCAAAATAGAAAAATCTTGACCCAGGCACATAAAAAACCAAATTCTGACCTCAATTATCAGACTTTACATAGGACAGCCATGGAATAAACTAGCTAACTGAAAATGGAATTTAAAATCATCCAAAAGCTTGTCTCGAAGAATGAGCATGTTCACACCATAAAATTCTGAATTACCAACTGCTGCATTTAAATATGCAACTACAGTCAAGCCAAACTTTTAAGCTAGGAAAAAAAAGAAAATCTTCTCTGAGCCATCTAGAGTCTCCTTTAGCTTAAGCACAGTGAACATGGCAGCTATCTTGCTGGGTTATACACTACGCTACAGAGTCCTGGTGAATTATTTACAGCTGGGGACTGAAATGCTCTCTCAGTATCATCTTTCCCTGGGTTCTGTACTCACCAGAGTCCTTGATACTGAAATGAGTGAGAATAGAAATGAGAATGTTCAATTCCACAACAAAAAAATGGAGGCTGAAAGGTTTCATTGTAGGTCCAGCCCAGATTAAAGTGTCTGCTCAGCCTGAAACCAGTCCTCAGCTTTGTATCTGCAGTCCCTTCGGGCTCCCTTGTCTCCCCTTCAGCGTGATTTATGTCAGAAAGTTTGGAATAAATTAACTGTTCTGCTGGGTATTTCAGCCGAGAGGAATCTAAAGACATGCTGATTTCTTTCTTTATTTCCCTCCCCCTCACGTTTATTTTGCTCAACACGGTAAGATAAAACCTGGATCAAGATGTGGTTTGGAGTTCTAAGTGGGCAAAAATAGAACTATTTAGAAAGACTGAAAATTCCTGCTATAAGCCAGTGTTTAAATAATGTATTAGACATATCTATATATACACAAAGACACAACAGATGCACTTAATATATAGAGTGTGTGTATATATGTTCCCTTGCAGTTCTGTATTAATCAAATGGAATATTCTGCAGTAGAAATAGAGTACTAATAACTCAAAATAGCACTTCTGTTCAAGTTGCCTTGTACAAGCTTATTAGAGTTCTAATTGTGTGGTGAAATTCTCCCCTTTAATGCCTAGGTCTATTTGAAGGTTAGCTTTTGGTCCCATGGAGATAAAGGAAAATGTGCCAACATTTGAGAGATTTGATTACCTGTATAAAATTATGCTTGCTCATTTTTCCTTGGCAAGATACTCTTGGGGAAAGTTATATTAAAGAGAGACTAGAAATAGTGTACATCCAAAGAAAATATTTTCCAATTATGCTTCACAAGATGCAGAAAGTATTACTTGTTATGGAGGATTATGAATGAGATAATTACTGAGAGCCTAATGTACCTAAAGCTACAATAAAGGATGGAGAAAATCATTAATAAGTGGTTATTGACTGTTCTTCCTGCTCTTTGTAACAAAAGGCTAGAGCAGTGGCAAGGACAAACCCTTCCCCAGTTTGGCTGTGACAGGTTATACACAACAATACCTTTTCTCCTTACAAGGCCCATCATTAATTCCTATAAGTGAAACCATAGCAGCTTTGATTTAGCGCACGAACCAAAACACTTTATGCCTCTCCAAACAGCCTTAACAAGGAATGTTTCATATGAAGAGTCAATTGAAAATAGTGGAGATTTAGAAATACATTAGGATGAACGTTCCCTCTTTTAAATTATTTCATTGCACGCATCCCTAATGAGCAATCTGCACTTCCAAAAGAATCCAGACCAGTGTTCCGTTGGTAAGGCACAGAATGACAAAACACTTTTAAAGATTAAAGGATGTCTCATTACCCCTTTTTGATACTCTGATGAAATAAACGATAGCCCAATTATTTCTGAGAAGCCCAGCAAAGAATGTTTGAGCACCCACGTTCAGGATTTCAATACAGGTGTGATCAATAGGGGAGATTATAAAATAAAGGATTTCTGAGTGGCTGCAAATCTTTTCTTATTGCAAAGCAGAACATGGTACCACGTGCAAAATTGCCTTCAGTGCATTCTTTTCTTTTTTTTCTTTCCCTTTCAGCTCCTATTCCTGCTGCATTTAGGATGAAGGCACAGACACTAGAGAAAAGTTCAACAGCATTTCTGAAAGAATAGGAAAGGTCACAAACATTATGGGGTCAATCTACATGGACTTGCAGTGCCTGAAGGAAGCCCCCAAGAAAGATGAAGAGAGACTATTTACAGGAGCCTGGAGAGACAGGACAAGGGGGGGATGGCTTCAAACTGAGGGATTTAGGTTTAGATGGGATATCAGGAAAAAATTTATTCCCTTCGAGGGTGGGCAGACCCTGGCCCAGGGTGCCGAGGGCAGCTGGGGCTGCCCCTGGATCCCTGGCAGAGGCCAAGGCCAGGCTGGACACTGGGGCTGGGAGCAGCCTGGAATAGTGGGAGGGGTCCCTGCCCATGGTAGGGCTGGGGCTGGATGGTTTTTAAGGTTCCTTCCAACCCAAACCATTCCATGAAACTTCTCCCTGGGCTGAGCCCCCAGGGCAACAGGGGAGGGGATTCTGCCCCTCTGCCCTGCCCAGGTGAGACCCCACCTGCAGAACTGCCCCAGCCCATGAGGGACCTGGAGCTGCTGCAGAGAGCCCAGAGGAGACTCCAGGATGGGCAGAGGGCTGGAGCAGCTCTGCTGGCAGGAAAGGCTGGCACAGCTGGGAGTGTTCACCGGCACAGGAGAAGCTTTGGCTGAGCTCACTGTGGTAATTTTACCTGGCAAGGAAGCCACCCAAGCGCTGTGGTTTTCTTGTGCTCCTTAACTTACTTCATGCCAGAAAGAGAAAGAACTTCCCTGATGAAACCCCTGCCCTACTGATTATTGTGGTCCCCCCTGAAAGAAATCCCTTCAAAATTCCATTACACACCTACCAACTTGTTCATATATCACACACACTCCAGTTTTCATCTCAGTGTAGTCAGTGCTCTTTGTTTCACCTCCCTGGCTCCACCAATGCCTGCACAAGCTGTATTTTAGACTTCACATTAAATACATTAGGATGGACTGGATGCCCAATGAAACTGGAAAACAGAGACACATCTGCCTGGTGTATAGCTGGAAAAGTATCTCCTGTCTTATCCAGTTATTCAACAAGAACTTACAGGTGTATTCCTGATTCTGAATAGATGCTTTCTGTAGGATGAATATATGGTTTTTCTTGCTATGGTTTTATACTCTAGGAGTATAAAACACATGCATTTCATCCCCCATTCACAGTACTGCAATGAACCTACTGTCAGAGAGGCAAACTCTAGCCTGGCAGAGCAGAGTTTTGCTTTACTGTCCATTAGTCTGTCCCCCATAGAGAACTGCCTGCTAGAGGATTTGTGCAGAATGCATTTGACTTAGATAGAAACATTTACTGAAAAATTCCCTTAAAAATCCAAATATTTCATTTGACATGCAGACTGCTCAGTTCCGTGCAGCCCTTGGCTTATCAGTGATAGGCAGGAATGAGCAGGTGGTCTTTTGGAAGGGCAGAATTTAGATCAATTACAAAATAATCATGTCATGGAATGATCAGTGCCATTGCCTTCTACACAGAAAGAGAAGCCTAATGTTGCCTGACAATTTAGTGTTGTCCATTTTCTTTATTTTTGAGCTATGATAACGCCACTGGGCCAGCATGTTAAGCATATTGAAGTATACACATATTTCCTATTATATCTCATTTCAGTTATTAATAAATTACATATCTCAATTAGACAGCGACAGCTTTGAGGCAGGAATTCTCTCCTACTCAACAAAATGGATCAAAATTTTAGCCAAGGCTTCTTGATATAAATGGCAGCATTAACAGCTTTCACATTTACGGCTACTTGGTGCACCAGTCCTAATTGCTGTAGCTGAGGGTGCTTTGAGGATATGTACAACATTTTAAAAATGTGCCCAAGAAACAATTTTACATTGAGATGTCTTTAAAAAACTCCACAGTTTAAATATCAATTTGGTCTTACAGACCAAGTAAAATCCTGGTAGATGATTTAAATGATTAAAATAACTTCCATTTGTTCATACAAAAACTCAATAAAAAGTCCTTGCAAATTTAGAGCACCTGCTCTCAGTTCACATGGGATAGCCAAGAGCATAATCAAGACCCATTAATTAGGAGAAATAAATGAACAAGTTGGAAATATTGTCTTGGCATTAAGTCTTGTTTCAGATTATTTTATGTGAAGAAAGAACCACAAGCATTTCCCCTTTGCCTCTGGCCATTGTATTTTCTTGTCAGTATGGCAGGAAAACACCGGGACTTGCACAGTATGCCAGTGGTCTATGTGAAATACTTTAGTATACTGCATAATAATTAGAGAACAGGTGGCCTGAAAAACAGGCAATTTAAAAGTAAAAAAAAAAAAATTAAATAGGAGTGAAAAGGGAATAGCAAGATAACAAGTATATCAGGAATTGCATTTAGAAACCATATTCTGTAAAGATACGGCAGATTTTAATAAGCTCTCTGAGGTGAGCACTAGGAGATTCTGAGCCTTTTGTATCATGCTTTAATACACAGGTTCATGCTGCACCGATTCTGCTGCAAATTACCCCAAACTAATTGAAAAATACAATGGTTTTGCCCATTCACTTTCAAATCCTGACTACTTAGGCTGGGTGTACAACAAGTCCTAGATGCTGATGATGCTTGTGGACGGTGACCTTAAAAAACACCGGGATGGAGGAGGCGTGCTGTGGTTCAGCTCCTCTGTGCTCCCTCCGTGCGCTGCACAGCTGGATGCCCACCACCAGCTCTGCCCGCACCAAAATCCCCCTCCCTTTCTCCCTGGCAGCAGTACCCCCCTACTGCACACACGGGGAAAGGAGAATTAGCTAATGTGGCTTCTGGATTGGAACCAGCAAAGGACCGGGGCGCTCGGAGCTGCTCTGAAATCCCCTTTGCTGGCTGTGCCTGCAGCGCTGCCGCTCGCCTCCAGTGATGCTCTGCCAGCCAGCCTTTTATTCCAGCACGTTCCCAGGCTGGCACAAACCTCAGCTCTGCCTCTGCTCACCAGGGGCTGGGTGGGAAGCAGTTCCTGAGCTCAGACCCTGGAGCAAGGAAAGGGATGTCTTCTGTGGCTCTTAATGATTCCTGCGGTTAATTCAGGAATGCTATTGACAGTCTCCTGGGAGAGCTACACTTACTTTTGCTTAGCTGCTGGCATGACTGCTGTAAAATAAAGGCTTTAAAAGAAATCCTTGCAGGGGAATTTTTACACTAAGAGAGAGAGACAGTCCTCAGGAAAAAGGAAAGTTATAAAGTACTCTGTATAACTACAGGTGTTCCTCGGGGATCACCGAGAGGCTATTCAAACGTATTAATATTTGCCTAAAAATCTTTAGGAAAATTCTCTGCATTTCTTTTACAATTCTACATGCCTCACACATTGCTTGCAAATAACAGTCAGCTTTAAACACCACCTAAAATATTTATTGCAGCAAACCATTTCTGTAATGAAACTGAAAACACCGTAAAATGAAACACTGTAAATTGCCCAACACCAACATCCCCGGCTTTGTCAAAAAGAGACCCTCAGCTGTGAAATTCCTTGGTCTGTTGCACCAAACACAATACTGCTCTTTTTCTTCTATGACTTTACCAGAATAGGAAGAACACCCACCTTTGAAAACAGAACTTTCAAGAAATAAAATTTATGCAAACTCATTCTAATTATTTAAATTTGAAAATTTATTTTTCTTATGATTCCTGCGATCATACATTTATTACCTCCTAGAAATACAGTGCTGCCCAGCAGCTACAGAGTCTTCCTCAAGTGTGGCTCAGTTCACGGGGTATCACCCACTTCAGCTCCACAGCTCTTACTGGAAGCCACCAAAGGAATTGGCCCCAAAGCATTTCTCTTTTTAACACAAAATTAAGGTTTTGGTTGCACAAATCCATGGCGAGTTGAGGAACGTCCTATCTGGACCTGAGAACAATGAAACTTCCCTTTCACTTTACTGGTTGAAAGACACACCCTGGCGCTTTTGGGAAATTACAACTACCTGAGAGCTCACAGATTGATGGGAAATAAGCTTGTCAAGTTCAGCAAGGACAAACTTTTAGCAAAAACCTCCCCTCACAATTGGCACTAATTGGTAGTTAAATTGACAACTGGAACGGAAGCATCCTGACAGCACGAGGGGTGGGCCCTACAGGTAGAAATTGAAAACCATTTACTGAAGCAACGTTTGAAAGACTAAACGATCATAGGGCAGCTCAGAATATCATGGGGAAGGCTCAACTCAATTTTTCATAGCGTCACTTCAGCATTTTGCATGCATGCTTGGACAACGTCTCACTGAGAGAAAGATAAAGTTTTCAGATCAATATATTGAAAAGCACACAAGCTTCTAATTCTCTACAAACAAACAAAATGCTCAATATTAGCTACTTGCTTTTTTTTAGAACAGCAGACTTTTTTGTGGCTCTAGGAAAAAACATGACAAAGAAATTTAAGTGAATAATGCTAAGGCAACATATGCCATTCTTTCTATTAAAAATAAGGATTTTTTTTTTAAAAGGCACCAGCCCCAAACAAAACAAGCAAACAAAAACAAAAACCTGCAATACCCCTTCCCAACTTTTAAGTTATTCTTCACAACATAGACATTTTTCCACTCCATGAAAGAAAATACAGGCAGCTAAGAAGGTGCCTGGTGCTTTGCAGTTTGACCCTTTAAGATGCTGGATTCATAAGAAACTGATCAAATGCCTCTTTGAAATTATTACCAGTCCAGTTCCATAGCTGGTGTTCAAGGGGTTTAAGTTTTGTCTCCGTTTAAATTGTGGTTATATCATGCCCCAGGCTGGGGATGAAGGAGCATGAGTGTTCAACTTCGTTCAGTAATACTCCCAGAAATATACAGAAATGAGATTTGCAGTGTCTGGAGATATGCCTTGTTTCTTAAATCTTAGAGAAATCGGTAAAGTATTTTTTATACTGTAGTAGAAAATGCAGACACTGTTGGGTCAGTCAAACTGTTCTTGCTTAAATTTATGCTCTATATTTAAATTCTTCTTGAAACTTGTTCTCAGTTAAAAAAGAGACAAATAAAAGTTGTGAAGGCTCAGGAAGATTTTTTTTTTTAACCCAATACTTTTATCAGACTTCTTTAAAATGTAGTCTGCTAGATTTATTGTCTTTGCAGTAACATTTAATTAGAGAGTTTTTCTTCGCTAGTTACACTCCTGCTTGTTAAGCTGACTGAGACTATGCGAACTGGAGCATTCCGTGCAGTACAGAGTCACCTCTTCCCTTTCAAGCACACAAAAGGAGGGAGGAATTTTTATCTTTCATAAAGAATACAGTAGCAAAATAACGGATACATTTCAGCTTCTGGGAATTTATTGAACTTAAGCAGAAAAATTAGTGAATAATTATGGTTGCAAAACAACAAAAATCTAAGGCTCAGAAGGCAACGTTGACTTTGAAATATTTCAGACACTGAATATTTTATGGCGTGCACTTAAATCATAGAAAAACATACATGGGTGTATTAGGGGGAAAAAAAGGGTAGAATCTATTTAACATGGTGTTGTGATTGCTGTTCTGTGAAAACTTTAACAAAGCGTTAATGTAGGACTATGCTATATCCTGTGAAAGTTATGTTAGGACTTTGCTACTAGTCACAAGGATTCTTTTCACTCAGGAAAACAGCATGTAACTCATCCCTCAAAACCCTGCTGGCCTTATATTCCTGGTTTGCATCACTTGAGTACACCAGGATTTTCAGGCAGCCATCATAATTATGAGCTCAGGGCAGGAATGAAAAGCAAAACAAGAGGAACGAACTTGTTTAATTAAAATCTTTTTTTTTTTTCCGCCTGCTTGCATCACTCATGCTCAAACAGAACCAGTCATGATTTCAAGCAAGTAACATTTTACCATTTCCTGGTAAAGACAGAAAATGCAGGTTGCTGAATAACTCAAGGACTGCGTAGAGCATGGATGATGTAGAACATACAGCTCCAAGCTATTTATGAGTGCTCTCTGCATTTCAACCTTCAGGTTTTACAGCAGCTCAGCCTGAAGCATTTGAATGTGAAAACAGGATGCCTCTCCACTGCTCCTCCTACAGGAAAATTGTTTCTCCTCTACAGACCTCAACCCAAGCCCCAAACATCAAAGGAAACATCTCAGTTGATCCAAACAGCAAAAGCTGCCCAGCTCCCTCATCCCACAAGCTATACAAGAAAATCTGCATTTAATGGAGTGAAAAGACACAAACCACAAAATTTAGAAGCAGTCACAGATGGAAAACACCTCCCCTGAGCTCACCACAGTAAGGGGCTGACCTGGCCACGCTGGTTCTGAGCCTCAGCAGCACAGCCTCCCTGGTTTCCTCCCAGCCAGGGTTTTCAGAGCACCTTCTCCAGAGCTCGGGACCAGGCATAGATGTGCCACAGGGGCTGCTCTTTCTGCCATGCTCACATCCCAAATCTCTCCTCACAGACAAAACAGGCAATACGTTATTGTAGGACTGGAAACAGGAAATCCAAAAAGTCTGGGAGAGGTTTTGGGAAAACGTGGGAAGTGTTGCCAGTGGAGTGGTGTGAGACAGCACCAACCTGAGTGACTTCAGGTGGATTTTTGTGTCAGGACCTAAATTTGGATTCATTTATCAGTAAGCCAGAGAACATAAATAAAAAACAAACAACTTTGGTGGCCTTCATTCCCTCTTTCATTCTCTCCAGGCTTTGTGAGGTTTAACAAAGACAAACAAGTGCCAGATTCTGCACCATGAATGGGGCACCCTGGATGTACAGACAGGCTGGAACAAGAAACTGGAGAGATGACACAGGAAGGGTGCAGGGCACTTCCCAGACTCCCCAGGAATGCCCAGGCTGCCAGAGCTCCAGGAGCCTTTGGACACTGCTCCAGGGATGCCCAGGGGAATTGCTGGGGGGTCTGCAGGGACAGAAGGTGCACTTGGATGAGCCTTGTGGATCCCTCCTACCTCAGCACATTCTAAGATTCTAATTACAAACAACTGCTATTACATTAACGATCCCAGATTCTTGCTTAAAAACATCTATTAAACCAGGTCACAACCCATTTAAAGCATCACGAACAACACACATTGCATAAAGCAGGAGCTGCAATACCCCAAATGCAGCTTCCTAATGCTTTTTCACTTTATTACCTGTGTCATTGTGAATTCGGAGGCTGTCTCCTGTGAAAGAACAGTGGCACTTGCTACAGCCCAGATTTCACAGCACATCTGCCGTGGTGCTGTAAGTGCATGCAGAGGAGATGGAGAAAATGCAGCAGTGTATAGCAAGTAGAAGTTCTACCTAACTAATCAAGTCCTCAGGGACAGCATGCAGTGTCACAAGGCATATCACTCCACACTTGAATGAGGTTGTCAACCACAGGGAGGCTGCAAACTGCTGACAGCACTGTGCAGGATGGGGAGGCTTCTAAAGGAGACACAGAAGCTTTGTAAATAAAGTACCTACCTGCTTCTGAGGGTGAAGGGGGAAAAAAATAAATGAAGCACATCAGGGTATCTGCAAATCTGTTGCTCAGTATTCTATTGCTGGGAATATACCCCCAAACTCACCTGACGTGTGTTGCACCAACACAAAAAAGGTTACTTGGCAGGTCTCTCAAAATGCACATAGAGAGATCAAAATGACATGGCTCTTCTTAAAATAAGGATGATCTAAAGCTATTAGAGAATGTCCAAAGGAGGGACACACAGCATGAAGCTGTGCCAGGGGATGGTTATGCTGGAGATCAGGGAAAGTTTTTTTCCCCCAGAGGGTGCTGGGCTCTGCCCAGGCTCCCCAGGGAATGGGCACAGCCCTCACAGAGCTCCTAGTGATGCACAGGCTGGGATTGCTGGGGTGTCTGTGCAGGAACAGGATGATCCTTGGGGATCCCTTCCAACACAGGATATTCTACTCCATTGTTCTTTGAAAATACCACATGGCAAAATAAATGCAATATGGATATAGCTTAAAAAAGTAAAAGAAAAACAAGAATATCTGTGGTGCTTTATACAGAGAAGTCATAAATTCAGAAAGCACTTCTTTACAGATGTGTGAAGCCAAGCAGAGTTGCATATTTTGAGCTTGGTCCTACCAAACATAATGACAAAAATTGGCATTAAAGGTGCATATTGCTCAAATTCATTCTAAGAGTTTCAAGAATGAAAGCAAAATATTTGCTCCAGTCCTTTACTCAGATCATTGAAGAAAGACACCACACTTTAGAAGGTGTTCACATTAATTCTACCTGTTAGTCTCATTCCAAATTATTTCATTTATCAGAGCAACTACACTAGGAATGCATTTACTGCTCTATATCCATGCAGAGCAGCAATGAACAAGCACCTTTGAATTGTGGGCAGTTGCATTGCAACATTTAAAACTCTGGAGAAGAGTCTTTATGTCTGGAAGCTGCTTCCCCTGGAAAAACCGAGCAGTTTAATAGAAGATACTACAGACCTCTGTAATCCTGTCTTGCTAAATTTTTCCACTCTTCACAAACTTTGGTTCGAGACCTTTTTAACCAACAGGAGGAACTTGCAGACTCTGCATTCAGGCTTTTATTTGCAAAGTGATTTGTGTTCTGCTTGTATCCTAGAAAATTAATCTCAGTTTTCAGTTTTATTTTAGCTGATATATTCCATCAATTCCATTAGGACCAAATGCTTCTACTCAGTGCCTTTCCACCCACTAACATGAAAAACATTAAGTATCAGTTCTATTCTGAGCAGTTCTTAAGAGCTGAATTTTCAGTGGGTTTTAAAGGCACAATTGAGAACATACAACAAATTCTTCTTGTGTGTGTATTGTTTCTGTTTGTGCAGGACTCATTTTTGTATTTATTCTTCAAAGCAGCTAATTAAATGTTTGCACAAAACATACATGACTATGAAAAGCACCAGGTACACTCTAAAGCAGTGTAGAGACAAAAATTGTAACAAAGGTCTACGTAATTAGATTTGCTTCTAGAATGTTTTCTTTGAAGCAATTAACCACCAAATAAAAAGATTTGTTTGAAGATTATACTAGAACTTTCAACATGTAAAAAGCACAAGGCAAGCAATGCTGACTCTATAACAGGACAAAAACACATTTATATCCAGAAAATGCAGCAGAAATGGGGCAGACATCTGATATCACTCTCTCCCCAATGTTAAGCCTCTCTGCACTAATTCACTATATCCTGTTTTACTGAGTGACCTTCATTCACAGTCTGGCAGGAAAAAAAAAAAATCAAGGTAAGTCATAGGGCAGAAAAAAGTAGTCAATAAAGTCCCAGAAGGAAGAAGAGACCCCAGGTGTGCAAATCCTTTGGCAGGGGAAAAACCCAAAAGGCTGGAGGAAGAGTGTAAGTGGAAAAGCCAGGAGGAGGAACCAGGTAAGTGCAAATCTACTGCGAGCTCTGAAAAGGAGGTTATCTTTAAACTGCAGTGGATAAGAAACAAATGAGGGTGGCAGAGGAGAAACCACAGCCCAGCTTCACGGAAAAGGAAAGCATTTTGCTTGTGACATTCTGTACACCCTCACATTTTGGGAAGGATTGCCAAGAGGTACAACTGAGAGAGTGAGTCTCTGCTTTCCAGTCAGGAAGGATTAAGAGCAGCTCTGAAAGCTGGGGAGCACCTCTGCTCCCACTGCCTGCACACCAGCTTGAAAGAGCTCTCAATACTCGCAAGCCTTTGGAAAAGAAAAATAAGTCAGAAACATGGATCATTTTTCTGGAGAGGGAGAAAAAAAATACAGAGAAGAATTCCAAAAATATTCTAAGTCATTTCAATGAATAAACCAAAAATTTCTCCCTATGGGAAGAAGCTTCGCTTCTTGCTCATTTCCGTCTATAACATGCAGTGTTTTAATTATGCAGCAGTCTCAACAAATAGATTGTCACAGCATTTTAGCTAATTCTATTTAAAACGCCAGCAGAAGATGGGATAATGTCTTCCTTGGTTTGGCTTAGTTTAACTTACCCACTTCTATTCACCAATGACTCAAACGATTCAGGATAATATAACCACCCAAAAAAAACCTTAAAATAGTAGAAATATTTGGACCTGGATATACCCTGAAAATCAAAATACCACTAAGCACAAGCCCAGGATTCTCCCCAGTTACTCAAAATAATTTTAAAAGCTTGACTAAAATATACCTGAAAGAATGGGCTGAATAAAACATTTTTAAGATGTGAAATATGCACATTGCTGTCTCTGTGAAATTGAGATATGTTACTAACCTCAGAGAAACAAATGAGAGCAGATACCAAATACCTGATATAAATGTAAATTGACACAGCACCCAAAATCACTGGATAGAAAGCTCATTACACCTTCTGACCCTGAGTCTCACCTGAAAAGCAGCCACACTAGGGAAGATTTGGGGATGCACTTGATCTGTGTTCTCTTCAATAACAGAGAGAGCTACTGAAAGTCCCTATATTATACTATATGCTATCCATTTATCCATAGAAACACCAAGATTACCATGAAATTAACTATTATCCATCATTTCGTCTAGATTTTTTTTACTCAACCTCAGTAGCCAGCTAGTAAGTCAATAATGCACTGGGTTGTTCAGAGGGAATTGAACTTTAGAGATAAACAATTAAGGTATTTATACCTGCTCACTGCCAAACATGCATTTGTGAACAGATCATTCTTTTCTAAGAATAATTCTAAGGATAATTCATTCCTGATGGATACAGATGGCTCATACAAGTGCAAGGCTGATTCACTGACTGGAGGTAACACACTGAGCTACAGAATAAACTAACGCATGGCAACAAGCAAAGCTTTAGGGCAGCAGGAAAGCTGGGACATTGAAAAATATGGTAATTTTCCCTGTTTTGTCTTCCTAACTTTGAAAGTAAATTAGAAAATCCGTGGCAGTAATGTCATTCCATATGTGTGCATAGACCTCCATATAAACTGGGTCCTCATCATTTGCTGTACAGCCCAAACTTTCCTTTTTGGTTGCTGTTTTTTTAAAAATGCTCAGAGCATAAACAACTTGATTCATCAGACTGGAGATAGAACATGACCTATAGGTATAAAAACCTTTTGGAATGCACAGGAACATATTGCAAAGAGCTGCTTTGGTAAAAATCTTCAGCTGACAGAGGTGAGGAGTGGTGACTAATGATACAAAAGAAAGGAGGAGAGCACAGCTTGTGGGGTTTTTTGACAAATGGAATATGCATATTTTTGTTGGAAACAGCAGGTTAGCTAACTAGGAAACAGTGTTCTTACAGTCAGGTACATTTAAGGCACAAGTCTATGGATATTAGAGAACTATGTAGGAATCACAAAGCACCTCAGTCTGAAATTCCTTAGAAGAGTCTGAATGACTGAAGACCTTCTCATGTCATACATTTATACATTCATAGAAAAAAAAAACCCAAATCTTGCCTTACCCGGCCAACTAGGATTGGTTCAGGTCCAGAAAATTCTTCCAATACAAACATTTGATTCCAAACCCAGCCTCTCTTGGAACGGTGCAAAACTCTTTGTTCTTCATTTAGCCTTTTTAGTCCTGTACTGGATCCACTTGGTAGTACTTGAGATTGATTCATTGGAGCCATATAAATGGAAGGAAGGACAGTAATCCATAATATTATTAATGGAGTCCACGTATCCATAAGCATTTCCGTTAGTCTTTCTGGCATCGTACCACAAGCTACGCAAATCACCACAGAAATGAAATTATTATTTTGCTTTCCTCCAGACTGTAGCAATCCAATTCATCACGCAGTACAGAACATTTACTTACAGCTCCTCCATGTGTTTACAGCACAGTCAATGTAAAAATAGCTTAGATGATAAAAACATGATCCATTGAGTTTTCCAGTCATTAAAGATTCCTGGTGGGGGAAAGAAAAAAAGAGAGTTCAAATCAGTGACTAAAGAGCTTAGGAAAGCATTCTGAAACATCTTTCTTACTTTTACATCATAAAAAAGCAATGTTAGGCTTCAAATTTGTAGTTCGTAATATTATTGCATAGTTAAATTGATTCTGTGTATTCTTTCATTGCCTGAAACACTGAGAGAAGACCCAGACGAATGATTACACACAGTTAGGAAAATATTTAGGCCTAAGGACTGCTACCTGCTCTAGTGGCAGGGAGGAGGAAGTGGAAGATCCTGAAGGTCCCTCCCAACCCACACCATTCTGGGATCTTGCAGTTCATTTGAGGGTCTGAAGAAGCTCCCAACCTTCTCATTACCCTGCCATGTTAATGTGGTCAACTATAAACACATATTCTGTCATACAAGCAAAACAAAATCTTGCATTTTTATGCTACTTTCCTCCACAAGGAGAAAAAAAAAAACAAAACAACAAACAACCCAAACCAAGCCAAACAAAAAAAACCCCAAAAAACCCACCACAAACTCCTCCTGAGTGTACAAGGCTCCAGCAGTCCATTGTCTGTCTAGCCATCACCTCTCTGCAGCACCACCATTGCCCAGCAAACCGTTCACAGCCCAGCAGAGAAAAAGCCCTGCTAAATCCTCTGTGAAATCCATCATTCCCAAACCAGAGCACTACCAGGACCTAAGGAAACTCATTTATGCACATCAGCCCTACAGGTCTCACTGTCTCTCCTTCACTTTCAGAGAAAACACAGAGTCATGTTTCATTTCAAAGACATTTTCCTAGATGGACACTTGGGAGCATTTTGTCTTTCTTTCCTTGCCCACCCTTTGATGTACTAAAAGGTCACACCACGTTTCATCTCAGAGTAAATACTCCTTGAAATGGAAAGGCAAGTTAACATAGCAGGGCTGATGCCAGAGGGATGGGCAAACGCAGAAATGCAGCCATGGATCACATGGAAAACTAGATGGGATGTGGCTCAGAGAGAAGGGTTGCATTACAGGGGTGTGGAGTTACGTGAAAAGAATCCTGATAAATTTTCTTTGATTCATATCCAAACAATCTCAGGAGAAACCACTCTATACAAGACAGTAGGAATGCCTATTTTTAAGCTTACACTGTGTTTTAGGCTGGTTTTCTTCCACTTTAAGATTAATTCCTAGTGTTGAAAATCCTGAGAGCTTAGAGGGTTTTTTGGTTGCTTTTTTTGATATTTTGGTTTGGTTGGGGTTTTTTTGTTGTTTTTGTAGGTTTGTTTTGGGTTTTTTGTTTTTTTTTTTTGGGGGGGGGGAGGTGGGTAAGAGGTGGTTTGTTGTTCTTTTTAAAGGTTCATGCACACTTGTGGCAAAAACATGCAGAACACCTTTTTCCATGACCAGTAAAAGTCAGCTGTTCTTTTAAAAGCAAACAATGTAGAAAGTATTTTTTTTTAAACTTCAGTAATTGCCAAAGCAACTGTGAAATCTGTTGCATGAAAACCTGAAACTGTGAGAAACTTGTCTTGTTAGAAGGGGAGAGGAGCTGCTACCAAAGTGAAACTCAATCTCTCAAGCAGCATGGAAGAATGGTGAGCTAATAGTGCAGTGCTTTGACAATGCATCCAGAATGAGGGAATATCCATTACAGGAGAACCTGGAGCTTTATAGGCCTCAATGCCAACTGGGGTGGAAATAAAGGCACCAGAGAATACAGCAGCTCTTGTGAGGAAGCTTTGGGGGAAATGTGAGAGAAGCAAGAGAGGCTTTAAATGTCTTGACATTCTCTCAATCCCAGAAAAGGAAGAAGAGCAAACAGTCTAATGATGGGATGCATCAGTCACTCTCTGAAAAGCTTCTTCAGTCCAGGGAACTAAAAGGAGTTTACTGCAGCTGCTTTCTGGTACTTGTTAAACAGAGATTTCCAGGGCCATGTTTGGTGGCAGAGGGTATCAAAAGAGAGAAACAGCCAAACTTTCAGTCAAAGTGATTGGTTTTGCTCAAATGGCATCCTCTTTATATCTGACTGGATGTGTAGGTGCCTGTGCCTGCCATGACACCGATTTTTTTGATTTCTTCAATGGAGCAAGAATCAAAACACGGGAGGAATAGAACCTCTGTACAACAGAGCAAGAGACAGCATCTTCAACCAACATCCAGGATTAAATTCAAAACAGGAGGCAGAAAACACAACTTAAGGGTCCTTTTTAGGTCTTGAACAAAGCAAGATGTAACATACTCTTCTCTTTCTGGTGTTACTCTGTTTCTGGGTAAAAAATGACTACGTATATAAAGCCTGAAAACCCCTCAGAGAAAAGGGCCCAAGTGAGCATGACTGACTTCCTTACACTCCCAGCACAAATTGGTATAGTCCTTTCTATCAACAAGACCAAATAATAAAAAAGCACTTTGTTTCATATTCAAGAAGCTTTTTGAAAACAATTCCAAATTAATTTCCACAGCCCACCTTATAGAAGAAATTAAATAAACAAGACAAAACAATACAACGCTCCCAGAAACATTTTTGGTGGAAGAAAGAACAGAATATTTGGTTTTCACACTGCCAACTCTCAATCCTTAGAAAGCATTAAGTTCATTTCAGTGCATCCCTCCTCAGTTCCTCCCCCAGACTTCCTGCCTGTTACTCTTCATTTACTCCAATCAAATTTAGGTCCCATCCACTCACGCTAATACAGGAGATTCACTGTGACTGGACTGTCCTCACTGTAGCTGTGTGTTCAGCAATACCTTAAGGCAAACGAGTCCAAACCACATCAGAAACATCAGCAATGCACACCCCGTGCCATTAAACCCCCCCCTCAGTGAAACAGCCCCGTGAGAAGCATAGCTACACAAGCTCAGAGACTCTGAGCACTGGCAGCAAAGCTGGGCAGTGCAGGGCAAAGAAAAAAAACCAGAACACAACAGTGGGACTTTGGCACGTCCCAGTTCTGCAGAGGAATGTGATCAGTGGTGCTCTCATTAAGGGTAGAAAAGAGCCAAGATGCAGACACATTCAACAATGGAAAGGGTCCCAGTTTATTCTTCTTCCAGCTCAGCCGTCCTGACTTGGGCTACAGCAAGCTCCTACTGCAGGGTCCAATTGCAGACTCACAGCTGGTTATTTCCTGCTGTAGCACCACTGCAAGGGTTGGTTTGCAGACTCTGAATGCAGGCTTTCACCTAGCTTGACCATGACTGCATAAGACATCACTCAACAAGAGACTTCACAATAAAAGTTTCTTCTCATCTTCCCCACACTGAGGGTCACTCAGTGCACAAAGCAACCAAGCTGAAATCTGCTTTTCTGACAGCTGAGCACTGCTGAGAAAGTTCCTTCACTGGCTGGTTTTGGGTTCTTGTTGCATTCCAGAGCCAAGCTCAGGAGCCCCNCACCATACCCAGCCTGAGCCCACACCACAGCTCATACAGCCGCCACTCTCCTTTGCTCTCTCCAAGATTTTTTCTTCTTCCTCAGGGCTCCTCTACCTCCTCAAGGTTCTCTCTTCTCCAGGTCCTCTTCTTCAAGGTCCCTCCAAACCAGCCAGTCCACCCCTTCTACCACACTTATCTTCATCAGTCACAGCTGTGACCCATTAAGGGCAAGACTATTCTTTGGTAGTTAGTGCAGCTGTGATTTATCAGGGGCAAGGTCACTTGTAATCCCTTCTTCCACACCTACAGATCAGTGAGGAGCTATCGAGCTGGATAAAGTTCTCTACAGCTCAACCTGGACTGTAGGAGCCTTGTAAGAGTTATTTGATAAACAAATTAAGGCTCTATCAGTGAATTGGGGCATACTCTTTATGAAACACATTGAGGTGGAATTGGCCCCAGCTTTCTTTACCAAATTTAGAAATTACTTTTCTGCCCCATTCCTGGGAGCAGAACACCATGTACGTAGCTGGGAGATGATGGAAGGCATTTTAAATACATGGCCCAGCAATTTACACACTGGCCAATAGGAGAATTGAGACGTGCCTAGTAGTCAAATTGTGCCAGCCTTTCCTGCCAGCAGAGCTGCTCCAGCCCTCTGCCCATCTTGGAGCCTCCTCTGGGCTCTCTGCAGCAGCTCCAGGTCCCTCCTGGGCTGGCCCAGGGCTGGAGGCAGTGCTCTACCTTCATAAAGATTTTGCTGGTGTGGATAAAAGTATAATTTTTGCCTTTAATCTCCACGTGTTCAGATGGCCTTGGGCTGTTGTCTTAAACAAAACTTCTCAGTGATCTTCCGAATGGTTTCCCTGTACACTGATATATACAACTCCAGATCAACTCTAATCCAGCAAAGCTGTTTACAAAACAGCTTTAGTTCTCCATTCATGCCTGAGAGGGGAAAGTGATATTTAAAATATAAAGAATGTCTTTAATGTAGCAAATAGATGAAAGAAAATGCTGCACTATGTCATGGAGCAGAGATTCAAACAACTGCTTTATATTTTCAAAAACTTAAGACTGTATTCATAAATTTTGTTCTACATGCACAGCCTATAGATAAGTACAGATAAAGCTGAGTGGTTTGTTTTCTACTCTGTGTACTGACAGAGTTTTAGAAAAATATTCTTCTGTTCACAGGAACCTGCATCTTGGAACACTACTCATAAAACTCAGCCACGGAGTGCGTAAGTCTTGTGCAAGTACAACACAAAGTGATTTCAAAGAGGTTTATAACCTAACAGGAGGTCATAATCAGCACACAGCTTCAGAAAACAGTGTCATACACACTGAGACCTCTTCTGGAACTCGGATCTATGCAGGTTAAAACTGGGAGTTCATCCCTTGCACAGAGTTAGAGCCAGGTACGGCAGTGGACACTTACAGTGGTATAAAGCTCATTTTGTGTCTGAGTGGAGGAAAGCACTTCTTAGAGTTAGAGTTCATTTCACTATAGTGATTTTAAAATCATCTTGTAGCTTTAAAAGGTGACCACTGGAATGCAGTAATTTGTTTAAAACATTAATAAAGTTAATAAAAGTAGTTGAAAGTATAAGCTTTCCATTGAAAGAGAAGAAAAGTAAGATCATATAAAGCTTTAACCATATTTTTTTTCATTTTCAAAGCACAGAATATTCATCTGGTCAAATAAACCACTTCATTACAATGACAGTTTAAAAGATTTTAGAGCCAGTCTAGTGTTTCCCCACACAAGAGACATAGAGTGTTGTCTTAAGAACTGCAGCAAAGTTTTTTTTTTTCATTATTCCGTTTGCAATGATGATATGCAGCATCTGAGCCCTTTGACCTCACTATTTCATTGTGATGGATTTTATGAGTTAATAAACAACTGTTATTAAGGGGAAAAAACCCCTTGGGTACAGCTTTCTTTAAATGAGTTACACCAGAGATACAAAAAAAAAAAGATGATTTTTGCTCAGGTTTCTTTTTTTTGGAAGCATTTTCAGGATCCGCTATATTTTGTAAATTAAATATGTCATTTCTGTCTTAGATTCTAATTTAATATAAGAAAATCCTCATTACAATATAAGCAACCTCAAATAATTGCTGCGAGGCCTTTGTTTAATGACCACCTAAATACTACCAGCCAGTATAATTGTATAATTTCTTTTTTTTTTTT
>VWZN01014768.1:248705-284661 GCA_013396955.1 Regulus satrapa
AATAATATCTGTTGATTTTTTTTTTTCTTCACACTGTTCTTGTTTCTTAAAACATTCTAGGTTTGATCTTACTTCTCTAGGTATTGGCTACACAAAAACTTTTGCTTCCTCATTTCCTTTCTCAAGGATTCAGAGAAGGCCCTTTCCCCCAAAAGCAGCAATATGATGCAAAGCCTTCCCACAGTGGGAAGAGTGATTATCTTTGCTTCACTCATTGCGTTTGGCAGCACAACAGAGCCTCAGGTTTTCAGAAACAGAAATAAAAAGCCTTAATGCTCTAGTTCTTCTTGTAGAAATTCTTCTTGTCTTCCTGGAATCCCAGAGTAGGTTGGGTTGGAATGAGCCTTAAAGCTCATCCAGCTCCACCCCTGCCCTGTGCAGGGACCCCTCCCACTGTCCCAGGTGCTCCAGCCCCAGTGTCCAGCCTGGCCTTGGCCACTGCCAGGGACGATCCAGGGGCAGCCCCAGCTGCTCTGGCCACCCTGGGCCAGGGCCTGCCCACCCTGCCAGGAACAATTCCTGCATCCCAAGATCCCAGCCAGCCCTGCCCTCTGGCCCTGGGAGCCATTCCCTGGCTCCTGGCCCTGCAGCCCTTGCCAATTGTCCCTCTCCATCTTTCCTGCAGCTCCTCCAGGCCCTGCAAGGCCCCCCTGAGCTCAGCCAAAGCTTCTCCTGTGCAGGTGAACACTCCCAGCTGTGCCAGCCTTTCCTGCCAGCAGAGCTGCTCCAGCCCTCTCACTTAATAGAGAATTGTGGTAAAGGTGTTTATTTTGCCATTAAAGCAGAACAAACCTGAATTCCACCAGAAAAGAACTATCAAGACACCATATCCAACAAATAAACATGTCACCCTCACCTGCATAACTTAGCTCCGTACCCATCCTGTTTCCAGTACATATCTATTAAATTGTACCTGAACTTGATTTAAATCAGCTTGGATAAGGCAGCATGCTCATGTTTTCCTCTGCAAAGGAATGAATACTTCTTGCCATAAATAATAATGCTTATTCCTCAGTGGATTATTCATTTGTGTAAAGATTACTCACTTATTCATAAAATAGTCAAATTAAGAGGCAGTTCTCCACCTAAGAGGAAGAGGGAATGAGGCTACAATCAGTCACGCTACCACAGCAGTGGCTCAGATCCTGCTCGCAGTGCCCACTGCAAAGTGCCACTTGCATGCCCTGGCTAGACTCTCCTGCCTCTTATCTGCCAGCAGAACTGTGTGCAGTCACTCCCTAACCCAGTTCTGTCAAAATGATCTTGTTAACTTAAACGCCTTTAATAGTAAGGTGTTTTTAAAACCAAATCATTTTGACAGAGCTGGGTTAGGCCATTGCTCATGCTGTAATTCCACCAAGAGCAATTTTCATTTAAGAGGCTCTTACCCCCCCTCAGCCCCCACAACATGCAAGCTACACATTCCCAAATAATTGGTCTCCATTCCCAGTCCTTCTGCACTGCAGTTTACTGTCCCTGCAGTTGTGCTGTTTGTAATCAATATTGTAAGCAGGCCGGTGAAATGTGGGTTAACAAACATAATTTGCAACAAAATCTTCTTCCAAAAAGTCTTTTCCTTCAAGATTGTAACCCAGATCATTCCAGAACTAAAGAACCCATCAACTATAGGACAACAACAGGAAGTTTTGAGAACAACTGTGCTGACAAAAAACATATCAAGTATCACTATATACTTCAGAGAGCAGAGAAATAGTTGAATCAACAAAAACGAGTGGAGGAAAACTTCTGGAGAAGAGGAAAAACAGGCAATTAGGGATAGCAAACTACTTAAATAAATGTCTGATGGACTCCTGCTCTCAGAGCACGTTAACCTGCCGTGGTTTTATTCATTGAGGCTGGGAGGTTTTAGGGACAGAAGAACCTCTTCCCCAGACATCTGAGACCAGGCTCCATCAGGAGCACACCCCAGCTCCCTGAAGAGGGGCTGGACAGAGCCAGCGGCCACGCTCGGGGCCGTGGCACTGCTGCAAAGCACAGCTACCCAATGCAGCTCCAACAGATTCCTCTAACAGTGATTCCAAGGGACTGTTACATCACCTGGAGTTAGCTGTAACACAGAAAAGCATTAAAGCATTATTCACACATCCTTTCCCTTGGCCACGCACCTGAAATTGCACGGGGTGGGAAATGAGATGGGAAATGTTACACGAGCTCTGCTATCGCAGCAGGGCCAGGGATCCTTTGTGCTGTCAGAGCTTCCTGCCAAGTACAAATCCATTGTCCCAGTTTATTCTGATGTACTACTTGTGGCAATTTGCTTATGGCTGCCTGGGAAATCAAAAGCAGCTTCCCAAAGCATTATTTATTTCAGCAGCAATGGCAACAGGCACCACCCTCCTCCTGCTTTTGTCTCAGGTGTTCTGCCCTACCCACACACAGAGTAATTCAGTGAGCAAAGATATGTCACTTTATTTCTTTAAGCTTAGTCATGCTCTGCTACCCTTTAAAGACTTCTGCACAGTTCTTTGGGTTATCAGGTGAGTTCCTGAGCTTGTGTCATATGCTAAAGGACTGGTTTAGCCACAGTGTTAGCCTCTGCATCAGAACTAGCTGAGGGAATCAATCCATGCACTGGAAAAATATGGATATGCAGGGATACACACAGCTACAGAAGTGCAACAGTTTCTTCAACATGTAGAGCTCTAATGAGTAATGAAAGATTTATTAATCTATCTGGATTATCATTACCAAAAGCAGGTTACTTCCGTTTAGGGGTCTGTTTCAGAGGCAGACAGAAGGAAGGTCTAGAAAAGCCTTTTTAAGATAAATTACTCTTCCTTCTTTCCCTTACTTTGGTGTTTTAACTGGGAAACATCATAGCCTTGTGTTGTGGAGTGGAGATGGGGCTGTTGGAGGATGTAGGTCTTTATCTGTCACAACTTCACTGAGGTTTTGGGAGAGAGAGAAAATTACAAGATTCATCACACCAAACTATATCTCAAATATTATAATAAAATCTTTGTTACTGTGTGACTGCTTAACATTATACTTTATCATATGTATGAAGTCTGTTTCATATGATTAGCTAATTTTTTTTTTTTTAGTAACTTTTGACAAATATTTACTATCAGGTAATCCTTTTTTAAAAGACCAAACCATGAAAGAGTATCTTGATCCAATGATATCATGCTTATTGTGCAACTTCTCTTGGTATCAACAGAATTTCATATTTTTGTTACTCTTTGATAGTAAAATCAATATGGGACAACTTTAAAGCTGTCAAGACTCAGACTTTTTGTATATAAAACTGTCAGTCTTTCCAGAAGCAGCCACTACTTTATGGAACCAGAATGCTTTTAAAGAAACCCACCAAGGGTGTCATCAGAACCTTTAAACTATTTTTATTCTTTATTATTCCCTGCTCTGTGCAGTGTTCTGGACTTCCAGTGTGCTACACACGCTCAGATACAGGACAAAGAGACAGCATGTGATACGAAGTTTGCAGCTGAAGGTGAAATTTCCTCCCTAATGAAATAAGTATTTAAAATATTTTAAGGTCATTTTGATTTTGGTTGGTTGGGTGGGGTTTTTGTTTGATTGGGGTGGAAGTTTTTCAAGTTTGGATTTTTTTTTCCTCATGACAGCTGATACTAAAACCATAGGCATTAAAATGGCAATACAGCTATTTTAGCTCTACAGAGGAACAAAAGGAAATTGCAACCTTCCCTTTCAACTTCTAATACTTAAGCAAAAAGAAAGGTTTGGGTTTCTGGGAGTAAGGCACTCCACTGATGTGTGCCAGAACATCTCCTGCTGCCGGTGCAAAACAGAGAGAAGACACAGACATGACTTCCAGAGTGACACAAAAACTTAAACAGACGAACTGTGGTTGCATCAGCACTGTTTCCATTCTATAGCAAGAGGAAGAAGTGATCTGAAGTAATTTCTATTCTCTCCAGTCCACTGGTTAAAGGAATTTTCCTCTGACGGAAACAGAGCGCACCCCGGCAGGCTCAGCTGTCACAGCCCGGCTCCCTCCTGGAAGGTGCAGCACAGAATTCGGGAATCTCACAGAATCTGGGACCCGATCACTGCCAGGAAAGAAGGGAGAACAGGCAGCTTGTGCTCAACAAGAAGCGAGCTCAGACAAGGCAAACAGATTGGCCTGCGACTGAGAATTAGGTGTCAACCATGCTCTGCCTGGGGCATTGTTTATCAGGAGGCTTTCAGCAGCTGGGATGTGCTTATCCTGTACTTCCTGGAAAAAAAAATCTTTAAATATTAATAGAGGACATAAATATCTTGCTTTTGGCCTTCTTTTTCAGCTTTTTTTTTTTTTAATACATAAATATGTACCACAGAACTTTTGTATCCTTGTTTAATGAATATTGGGTACTCTCTGTAGAAATAAACAAAATATAATACTTAGGAAATACCCATGCTTTCCTGACATGTATTCCGATTAAACTAATATTATAAAATTATGACTGGATATCATGACTTAGTAAAAGCTACATAAACTCCCCAGCCATATATGTGTGTGTGTGTGTGTGTGTGTGTGTGTATGTATTAAAACATCTTTAAAGGAGAAAATTCTGAACATAGCTGGACTTTTCTAACTGTATACAGTATGACTGCAGGAAATCTCAATTCTCTAATGAGACACATGAAATTAGAAGTTAAGGTCTCTAATTTTGCATCACTGAATTTGATGGTAGTTCTACCATCAATTTAGATGAGTTGTTTGGAAAGAATTAGGAGTCTCCAATGTTAAATCTCTTCAGGAGCTGCCAAGCTCAGATTTTGTGGGGTTTTTCCCCCCCATTCATTTGTTTTCATCTAACTTTGGAAACACACAAAAAATAAAGGTCAGAGACCAGAACGCCGAAGTCAATCTAAACTTCAGTGACATTAAGTTTTGATGCTCTGTTACTTAAAGGGCAATCATGGCTGTTACATTTAACCCATAAGAAAGATTCATATCTGAAGTGTTGCAAAATTCAGAGAACTGCACTCCCTCTTGAGTGTCATGCACTCCATTTGCTGTAGTATTTAGGGCTTGGAAATAATATATATGCATAAAAAGATTTAAGTTTTATATTTATATCTTTATAAAACATAAATACATAAAATATGTGCACATGATTCTGACCATCAGTGGCTGCAAAGGAAACGGGTGGAAATGGGAGTTCTCAAATGAGGCTGAGCATTGCTTCCCAAAAAAAACCACTTGGGGTGAACGAAAGCTGAAACTGTAAACCAGGAACTGCCAAGACTGCTTTCCTCGTGTTCTGAACTTCCGTATCTGCTGCAAAGACCTGACCAAGACACGCTGAGGAACACCTGTGAGCTTGTCTAGGGCTCGGGCAGCACAGGGTACGGGAGACACGTCCCATGGGAGCTTTCCCTTCTCAGTCCTGGGACCCGGAGACATTGCCAATCTTAAATCTGAGCCAGGGTGCTCGTCAGGCTCAATTCCAAACGATTTCCACAAGGCACATCACGATCAACACCTTGGCAAATCAATTCTCTGAGTGCTGTCACTGCAGCCAACCCATGGATAAAGGCAGGTGGAAATCACATTTTATAGCATCTGGCTCCAGGTAAAAAACTATCTGTTGGTAACTGAACTGGTTCATAGATAATTTTTTTCTTTTCAGCTTGCACTTACTAATCCAGGTACCATCAGTACCAAACGTATTTTGGGAACAAAATTTTATTAATGCAGTTGAAATGCCACTGAGTTGATGTTATTTACCTGGTTGACAAAATGAGAAACATGCTGAACAGATTCTAGAACAAAGGAAAGGAAAATAAATGTGCATATATATACAGACACACATTTGTAATCTCAGATTGGACTTTATTTTGTTCTCTGTCTGTCTACTACTCAAATAGTTATGTTCAGAAAGCTCTGAAGTGAGCCACCTTTTCTATGGCAACAACACTAAGAAAAATGTTGAGTTTCCATGATCTAATTTAATTCTATTGATGGGATCTTATGGTAGCAATGATGCTTAAAATGTTGCAAACTCCAATTGCCGTAGCATTTGCCTCCCACTGAAAGAATTTAGGGTTTATTATTTTGTACTCATAGATGAAAGACTCTTATGATACCACTTTAGTGTATACTACAAACATACAATTGTATTAGCAGTAGATCAGGCTTTAATAATATTAAAGTGGAAAAGGAATACTGCTGAGATATGGGGTATCTGATAGGTATGGAGAATTTATAGAGATACCTGCATGAGCAGTCGCTTTCTGTGACAAAACATGCACAATCATCACTTAGAAATACACAGCTCCGAGAAATTACAGGACATGTTCACATCCCTTCTTGTCCATAATCTCACAAATCAGTATTTCTCTCCCTCTACCATCCTTCAGGTTTTGGAAATCAAATGATCTGAGTGTGCCAAGAGTCAAGTGGGTGGGTTCCAGGCCCCTATTTTCAGTAAATGTCTGAAAAAGTCCCAGCTAAAGTCTGTGGGAATGGTCTTCCTAAGGGAGGATTTAAAAAGATAAAATCTGCAAGTATATGAGAGGAAATAGAAAATTCAAGAGGAGTTTCAGGGGCTAACAGACCTAAATTTATGTCCATGGCTGACTGTGAGTTCTCACTTGAAATGGTTCTACATCCTGAAGAAGGGAGAAGGATATTTTTTTCAGAGAAGACAATGCATCATATCTTAACAGTGGTGCAAATAAAGTGCCCAGGGATCAATTAAAGTGATTTGATAAAGGTGCAGTGTTATTGGAAAAATCACAAAGACCACAAATGACAAGAATTCAAAAGATTACATATTTCACAAAAAAGTGAATTAAAATCTGGTTGTGAGACTACTTCCCCCTTTACGACTCGTTTTTGGACTTCAGCAGCAGGAGCTGATGGGAATGACTAAAGAACATTCAAAAAGCAATGAGAGACTTCATCTAAGGAGAACTCTACCTCACTTCACAGAGATTAGAACTTCTCTTTTATTTTTAAGGAAAGGCATAAAAGGAGTAGCTGTCATATACAGACGTACTCTTATTAAAACCAGTTGCATTTATTAAGCAGGCACACAGAATGTTATTGATTATTTAATATTGAAGAAAATGTCCAAAGTTAGTTTCTTGGCTAGCAGCCTGCCCAGTTAACAAATTGCTCACCTGGATAATTTAAGAACCAACTAACATGAAATGCTTCAATCTCCAAGGACACTAAAGGCCCTCAGCTTACAACTAAGGCATGAAAATCAAAGTCCTCCATAGCCAGGATGCAAGTTTGGAAACAGAAGGGAGTTAATAAATAGCTTAGGAAGAAGCTACCAGAAAGCTGTGCTCGTCCTGTAAGCAGTGAGGTGAAACAGTAAGTCTTAAAGGATGAAAATATCATGTAATAATCACTTCCCTTCCTAGGGTTCTTCTGTCACAACCATCCACTCAATTAGGTTGGGAGGTAACAGCACAGAGCTTTTTGGGTTCTGATGTTACCAGATTTTATGGGTGTGAAATTCGCTAATTTCACGGGTATGCCAAATACTAACTTCTTCCAGAGGATTCATCATCTTGTTTAAGACAGGTAAAATGTACACGAGAGTCATTTTCCACTCTTCTGAACTTATTTATTATTTACTTAAATATACTGAAAAGCCTATTGTGAAGTCTCTACTTGTTCCCAGCAGTCTAGTATTGAACATAAAGGAGGAATATCACTCAGACAAGAGCACTGCATATTCCTCCTTATCCTTGTTGCAGAGAAACTCTTGAAGAATTTCCAAAAGAGGATGAGTGAAGGTAAGAGGATTCTTTATCTATAGCTTTGGTAGTTATCAGCTCTATTCTTTAATTGAAACTGAAGTGAGCAGCTGTTCGCTTCCCTCCCATCGAGCGCTAACGCGTTACATTTGAAACAATAAACAGTAGTCGCTATTTGAGTTCTTGCCATCAGCACCTCCCAAAAAACACCTGTCCGCCATACCCAGCGCCACGACGGGCGAGCCCTCTGCGAGCCCAAGTCGGCTGTTTAGAGGTGTCAGCCCTCATAAAAGTTGTATGAGCGTCTCTTCTCCTCTCAGAGAAGAGAGACAGGGCTCGTTTGCGTGAAACAGCGAGCGCGTTTGTGCCTGTCTGAAAGGGAGGAGAGCGAGGGTACAGTTTGATACCTGTTGGCAACTCGAGCGGGTTCGTGCGGCGCCGCCGAACGCCAGGTTGGATTGATTCCACTCTATTTAGTCTGCTGCTAAACGCGAACTGCTTGAATCGAGACTAATTCAAGACGTGACTGAACGGCAGCGAGCCGCAAAGGAATTCCTGCCCGTGTTAAGTAGTGTCACCTTCATGGCGGTAGGCAGAGTCTAAACAAGGATTTGAATTAATCTCTTTTATATTCCCCACCTAGAAGCCGTCACAGGCTGCTGCGCGGAAGCCTCGGGTGCCTCCTCCCAGCCGAGCAGGGATGCGGTCTGGCGGCTCCCGACCGGGATGTTGCTACCCAGCAGACACCGGAGCCGAGCAGAACAGAAGGATGCGATCCTCCTCTGCCTTCCTCAAAGAGAAGATGAAGCGTTCAGTGTGGCACAGCGGCTTCAGGGGGCCACAGGCTCCTGCGTTCCTGCTCTGGGAGCCTCGGCAGCAGAGGAGCGGCTGCGGCTAAGGGGCTTTCTCCCTCTCCCAAGTTTCAGCTGGGTGCATCCTCTGTTTAGTCAGACAAAGGATGGGAAGGAAAACAACTTGTGGGACAGGGATGACTCCTGGCTAGTTATGGCTACAGATTCATTCCCATCGCAGCTTTCAAGAAGAGCGGTATTTCTGGGATGGTTTCCTCTCTCAAAGTAGGAAAGGAAGCTATGAAGCCAATCCTATTTATTTACTTAGGGGGTGCAAAGCTTTGGGGGGAGGGAAGGTGATAATAAATCGGGGGGGATTTCCCCCCTCAAGGTTCTTCCAGCCTCCTCCTCCCTCATTTACATATCTGGCTGGTGGGTGATTTTTATTCTCAGCACGAAAACTGCAATCTATTTCAATGCATGAATGCAGCCCTGCATCTATTCAACACAGTGAAATAGCCCAGAGACTTATTTACTAAATAAGAAAACAAGGAGAAGAAACGGGTTCACCAGCCTTAAAAGCAACCCTCTGTGATCCAAAGTCCTCCTGATTCTTTAAAGGAGGCTTGTAGAACGGAAGGAAAAATAAACCTCCCCCCCCCCCCCCANCATCCCATGACATTTTCATTATCGGCAATTTGAAAACATCCGACTTAATGAGGCACCCTAGTTCAGTCTAATACTGCACCTACGGACGAGGAAGGCGCTCGCCCAGCGCACCTTGCACGCACACAGAGCCCAAGTCAGCCAGAAACCCACAGGGCGAGAGCCCTCTGCCAGCCAGCCACAAATTGTCTGAATAAAATGACTACTCACTCTTGCAAGGAGCAAGGGAGCCGCTCGCCCGCAGCCACTTCACGCCCGGATTGAAAGGGTGAGGTAAAAAATCATCAGCCGGTCCCTGGGAACAGGCAGGGTGCTCCAGATATTCTTTCTCATGCTTTCCGAGGCTGCCGATGCTGGCGGAGCCGCTGGTTGCTGGGCTTCCCGGGTCTCTGTGCCTGCATGCTGGAGCGCAGTTATTAATTTCTCCCCTTCGCACAAGCCAGCGGCAGCCGCACGTCTCCAGGAAAGCAGGGATATTCCAAATAAATCCGCTAATTCCGGGGCTGAGCGCGCCGCCGTGCCTGCCTGCCTGCCAAACGTAACTGTGAAGCGATGTGGAAAAGTGAGCCGGGAGCCTCCCCTGACAGCTCTTATTGGGCTGATCTCGGAGGCAGGTCTAGCGCTGGGAAATTCGTGTAAGCACTTTGGGGTGGTGGTTTTCCCCCTCCCTCCGCTGCCCGCCTTCCCCCCGGCAGGCACACAACTTTTCCAGGGGCGGCGGCGCCGCTCGCTGCCCGCCGTGCTGCGGGGAGCCCGGGCCGCCAACTCCGCGCCGGGGCAGCTCCTCCGGGAGGCGCGCNCCCCCTGCTCGCCGCCGTCCTTGGGGGCGATGCCCGCCGGGAGGGGACGCGGCTCGCCTCCGTGCTCCCCGGGGCAGCGAGGGCATGCTTTAGGAACGCTTTTGCCGAGGCGGCCCGGCGAGCTGCGGGCGGTTCTCGGGGGCCTCGGGCGCGGAGCAGCCCCCGGGCAGCAGCGCCAGGCGAGCTCCGCGGAGCGGGATGAAGGCGGCACCGCGCAGTAAGTCCTTGACCCTCGGCCCCTGCCCAAATCCTCTTTTGTGACGGCGCCGGGATCCTGCACGGCGCGGAGTGCGGGCTCAGGGAGCGCAGCATCGTCACCCGCCCTTGGCTTCCCTGAGCTGGAAAGGGGGCTCGTCCCATCCTGGCCGGACAGGCACTGCCAGCCCCTGCCCGCCTTCCTCGTCCTCTGAGCTGCTCTCCTTTTCGCGTTGCATGGGTTATCTGGTAGCAGATTAAATGCATTGTTTTTAATAATACACCCTAGCTCTGAATCCCCCCCAAGTCTGATGTTTGCCGGAAGGGAAGGGGCAAGAGCACAGGTCAGGTCAGGTACAGGCAGGGACTCCTGAAATGGAGGGCTGCTTCCACACCGAACTAGAGCTGACGGGGAAGCTTAATTGCACTCGATTCCATCCTTCTCCAACTCTCCTTGACCAGTACGATGCTGTGGTTGAAATGGACTTGCTCTGTTGTGTGGTTCTACATTAATGAAGCAGGTTCATTGCTCAACTTCATTTTTAAAGGGCTGGTCACCTGAACCTCCTTCAGAGCACCTGAAAACCTCTCCACCTTAAGCAAAAGATTAGATGATTACTCTGTTGAAGATCTACCTAGGATTGCAGAAAGTGGACCCTCATATTCTGTGTAGTAAGAATACCGTATCATTTAGTTCCATTATTGTTAATCTTCTTTTCCCCTGCTGATCCCACGAGCGCATGCACATGCGTAAGACAGTGCATGAGACCCTCCATGCATAGCTCTTACCTGCTCGACTTTATCTTAACTAAACACAAGGTACTGCAGATAACAGGTGTATTTCTGCTTGCAGAAATCCTCCTTCTGAGAAGCCTCAGACTCATGGGAATGGAGCAAAACACACCCAGAATGTGCCATTTTTCAAGGTCAATGAAGAAACATCTATCACTTTGTTTCCCCCAGCCCAAGTGCTTACTTTCTGAGCTGTGAGCCTGGGAGGATTCCTTGGAGGAGGATGGATATAAAAATACACAATACTTGAAGCAGGCAGAGAGCCTTGAGGGAAATACAAAACACCTGGCAGTGCAATAGATAAGATCAGAAACGTGGTTTCCTTTTTCCTGGGGTTCTGCTGAGGCAAAGAGCATTTTTCTCCCCCATCGTTCCATCAACTGAACGACAGTCAAAATACAGATCTTGTCACAAGGAAAGCATGAGGATGCTAAGCCTGGCTTTACTCCTGGGAATTAATGCAAATTTTCAAACTTTTTTAAGGCTTCAGTAAGAGTGGTTGCACACCTGGTTTCAATTTCTATTAAAAACACCTGATGGAAGCAACCAAGAATAAAAGTTCTTCCTAATAAGGATCCTCGTGTCCTTGTTTTAAATAGGCAGCACAGTTGTGTGTGGGAAGAAAGCTAATGGTAGAGGTTGTACCTACGAGTGCAGCTTAAAAGTTTAGTTTTTTGTTTTGATTTCAACCTTTGACTTGTGCCATTTGTTCTGTGTGACCTTTCTTGCAATTGGAAATTACCAGGGCAAAAGCTGTGCTCTTTCATCTTCAGGTTGTAGGAGAGGATGGTAAGTGTCTTGTTAAAATGGATTATGCCATCCATGGATTCCCCTGCTGGAAAGCCGCTCAGATGATGGAGTAAATCTTGACAGGAAGAAGTGCATAGATTAAAATTAATGTAAAAATAAGCTTGGAATGGCAAAGGAGCATTTTCAGCTTTCTGCATCCTATGCAGATGAAATGATTTAATTATATTTATCGTAGTGAGATATATATATATACATACACACACTACTGCATAACACTGATGAATATGCTGCTTAGAAATTGTTTCCTCTTAAATAAATATTATAAGGAAGATTATTCCTCTATCTTCTAAACAGCCATTTCATTTTTTAAGCAAAAAAGCAGCTCTGACTCCAGTTGCAATGGGATGATGATTTTTAGTTTAATGACTCTGCTGAAGAAAGAAGTCATCTGCAAAATGCATATGATTCAATCCCATCCTGGATCAAACTGGAATGCAATTTTTTTATATTAAAGGTTGGGATTGGGGAAAAAAAACCAAAAAACAACAAACCAGACTAATTACAAAATGTATTGGCTTACGGTATGACTGGGTTAGTTGTTTTGTTATTTTGGGGTTGTTTTTCATCTTGGTTTTATGGTATTTTTGTTTGGTTGGGGGTTTTTTTTGGGGGGGAGTTGGGGGGTTTGTTTTTGGGGTTTTTTTTTGGCTGGGGTTTTTTTGGGTGGTCGTGTGTTTGTTTTTTCTTTTAGGTGGGTTTTAGGTTTTTTGAGGTTATTTTTGTTTGGGTTCTTTGGATGTGACAGTGAGTTGGGAAAAAAATAACCTCAGCTTGGAAGAGAGCCAGGAGATTTTCTTCTATATTGCCTTGCTTTTCTGAGTCAGAAGGGTTAAAACCCCAATGTGACTTCCCATGCATACACAGACAGGAAATATCTTCACCTAAAATATGTGGCATCGTGGAATTCCACCATCTCTTCTCACTTTCCTGTCTTTGTGGAAACCATTGTTGTTTATCATTTCATTCTTTGTTCCTCAGCAGTGCAATCAACACTGGTTTCCCGAAGACAGAGAGTTTAGATCTTACTGCTTAAAAATACTCAGAGGTGCCTTGAAATGAGCTCCTCAGGGACAACTGAGTCACAGCACAGCCTTGCCAGGGTTACTGCTGGAGTCAGGGTTTGGGGTCATCTCATTTCAATAACAATGCCAAAGTCAGGGCTTGAGAGGGGAAATTCCTCATATTCACATTTTATTCCATCAGATCACCTACCAGTGAGACATTTCCCTCAAAGCATCAGTAGCTGATTTCCGTTTTTAATATGTAAAATGGGGCCTGATCCAAAATTGCATCCAATTAATGAGTCCAGAGTGAATTGCTTGATCAGGATAAATGCCTTTACTGCAAGCTACTTTTGCTTACAGGGATTGCCACTAAAATGCCACTTCAAAGTACTAATAAATTAATAACTGATTTGAAAGTTACTAAAGCAAGTTTATGGACTAGTGGCATCACCGGCCATTGTTGCATTAAAGCTTTGAACACATTAAGTGCTGTTTTCTTAGGCAATACCCACTCTACATCATTGGCACCTTTTGCTCAAATTACATGAGGGATTATTCTTTAATTTGATTTGTATGCTAGAATTGACATTCCATAAAATAAGAGGAAACAAGAAGGTTTCTCTCAAGTCCAGAACATTTCTGAATAAAATATGCACTTTTATCAGCTCCCTGTGCCAGCACACAGACATAATTACCTTTAGAACATAGGTTCTTATCACTGTCTTGCAACCTTTAAAACCTGCTTGCATACAGTTATCACAAGTTGGTTAGGTTATCAGGAAAAATAATGATCTCCTGTGTTTGGGAAGTCACTGAAGACATCTGTAACTTGAAAAAAAAAAATTATCCATTATATAATGCTTACACATGATCCTATAGATTAAAACAAGGAAAATGATGCAAGCAGCCTGTGAGACAAAGGAACAGGGTTGGGGTAGGTTTGGTTTCAGTTTTTTTTCCCCTCTGAAAGAAATTTGTGTTTACATTTTAACAAGCAAGGCTAGAAACCCTGAGAGACTTAAGTGAGGGATTTGCAAAGGAATGCCAGATTCCTTCAGAGATCACACATGGTTAAAATTCAATATCCAGCCGTGGAACAGAAAGCTTGGAAAGCCCCACTGAAGAAAGAGCAGCAGCAGCAGCCGTAAGTGACAGAAGTGGTTCTCAACCACCCAAAAATCCTTGCTTTTGAGTCTAGGCCTTCTGAGAACAGCTTCTAATCCAACTCCATTCCCTTGGTGCTTGAGATGTGAGGAGAAACAGATGCATTGATTTTGAAGCCACTTTTGCTTTGTCTGGACAAACTTATTCCTATAACCATTCAAATCCCTCCTCCAGCCCAAGGAAAAGTCTGTTCTGTCAGACAGAAACCAAAGTTCAACCCAGCAGCAGCCCTGGGCTTGTGGGCCCATAGCGCATCCTTTCCCATCCCCAAACACTTCATTTAGCACCATAAAACACAACTACCCCTGAGCAGCTTCCACTCTCCAGAGATTATAAAATATGGACCCCCCCAACTACTAATTTGTGTAACTTTTGTACGAGTGATATTAGGGAATGCATAAAAATAACAATGCATTATCAGGTTTTATTATTCCTCGGGCACTGTTTGCAATTTTGACTAATTGCTGTCAGGTTGGCTATTAGAAAAACAATTATTCCTTTCATACATCAAACATGAGAAAGACAAAATAAAATTATATCCAGTGAAGCATTAAACTTTTTTTTTTTTCTCTTTTTGGTTGTTTGGTTTGGTTTGGTTTTTGGTGGTATTTTGTTTGGTTGGGTTGTTTTTGTACATTGATGTACAGAAGGATACAAACTATACAGGATGCAATTGGGAAAGTTAATCTTTCACTGTGGGTTTTCACTCTGCCTTGTGAGCGTCAGGAACAGGATCGGTCGCAGGAGCTGTGCAAATATTGTTTGCTCTACCTCAAGTGCCCTCTAGTGTGCAGTAATTAAGCAGGTTAAAATAATTTTTTCTCCTTCTTTTTTTCCCTAGCAGCTACTCTCCTAAATCCCAGAGTAATATGTAACACTGCTTTTCTTCGAGAGGAAAGAGAAATTCAATGTTTACTGCATTAATTCCGTGGCTATAAATGAATTATCTCCTCCATGCAAAGTCAGATTACCCCCGTTGCTGTCAGATTTTTATTCTCAGAGGTGTCTGTTAAATAAAGCCCAATAATTATTTCGGGCATTGTGCAAATGTCGAAGTACAAAAAGTTTTTGGTGTTATCAGAACAAAAAAAAAAAACAGTTTTCTCTCTGCAAAAGGAAATTACCATATTCATCAACAAAACATGATTAACAGCAAACCCCCTAATTATGCTTCTAGGGTCTTTTAAAAGTATTCTTTGTCTACAGTTTAGAAGACAGGCAAGTCTACATGAATATAGATAAAATACTGTCTGGGGCACACATGTAACAAGTTCTGTGTGTTCTCATCTGTCCTGGAATGCCAATGTTCTCCCTCAAAATTCTGTCTTCACCTGCCTGGACAGATCCAATCCAGTGTCTGTCAGTGAGAGCAGGTTCTGTGCAGCAGCTGCCTGACAGCAAAGAACAGTGAGAGGAGAAGAAGGGAGGAAATGTTGGGAGATGAAAGTATGGAGAGGTAAAATTACCAGCTGCAGCTCCAAGAACAAAGAATGAAAACTTATGAGAAAGCGGATCTGCAAGAGGGAGCTTAACTTATTTACAAGTTTAAATAATATTTTTTTTTAAAGTTTAACTTATTTAAGCTTATTTCTAAGGGCTTCCCTGCATTTAAAAAGCAGGTTTAATGCTTGAGCTCTCCACTACACACATGAGTTCATTTTGGGGGGAACCATTGAAGAGTTTTCCCCCATTCCTCATTTCACTGTGCCCCGACCTCAAAGCCAAGTATTCACTTTCAGGCAGGATTTACCATAAAATTCCAAGATAATAGCAAGTCTAAGCATACTCTAAACAAAACAGATTTTTAATGGACTTCTGAAAGCTGAGGTAAGAGGGATGGGTGGATCCCAGGAGAGATGAAATGGTTGCCTATAATAGGGATATGCAACACAGGGTGAGAGAATTGAATCTTTTATGAGTTATAAAATCAGTAGGACTTCCTATAAGTGGAAAGAGTCATCATCACTACCTCTGAGCTGGGCTGTGGTGGCAGAGTTGTGGTTTCCAAGTGAGGTGCTGAGAGAAGCCCACAGGATTGTTTCCCATTTGCCAGCTTGGCCTTGCTGAAAGTTAATTTTTGTAGCTTGACTGTTCCTCATGCATCCTGCAGAGAACACACTGTTCTGGTGCAGTTTAGCATCCATAGGAGGCAGACAGGACAGGGCAAAGCTCCACACTTTGCCAATAGATGGTTTTCTAAGACAAAATGCCTTGTTTTAACAGGCACACTGCACCCAGGCACCGTGCTGCCAGTAACAAAACAACCAGAGTTACTCCAGGAGCAATGTTGGAATAGATGCTCTCATAATTTAAAGCTTAAGTACATCAGGGTTAGACAGGTCTTGGCAGGGATCTGGGCAAATAAACTGCCTTCATTTCTGTCAGATTTGAGTAAACTTCCCCAGGTGTGTTCAGCCCGCATCACTGCAGGGCCAGGAGTGACCTGCTCTCAAAGACCCCTGCCCTGGGCAGCAGGAGAGCAGCAGGACAGGGAAAAGCAGACAGTGGCAAGGGCATGTGAGATGGATACCTGAAACGTGGACAGCATTCTGCCACCTGTGTCCTGAAGATATTAAATCCCTTAAGTTTGGCCCAGCTCTTCATGAAGCACCTTCCCTATCTGGAGGAGAAGTAACAGATCAAGATGAGGTGTATGAGGTGACAAGGACAGCAGGCAAGCAATCCAAAGGGAGCCATGGTTACTAACAGAAGGGAAAGCAGCACAAGCCCAGGTTTCAGCAAAGGCACCAAACTCACCAAAAGGTACTTTTCACACCTCATAACCCAATTCTAATAGCAGCACCAGCTGAAATATGGCTGCTAGCTCAAATGGTAATTGTTTTTCCATTCTGAATGCACTGACAGATTAGGAGTATATGCTTATTTCAAAGTACTTTTGGGGGAATGTTCTTAGAGGAAAATGAACATATCATAAAAGAAAGGCTGTAGAAAATAAGGCCTTGCTGTGTTAAATTGATAGCCAGCTTGTCACTTCTGTGTACAGCTGAGTGGTTTGTGAGCTCCCAAGTGAAAACCATCCTAAGAATGAGAGTTCCTTAACAACAAGTTATTCCTGTATGAAAAACAATCTGCACCTGCATTAAACAAGGAATCTGTCTCATGGGAGTCAGTGAACAAAATATGTTAAAGAACCAAGAATAGAAATATTTGATAGACAAGTAAAACATCTTTTACTAACCAATAGAGTAATTGGCAAAAAAACTATTGACCAATTGGAGTTATAGACAAAGTCTGTAAAAACTGTATAAAAATAAGTTGTGTGAGTAAAGTATTGGTGTTTCCTTGGCTCATATTGAACCATGAGTGCCCAGTTCCTTATCTTCTCTTACTTTTCGCCAGAGAGTTCTGGTTTTTTTTTTATTTAATTAAGAAGGTAAGTCAACATATTGCCCATAAAGTGATTTTTTTCAGCAGCTGCTGACAATGTAGTTTGGCAGACTGATCTTAAAGAAGAAACATTATGCTGTGGTAAAAGAAAGCATCCATTTCCCCTAAAAATATTTTTGGTGCATATGTAAGAAATACTGCTTGTAAAGGAGAATATCAATCATTTAAATGCACAGGACTCCATGCTGAAGGACCTTCCTTCTTCATAAGGAGCTAAACAGGCAGAGCACATAGGAGGAGGATCATGTTACTCAAAACAACTGGTTTTAATGCCAGTAATTTAATGAATCAAGTAAATACCTCCTGAAATACATTCTAAACTCTTTTACCAATGCTGTTAGGTGGTTTTTAATTGTCAAATACAGTAAAATCAAGTGAATGAGTATCTGAGACTAAGACCATGTAAATAATGTCCCCCAGAGGAGACAGCACGGAAATGATGTGACTGATCCCCAGCTTGGTGATGCTCAACTTCTTTGCAAGCCTGTAAAAGTGAAGAGAGAGGAGTAAAAGGTGTGTTTTCCATGGATCACTTAAGTCACAGAAGCCAGCTCTGGAATAACTGGAAGAATAGCAGGGCCTGACTCACTACTGTGCTAATTTCACTAATTCCAGCTTAACACCAGAGTAACACTATGGTAAAACATGACCTATATTTTTATTTAAATTAAAATCTCTAATATTCAAATATTTATAAGAATATATAACAAATAATTGTGGCAAACATTGCATAATAAAGATGAAAGGGAAATTAACCTTGTGAATTTTTAAACTGAAGAATAAAGACCATTACATTAATAAGACTTAATTATATCATTAAATATTTAAAATTATGTCCTCTAATAAATGTTTTTATTTAACATATTTCTTTTTTATCTATTACATTAGTAAAATGCCTTTAAGATACAGGGGGAAAAAAAAGGCTTTATATATTTTTTTCTTTTTTTCTTTTTTTTTTTTGTAGCCATGCAAATACAGAGAAAGTGAGAAAGGAACCATGTTACCTCTTCAACTCAAGGTCAGCTCTCAGGAGAGAACAGTCTGTACTTCTACAGGCCTCAGCTCCCTGCTCAGATGGGCTGGTGAGGGTCTGAGCCTTTGCTAAGCAGTTTTTTCAGTTATTCTCTTCTTTTTTAGGTCTAGCTTGGCTCTCTCTGTGCTGACGAACTTGAGTTAATCCAGCACAAACAAACCTTGTGTCTGTGCATGTTTGTAGCACTCCACTGAGCAGCTAACCCGTCCCTGACAGGACACAGGGGTGAAAGCAGCACTTGGGAATTCCCAGGGAATCCTTAGGAAATCCATACCTTGCAAACAACAGAAAGGGGCAGTTTGATAGCAAAGGATTGGGGGAGTACAAGGTTTGCAAGGGGTACAATCCCCCATCATCCCTCTGGGGTTTCATGGATTCATGGATTTTTTTCTCAACATTAATTCAGCTCACCTCATCTCTCTAGATCTTTCTAATTATTCTACAGACAGCAGAAGAGTTAAAGCAAAAGGCTTCTGAATCAACCCAAATTCAGCCTCCTACCAGAAGTTTCTTTTTCTAGCACACCTCCAAAACTTTTAATGTTCCCCTCTAGTTATGGCACTTCAAAGCAGCATTTCAGTTTCCTCAGTGTGTTCGAGTCCCCCTTTCTGCCTTGGCTGTGCACACAAACCCCACAGCCAGGGTCTGCCTGTCTCAGCTTTTCCTGAAAACCCAGGTTTTGCGTGCGCTCACAGAAACACTGATTAAAATCAAATGGCAAACAGTGACAAATCAAATCTAACTCATCAGCATTTCAGATTTATCAGAGGCTACAGTTTATTGGTGCTTTAGTGGAAAATCTCTTCATTTGCAAGCGCACAAAATTCTGAGGCCTTTTCTGTTTGGTTACTGTGCTTTTTGCAGTTAAACCATTCTTTCTGTTTACCACACTAATACTCTGATCTAATTCCCACAAGTTTTTGTTTATTTTTGTAGTATTCTTCTGACTTCTGTAGATTGTGTGTTTTGTTCCTATGATTGTCTTCCTGCTGTCCCTCAGCATTTCCCTCTCCTGTATCCATCATCACCCATCCTGTAATTACAGAAATGTTATTTTTTGATAGACAGATGCATAGGGTTGCTGGCAGGAGTACTGCCATTATGCAGTCCAAATACTGTGCAGAATATTAAAGAATCATACAAATCAAATCTTAGTGAAAGAATAATCTTGTGAATTATCAAAAAGTTTGAACTAAGTCTGGTTTGCTTGTTTACACATGAGATAACTCACCTCAAACTAGGTAACATTTATTTACGTAAGGCAGCTAGGGCTGCACAGGAGATAGAGTCTTCTAATTAACACTCCTGATGCTGCAAACATAAACAGGGATAAACACATATTCCATTATGTGTAGCTGCCACTCACTTTGCCACAGTATTCTTTTCTTTTCACTGCACAAGTAAAACAATGCTACAAAGCAAACAAGCACTGAGCTTTCACTTCAGCACCTGCCTAATAATGTCATACCTTATTTCCAGGAGATTGTTGATTTGGAAAAGTTACCAAAAACAAACAAAGAAAAAGGAGCGTCATATCCTATCACTTCACTTAACTAAGGCTCAAGAGGCTGTAGAAATAACATGAGAGCTTCCACTAGTGTTATGTTTTACTGTGCTTTAAAGTTTCCACAAATCAGGCACCTGTTTCTGCCTGGCAAGGCACAGAATAGTGAAAATCGACACCACACTCACAAATAAAAAGCTTAATCTGCAGAACAAATGAGGAATAAAATACATACCATGGGTCCAAATGGCTGAGCCGATGAAATGTGGAGTAAAGTCAGTCTGTTAGGCACAGGTCCAGCCCAGCAAGGTGAAGGGAATGGGGAAAATTCTGTGGCAACCACCTCCAGCTGTGCCCCTACCAAGGTTTCACCTGCGTGTGCTTCAGGGACCCACCTCAGCATGTTCTGGAAGGGCCCCTGCCTTATCCTCTGTGTGCTTGGGCTGCCAGGGAAAGGTGAAGGTGCTGCCAGCAGAGGCAGGAGGGCTAAAGCATCCAGCTGAGGAAGGCTTTCCATGGCTTTTCTGCCTTCCCTTTTCACTTCAGGGTGACTGGGTGACTCCCAGCACCATTCCCAGGCTCTGTCCCCCCCAAGCACTGCCTCCCAAACTATACCCACATGCACAGAGGGCTCAGTGTGAGGGTTGCAAACCTTCCTTCTGAAAAGGAACTGGGGTTTATCGTTGCCTTTGTAGGTGAGCCCAGACATGCTTGGCTAGGTATAGGGCCTTCCCACAGACTTCCAGTCTCCACGCCACAGCACACTGCAAACCCTCACCCTGAGCTGTCTCATACATCATTTAAATGTGTAATGTAAAGTAAAGCTAATGTTAACAATGCACATTCTTGAAGACTGACGGTGCAATGCTTTATTTCCTAAAGGAATAACCAGAGTGATCCATAAGCAAATAGAGGGCCAAGTAACACTGCCTGAACAGACATAATTTGTGCTCATCCTTGAGAAACCTTGGAGTGCATACATCCCTTCCTCCTTCTCAGCTAGGCAAGGTGGGATTGACTGTGGTTTTCTTTCAGATGAGGTATGAAAAGCTGCAGTGCACTTTGTTCTGCACTGGTATTAATGATACCTTTAGAAGTGGGATGTCTTTGATATCTATTGTGTGCTGCTGACTGATGGCTCTTTCTAGTCTGGAAAGGTACCTTGTCTTAGCAGCTTTGTGTGGGCTGAGAGTGGAGGCCACAAGAACATTTTGAAGTTGAGAAATTTAAAATTAATATAAAGTATCGTCTCATTAAAGCTGAGATAGTAATACCCTTCTAAATTCACTCTAAAACTTTCTTTGTCCATTCAGGAAATTATTAGATATTATCCTATCTTGGTTCTGGATATTCTTTATTGCTGTTCATTCTCAGAGGCAGTGGATGAGAATCCCCACCAGCAAGAGCAAGGACAGCAGAATCACTCTCCTTGTGCACAATCTCTTGCTGCAAGCCCCCTCTCACACACTTCTTCTATAATAAAACACTCAGAAGCAGCAATTCTGGTAATTGTCTGACTAATATCTTCATTATCAGGAAGAGTTATCTTTCACACACAACAAATGGAGATGGTGCTAACATCAGCACTGAAAATAAGAATTAGAGAAGGAAAACTACTCATCAAAGAGAAAAATAAACTGTAAATGTTAACTTATGACACATCTTTTTCTTAACCTGTGTTATAAACTGCTGACTGTAATAAAGAATATTAAAGAAACATTAAATAAACAACAACCTATAAAATGATATTTTCTTATTTCTTTGACTCTATTAGTAATACCTAAAATAATTTTACATGAGAGAAGACCCACATTCTGCTCCTAGATTTTAATTGTGCCATCTGAAGTGAGCAGTGGTTAAGAGCACCAAAGACTGGAGACAGAATGAAAATATTGGCTGGGGCAGGAATTCAGATGGTTGTTTGGAAGTGCAAGCTCGGAGCAACTCGGCTGGTGAGCGATCAGTGCAATATCTGGGAGGAGCTGTTTGCTCTGCAGAGCCACTTCTGCTCTGGCACTGAGCACCAGCCACCTGGGCAGGCTGAGCAGGAGAAGGGCTCTGGACTTCTGGCTGCAGTCCTGGGCTCAGGAGCAGCTCCCGAGGTCAGGGCTGACACCAGCAGGGCAGCGTGGGGAACAATCAGGGCTGCTGCCCACGCCAAAGATGCTCTATGAATAGACAGCCTCATCCTCTAGGCTTGTCAATCTGTCACCCAGAAAAAAAAATAGAAAGGAAAATTAAAAGGTTATGATGTTATCGTCTCCAAAAATAGGATTTCAGTCATCCTGGAGAAGTGCTGTGCTGGGATATTTTCACTCAGGTTCTGCTGACATCTCCCAGCTGTCACCAGCACTGAGCCTCCTTTTGGGACTGCTAAAGGTCACGGAGCACCAGGGAGGTGGAGGGAGACCTGCACTTGGGTGACCACGGGAAAATGTTTTCAGGATGAATCTGGAGTAGAAAGAAATGAATCCATTTGTCTGTGTTTCTCTTTGCCTGTGCTGACAACACCCAGCACTAACAGTAGTGCCTTCTATTCTTCAGCCCTGCCTCAAGTCCACCAAAGACCAAAGGTTAGTTCCTAAAAAAGGAACTTCTGCCTGAACCAGTAGCCTGGTTTTCTTATATTTCAGAGCTAACGTAGAAAAGAAAGGATCGCTGCATACAAGAGCAGAACAGACTGGTGGAAAACAGTCTAAGAATAAAAGGAAAACGACCTTAAGTCTCAAACATTACCTTTGAGAATGAAGAGAAACTCAGGACTGCCACTATCCACTTTACTTGGAAAGACAGAATTCAACTGAGTCTGTAAAAATTGGAAGAAAATCCTCTGCTCTGAAAGCAAAGTGAGGACTAATTCAGTTCCCAGGGCGCAGCCGAGGGTGGCAGGGGTAGCTGGGAGCCCGGAGGTGCCGCGACCGCCCGCGAGCTCCGGGTGCTCAGCGCTTCTGAGGGCCCAGCCACTGGCCCTCTGGCATTTGAGAGTCAGTCTCTCTATAGATTAGGATTGATCTCCCCTGTCTCAAGATTAAAAAAAAAACAACAAAAAAACAAAACAAAACTGTAACCTTGGAATTGTCATCCAAACCTGGAGTCCAGCCAAAAGAGCAGAAACAAAATCCCCTTGAGAAGCAGAACAACAACCCCAAAGGTCACTATTGATGCATCAGGCAGAAACAGTGGATTTTCACACCCCAAGGACTTTAATAATTTCATTTTTATGAAAAAATTTAAAGTGTAATTTTTTTTTTCCCCCTGAAATGCAGAATTGCATCTATTTCCATTTAAACACAGATACTCAGAGGATACCTTAAATATTCTCTTGGAACTGAATATACACATTTGAGAGAAGTGCAGTCGTAGAGAAAAACATTCTCCTCCGTGGCAAGAGGATGGTGTTTTACTGCCCTCTTTGTTGTTCTGGAGAGCAGAGGGAGTTACCAGCAGCTTCAAGGCTGTAAGGAGGGAGCAAAACACATCCGAGCTAGGAATGGCTCCAGTTAACTCTCCAGAAGGAGGGATTGCAAGTGGGCAAGCTATTATGGTCCACTGCAAAACAAAGGGATTTATTGTGGTGTTTTGGGATTTTTTTGCTTTAGGTGAGGACATCTTCAAATGAATAAAGAAATCAGGCACGCTGTAGGCTCTGTTTGCAGAATAGCCTAAAACTCTGCTTCAGATTTGCTGAAAGCGAGGAGAGCAAAGCCCACAGAATGACATTTCAAACGTTTGTGCTTAAATGTAGCTCATGGCAATGTGTGCATCCACCAGCATTCCTTTTAATGGGGCAACACCCAGCAGGCCCCAAGCAAATGTGCAGCTGCACAGAAAAATGCACCCTCAGTTCCCAGGGGTTACCCAAATCTGAAACTCCAGACGTTTGAACTTTGTTCCTGCAGAATATCAGTCTAAAAAAACATCAACCAAACAAACTCCACATGCAAAACTCCCCCACAAAGAAGCCCCCCAGGAAAGCACATGGGAAGCCATGGAACACTACATGTTATATATAAAATAGCTGCAGAAAAGCCAAGTAGGAGGCCCTCAAAGATTCAGGACTATATAAATAGGAATAAACAGAGGCAAGCAAGCGTTTTGAAGAGAGGTGGAGGGAATGTGATTGCTCTATCCCTGACTGTGTTTGTTACACTGTGCACCTACCAGGAATGCATTTTATTATCTAATATTTATCACTTTTGACGGTCACAGGTGTTCCTACTTCAAAAAGATTTTAGCAAATGCCCCTAACTGTGTGACATCTGGATACTGTCATCACTGTAACAAGAGGTAACTTTTGCCACTAGGCTCTGCTCTGGCAGATGTGGTTTTAGTGCCACTGTTCATTTCCTTCCCTGTTAAAATGCAAAACATTAGCTTTTACTTACAAACAGACGTAGCCTGTTCTATTCTACAATGGGAAGTCAGATCCTTTTATACTTTTTGTCCACCAGAAAACACATTAAACAGAAGAATGTTTCACTTGCTGGGATACTGTGTTACATTCTTGAGTAATATAAATTAAAGACCTTGAAATTATTACAATCATGGGATCCCTGCCCACCCTGCCAGGGAACATTTCCTGGATCCCAAGATCCCAGCCAGCCCTGCCCTCTGGCACTGGGAGCCATTCCCTGGCTCCTGTCCCTGCAACCCTTGGCAATTATCTCCCTCCATCTTTCTTTCAGGTTCTTCAATCAAGAAACCACATTTTCTCCAGGCTGAATTGACACTTTTCATTAAATATTTTTAGCATGTTCTCCATGTTGTGAAGAATATTTAATTTAAAAAAAAAAAAGGAAAAAAAACAGGAAGGAAATGGTAAGTTTTCTGTAAACCTGCAGAGGGGAAAAGCTGCTTTGAAGTAAGGTGCTAAGCTTAAAACATTTTGCATTAAATATTTTTCACAAAAGCCTTCAAAAACATTTAAAATCTTTGGAAACCTATTGTTCTCAAAACTCCATATTTAGCTGAATAAAATTAACCTATTGGTAAATACCAAAGATTATCAGTTCCATTCAGCTGCTCAGGCACTCGACAGGGCCAGGGGAGCCATGCTCTGGGCACCAAGTGTCTTTTTCTTTCTTGCAAAAGAAAACAAAAAACTACACAAACAGGATCTAAAAACCTATAGCCAAAAAAACCCCAATTATCTGTGCTGGGTGACTGTCGCGTTGGGAACAGTGCTGTGGGTTAAGATTAACTGCAGAGAAGTGCAAGAGAATCAACAGGTTTTGACTGGGGCAACCCTCCACAGATCTTAACAATCCAGCTTGAGTAAAGAACAAGAGTATATTGAACGCAGAGTAAAATTATAGGGCATTTAACGAAGCAAAATACTGCAGTTTGTATAATACTGAAGATGGACATGAAGTTGCACAGAGCCATTTTTTGGAAGTGTGAACATCAAGAATGCAAAGAAATACCAGAGGTCTAGGAAAATACCAGTTTTAAATAGTGCTTTAATACCAATCTGTGTCAGATTAGACAACCTGTAGTGAAACAGATAGAAATTCCATTCTCTGATCTGAGGGGTTTTTTGCATAATAAATGATATAAGGCATTCTACACCTATGCCCAATTCTGCAGGAAATTAAAGCCTCTGATTATCACTTGTCTAACAGCATCAATGTAATAAATTAAAGGCTTTGAATAATGGCCAGCAGGCTTCTCAGCCATATTTCAACTTTTAGAAAATAATCCATTTTTGGCAGATCATCTGACAAGTTCACAACTTTAGATCAAGGCTTATATTATGTGTCATCAGTATTCTTTTGTTCATCTCATACCTATCAATTTTTGTTCATCAAAACCCAGGGCTGTTTAAAACATAGAAGAAATTTGCCATGTTATGTGGGTCATTTATGGAAATCAAGAACATGATTTAACATTAATATACATAAAAATGACTAGAAATTATGCACCTCAAATCCAGATCGGTTTGTGGCTTTTTAAACTCCATTGTATAATACAAAGCATTTTCTCTGTGAAGGACAGAAAAATTCAGGTGGAAAAAAAATAATTACCAGATAGAAATCTTAGCTTAGTTGAAGCTATGTCATATATTAATGTTATTCTCAACACAGCAGGACATTGGTAAATAAGACTTACATCTCTGAATGTTAATTTTTAAAAGGAAAAACTAGTACTTCTCCTTCAAATGCAAACTAACTCCCGTGGGTTTGTGAATTCAGGTAAAATTTACTGCAGAGCTATAGCACCGCCACATATGGGATGATCCTTGCTTTTAAAAAGGAGGAAGCAAAGAATAGGTTTACATTGACTGAGAAGAAATGCAAACACCAGAGGCAGTTGCTTTCATTATCTGTGAACAGCTGAAAAGAAGGAATTGGGAAAATAAATGTCTTACACTGGATTTAGAATCACAGAATCTCAGAATGGTTTTGAAGAGAGCTTAAATCCCATCCAGTGCCCCCCCCTGCCCTGTGCAGGGACCCCTCCCGCTGTCCCAGGCTGCTCCCAGCCCCAGCGTCCAGCCTGGCCTTGGCCACTGCCAGGGATCCAGGGGCAGCCACAGCTGCCCTGGGCACCCTGGGCCAGGGCCTGCCCACCCTGCCAGGGAACAATTCCTGCATCCCAAGATCCCAGCCAGCCCTGTTCTCTTCTCCCCAGGTCTGTTCTCAGTTACCTCTCCACCCTTCCCCCCCCACATAGATGTGCCTTTGATATTTGCTACAGAAAATATCACCTGTGATCCAGGTGGCTCTAGACTGGAGTAAGAATGGAAGCCAACCTGTGAAAAGAATGCACAGCCAGAGCCCAGGCCTGACTGCCTGACACGGTGTGGAATACCCAAGAAATTCCTAATCCTTAGGGTTTAATGCTGTCCTGTCTTTTGCCACTGATTTATCACATCTACTCTTGAAGAGATTTTACTCTGTGGCAAAGTCAAATACTCATGTGCAACATTGGACCAGCACAAGTTGAATACAAATTACACAAAGGCTCCTCCACAGTCAGGTGAGATTTCTGCATTGATGAAGCTAAGAGATTCTGCTTTGCTAAGATTGATTTCTGCACTTTTTTAAGCTAAGGGAGTTGAACTTGGACACAAGAATTGGACACAAGATTCCTGGTATATCATACTAGGAATAGTGGCCTAGCATTCATTCTGCTTCCTGATTTCATCCTTTCAAAACCACAGCTAATTTGTCCCCTTGATTTTCTTCTCCTTTCTGCCTTTTTATTTGGCTCTATAGAACATTAGAAAGCTTTGAGAACAGATGGGGGTTGACACAAACCACCAAAAAAAAAAAAAATCAATGCATGAGCTCAATATATTTGGGAGAGTGTTTTAGTCCTGTGTGGTTGTTCCTTTCAGGATTCCACAGCACATCAATCTCACAGCCACGTATTCCTGGTGTGTAACCTACCCTGGCTTTAAGGTGTTTTTCTTTTTCATCACCACCACAAAGTAAACCTCCACAACAAAAATAATGCAGTATGAAGGCATCATCAAATAGGTTAAAACACTTCACAGGGGGAAACACACCCAGGGAGCTGCAGACCACGTTGCAGTGCCTGGGAGCTGAGTCAGGACCAGCAGGAAACCCAGACCAGTCACCTGCCACAGTGCTCTGGCTGCACATTCCCTGACTGCTCGCTGAATAGCCAGGCACAGCTGAAAATAAACTTTTGAGATTCCTCAGATTTTGGATATGGCCCTTCCCTCCAGAGACCTATTGCTCAAACCCTGCTCAGGAAGATGCCCCTGGGGTTTTGCAGCCCCTCGTGCCATCTGCACTGCTTGGCCCCAGTCCCCTCGCTCAGCACAGTGCCATATTCCAGGAGTGGGAGCATCTGACTGCACCTCCCTCTCTGGAATTGGGGGCCAGCAGCCAGGCCCATGGGGGGAAATGGATGGCTGAGGTGCTGCACTCAGACTGCAGCCCATGGAGCTGCAGCCTGGCCTGCTGCCACCTGTGCCCTGCTGCTCCAAACCTCTCGTGCTGCAGCTCCACATCAGACGTTTAGTTCAAACATTATCCTTCTCCAAAAAGGATCTCTGCTGCGGCAAGGCTTCGGTCTGTAGGGTAACTTCCAGGGAATTGTGGAGTCTTTGCAGTAGTGCTGTTCCCTTAGCACTGCCAAAACAGCCCTGGAGCTGTCTGGAGGCTCCGAGACCCCTACTCCTACCTTTGGGGTGACATCAGTGACAGCCCAGCCTGCCACCGCCAGGCTGTTCTGGGACTGATTTAACACCCGTTTGTGCTGAGCAGGGTGACAAACAGGTTTGGGAATCAAGGTGTGCTGCTGCCCCCCTCGTACTGTGGGCAGGCAGGACAGGGGTACCAGCCCTGCCATTGGGGGCACTCGGGGTGTGCCCAGGGACTGCCCTGCCCAGCCAAGGGGCTCCCTCTGCCCATGGTGCAAAGCTCAGCCAGTGCTGCTCCTGCCCTTTGCTGCCCTGTGAACGCTGAGCCCCTCTGGTGCCCTCTTGGACAACACATCTCGTTTTCCTGGCCACCAGAGCATGCCTATGGACACGAGGCTGAATTCAGCCTTCTGTAATCCTGCTGATGTCCAAATGAGTGGCTCTGCCATTAACATCCCTGTGAATGAAGTCAGCGCACTGAATGCACTTTTACTGAAGATATATTTCCTCGACAAACAAGAGAAAAATTAAGGAAAAACACCTGGCAGAGTGAATTCACCTGTGTAGTGTGTGTCCTACCTGCTCTTCTCACACAACACCTCAAGTTCACAGACTTATTGCCCCACATAAAAAAAGAAAATTAATAACATAGCTAAATTCTTTCCAAGAGACTGTGTAATGTGATTCCAGTGATTTATTTGCTGCTCCTTACTTCCCTTAAGTCTTTCCGTTTCTTGACACACCTCAATTTGGACTCTGATTCTGTAAGTCTCAGAAGTCTAAATTCAGAGACACTGTATAGAAGACATGTATTTTGAAATATCTTTTAACATCTATTGAAGTTAATTTTCTTAGAACCAAGTATGTGTTATTAACTTTCAAATAAAATACACTCTGTTCTTATAAATTAGGTATTGAGGAAGCTCATTTTGATAAGACAAAGAGCGTTTTGCATTACCAGAATTAGCGTTACATTTTCAACCTCTCAATAATGCAAAACATACCTAAATTCCATTGGAAATTCTGACCAAAAAGTAATTTTTAATTTTTAAGTTATAAAAGAGATGCAGCAAACAGCTGTCACTTATTTTCTTGGATATATTTATATTTGGAAACAATTCTGTAGTTTAACATTATATTAAATTGCAAAAAAAAACCCCAAAACATTCCTTGAAGGACAACTATTTCTAGCATTTACATTTAATGTTGAGTGTGCGGGGATACAGAGAATAAAAGAATAAAAACATAACAAAATGCCCACTATTTCCTCCAGATCTGATATACCCAAGTATTGGAATAAATCAGCTGAGATTCCATTTTATTCATGCAGAAAGCAGAATCTTTATTTTATAAGTCATACTTTATAGGGTTATCAGAAGGCACTGTGCCATATTTGATTGGTTGAAAAGAAATTTACACCTAGTTTATTGGTCAGCGCATGATATTTTGCATATCTATCAAACTTCTGTATGTTTATTTCATTTACATATTTTTTCTACTGGCTTTCATGGGACAAATCCCCTGTTATTACAGCTCCATTTGTTTTTGCCCCTCGAATAGATTGTTGTGTTAATGAACTCTCACTCTCCAAATGGCTTCACATGGGAACTTGTACCTGCACTTAGAAGCAGTTACAGGCTAGCTTTGGCAATTTAGCAGAGCAAGGCCTGATTTCATAAGGCCTTTCTTTAATAATGTCTTTTACCTGTCTGCAGCATCTCCCCTTTTCGTTGTTTTAAAAAAGGCTCATATGTTCTGACGTTAAAACAGCTCACTCTTCTGAGGGTATTATCTCATTAACACTGGTTATCCATTAGATATGGCATAAGATACATAAAAGTCTGATCACAATCAACAAAATTTACCAGATTCTATCATGCCATTGACACAGGGTTTCACAGCATGAGAAAACAAAAGAATAATGTCCAATGTCTCCTAGGGAAATGAAAATAAATGATCATCATTTTAAAGTTCAAATTGTTGAGACTCAGGAGAAAGTCCATTAGTTGGAAATGTTGATCTTAGACATCACTGAACGTCCTCTTGGATCCTGGAACAGGGAATAACTGAAGAAGGATATTTTTCTTTTCACTGGGCCTCATTTTTTTGGTGTCTGATCTGTTCATGATGAAAAGCAGACATATATTCTCTTTAAGTTAGTGAATAAATTAGGTCTTTCCATTGTGCATTCACTTGAGGGTCCTCACCTAAAAACCTTTAAAAAACATTTGTTTAGAAATACTGTCTTATTCAGACTTCTTTAGGAGCTAATTGCCCATTCTTTTTGTTTTAAAAACAGCATGCATGACTCCTGCTAAGAACATGAAGGGAATAACAAAACAAAACAATTGATGCAGTGAAACAAGAAACTGACAGAAATCAGGAATAAGTCAGGTACAATTAGGAATATTTCAGATAATACACATAATTAATAACACATGTGAAATGGGATGGTTATTAATCACTGAAATACTGTCCCATCACCCCAGAGTCTGCAAACAGCTGACAAACCTTGATTCAGTGAAAAAAGAAGATAAAACAGCAGAGATTGTAACGAGCCATAGAATCTTTCACAAAATCAAGGATGAACACACTGTATCTTTTTTATCCACTAACAGGTGTTTATCAGTGTTTCATCCCAGCTGTTTTAGTCAGAGTTGTCTTATCTTTTAAAAAAACCCAACCATATATCTTACAATGTAGAAAAGCAATATTTAATCATCTTAGACTGCAATGCAAGATGTAACCAGAGCTATGTATTTTGTCACCATCTGCTAAATCAGGTGGGGGCCTGTTCTTTATCTCTTCCAGGACCCATCTCCCTCCAGCTGATATCTCCTGTTAATGGGCCATTGACTGATAAAATGACATCATCCCATTTGAGATGCTCCACCCAGAGGGAGGAGCCAGGCATTCCTACCTGGATATAACCTGAGATTTGGAACACTCCAGGCAGCCTTTTCCTGCTGGATTCCCAGAGGAAGATCAGATCCTTCTACACCACCACTGGACCTTCAGAGGAGGACTGCACCCTTCTAGAGGATCACTGCTTCAACAGGACCACGTTTGTCCCTGCAGGAGGACTGCAGCCACCACTGAATGGACTGCTACCTGACCAACACAATGTCAGGCTGTATTCTGACTCTGTCGGTGTTCTGCACTGCTGCATTTTATCTTAATTTTCCTAGCAAAGGACTGCTATTCCTATTCTTATATCTTTGCCTCAGAGCCCCTTAATTTCAAAATTATAATAATTCAGAGGGAGGGGATTTACATTTTCCATTCCAAGGGAGGTGCCTGCCTTCCTTAGCAGATGCCTGTCTTTCGAACCAAGACATTAACAAATTTACAAAAACTCTCATTAAACAATATTCAAACTGAATAGAAATAAATTTTGATAGAACAAAATGAATTTAATAGAACTCAGCTCTAAAAGGATATCAAATTAATAGAATGCAACTTAACATTACTCAAAATCTAATAATATTTGGGCTTAACTTTATTTGATTTTACCAACATTTAATTTGCACTAAATAAAAACATAACTGAAAATAAATCTCAAGAAAACGGAAATAGAACAGGAAATAGCTTAAAGTGAAGAACAATTAAACTGGACATTGTCCAAACTCAGTAGCACTCAAATTAACAGAGATTAACTCAACAAAATCAACCGACGAGAACTCACTCTTAATCAAATTAACAGAACATATATTAGTATTACTCAAATCTGATAATATTGGACCTTAACTTTGCTTAATCTTATTAACAATAAATCTGCAATCTGTGAACAGAACAAATTTTCTGCAGAGATAAAAAGGGTGTGACAAATCCATTGTAAATGTATGTAATGTAGTTTAAGGTATAACAAAAGATTGAAGATTACTCGCTCAAAACACTTTTAAATATATGAATTTCTAGAGTTGTGGCAATAAACCAGGTGCACAATTAAAACAACTTTGTCTGTTTGAGCTGTAAATTTCTTTTTTTTGTGAGCAAATTATTTCTAAATGTTAAAGATCCACAGCAGATAAAAATTTGAGGTTATTTGATTTAGTTAAGAACTTTAAATCAATTGCTGCAAATAATATTTTATTTTCAGAATAAAAGAAGAGGAGAGGAGGCAGGAGAGGAGAACCACAGCCGTGGCCATGGCAGTGCTGCTGGAAACCACAGTGGGTGACCTGGTCCTCGACCTCTACATGGAGGAGAGGCCCCATGACTGCCTGAATTTCCTGAAGCTGTGCAAAGTCAAGTACTACAACTATTGTCTTATTTATAATGTGCAGAGGGATTTTGTTACATAGACTGGTGACCCCCTGGGAACTGGCCGTGGAGGGGAATCCATATTTTGTCAACTGTATGGTGATTGAGCCAGATTTTTTGAGGCAGAAAAGGTGCCCAGAATCAAGCACAAGAAGAAGGGAACTGTGTCAATGGTGAACAATGGCAGTGATCAGCATGGATCACAGTTCCTCATTACCACAGGGGAAAACCTGGATTACCTTGATGGTGTACATACAGTATTTGGAGAAGTGACAGAAGGCATGGATGTATTGAAGACAATTAATGAAACCTTTGTAGATAAGGACTTTGTCCCATATCAAGATATCAGGATAAATCATACAGTAATTTTAGATGATCCCTTTGATGATCCACCTGGCCTGTGTGCTCCTCATAGCTCACCAGAACCTACAAAAGAGCAGCTTAACAGTGGCAGAATAGGAGCAGATGAAGAAATTGATGACATGAAAGGATGGTCTGCAGATGAAATAAAAGAAGTTCAGGCAGAAAAAGAAGGAAAAACTCATGCCATTCTCCTGGAAATGGTGGGAGACTTACCAGATGCAGACATAAAGCCATCAGAAAATGTGCTGTTTGTTTGTAAACTGAATCCTGTGACCACAGGTGAAGACCTGGACACAATATTTTCATGATTTGGTCCCATTAGAAGTTGTGAAGTGATCCAAGACTGGAAGACTGGTGAATCTCTTTGTTATGCTTTCACTGAGTTTGAAAAGGAGGAAGACTGTGAGAATGTCAATTTTGAAGTAGTCTATGTGCTGATAGATGACAGACGGATACATGTGGATTTTAGCCAGTCTGTTGCAAAGATCAAATGGAAGGGAAAAGGTGGGTGGCATACCAAGGAAGATTTCAAGGGCTATGAGAAGCAATGTGACAAACCTTTGAAATTTGCTCAGCAAAGGTAAAACCAAAACAAGATGCCAAGTATGACCTTGTGCTGGATGAGGATGGAGAGCCCCACACAAGTCAGTCACACTTGGCTAAAAAACAGAAAAAGAAAAAGCACCACCACTCTGGAGATGATAAGAGGACCAAAAAGTCCAAGGATTCTGACCACAAGCAAGAAGAATGTGTTAGGGAGAGGACCAAGGGTGAGAAGAAAGACAGGCATCAGATCCACAGCCATTCTCAGGGGAGAGATTACAGCAGACAAAAAGACAAGTACGGATGAAGGACAAGGAAAAGACAGGAGAGAACTAAAATAATAAATTTAACTTTCTTTAAAAAAATTCCAGATTACAGGTGCATTTGTTTTTCCCTCTCAGAATAGATTGTTGTGTTTATGAACTTTTTCTCTCAAAATAGCTCCACATGGGAACTTGTAACTGCACTTAGAAGCAACGACAGGCTGGCTTTTGCAATTTAGCACAGCAAGGCCTGATTTTATAAGGACTTTCTTTCACAACATCTTTTACCTGTCTACGACACCCAAGTTTGATTCACAATCATGAGATGTTACCTTGTCATTGCAAAATCTACAGAATTTATTTTTAATCCACTACTGCTCTTTAAACTTCTGATTTTCTGCTGCAATACATAAAGCCCACTTCCTTCAACATGTAAAAGATGGAGGAAAACCATAAATAATAAAACTTCAGCTCTGTTTTTTATCTTGCTCTGTAAAAGCAAAATGTGTTAGCAAGAACTAATCCTGCAGTCTGCTGCTCTGGCTCTCTTTTATCTAGTTTTTTGTTTAGGTTTTGTTGAAATCAACACCTTCTATCAGGGTAAGAATTCCTGTTTCATTTGTTTGCTCATTAGGAACAAGAAAGTGCATATTCAGAAAAGCTTGATGTACAGATGAAGCTGTCAAGAGCAATGTGAATTCTAGTAGAGTCGTTTCTCAAATGTGATAATTACTGTTTATTTTATAGGCTTACACATGACATCCCATTATTAAAGCAACTCCCACTTCAGCTTTTATTATTACCCACACTTTTCAATCTCTTATCGACCCCAAGCAAAACTGTATTTTTCTGCACAGCAACAACAAAAAGCTAACACTCAATGCTTACTTTACCAGGAATTATTCTCCAAGCTATTTCCACATTTTAAAAGGTGTCTCATTTGAAAATACCGATGGCTTTCATTAGGGGTTGAAATTGCCCTTTAAAATAGAACAGATAAATCAAAGTGTGGGGACAACCAGTAGGACTTTCAAAAGCATTTTGGAGATAGTCCAGCTGAGCTCCCACACAGATCAATGAGGAGTTTAACATCACTTTCCAGGACAGTAGCAACAGGAAGGGAATATAGTGACTTTATGCAGAATTCCATGCCATGACCCTGGATAATTATGGGGAAACCACACACCTCCTAAAAATCTGTATGTGGTACATCTGGGCCACCCCACATTCTCTGTGCTCAGAAACACAGTGTGGGACCCCTGTGCTTCACAGGAGCTTGTGGCAGGTGGCCACAGAACCTCCTTAGAAGAATTTGGCAGCAGATTAGGTGAGAAAGGAGGTGAGTAATCTGGAGTCCTATGTAGGGCCAGGAGTTGTACTTGATAATCCTTGTGGGTCCCTTCCAACTCAAGATATTCTGTGATTTTATGGCAATCTGAAAAGACCAGAAGTGGTTAATAACAGGAGCAGAGGACATGCTAGACTATGTCCAATGGGAGGCAAACAAGGAAAGAGTTTAAAAGGGCAGAAAAGTTAAAGGAATCAGTGCAGAGACCACACCTGAACTTTGCCAAAAGGGAGAGGAGATCAGAGGGTCTTACAGACCTTGAGATCTCACCTGGCCTGTAAAATAGATGCTCTTTTCTCCATGCATGGTAGCTTTTTGATTACGTGTGCTTTCAGAGATGCAGTGTCATGGCAAAGTACACAAGAAATCATCATAATACGACAAGTTTGGCAGCAAACATAGGATTTTAGGGGATTTTCACTGAAAAACCTCAGAAATCAGAGCTGACTAAAAACTCACTTGAGATCTGTTCGAGATTCTAACAGTGAAGGCAGCACATAGACAACAAACAACTGACCCTAGGATTTACCTGGACAGGTTATTTGCAAGGGATTGAGTGCCAGGACAAGGGGGAATGGCTCCCAGTCCCAAAGGGCAGGGCTGGCTGGGATCTTGGGATGCAGGAATTGTTCCTGGCAGGGTGGGCAGGCCCTGGCCCAGGGTGCCCAGGGCAGCTGTGGCTGCCCCTGGATCCCTGGCAGTGGCCAAGGCCAGGCTGGACACTGGGGCTGGAGCACCTGGGACAGTGGGAGGAGACTCTGCCCATGGCAGGGGTGGGGCTGGATGAGCTTTGAGGTTCCTTTCCAACCCAACCATTCTGAGGTTCCATGATTCTGTGATTCAGCCAGGCTTTGTCCTGACAAACACTTCACTTCCTCACTGGTAGGACACCCCCACTCCTGAGGATCCCAGTGCTTTCCCCATCAAGCCACACATACCAACACACATTTCCACACTACTCCTTCACACCTACAGCTTTGACAAATGTTCCATTATTTGGAGATGCTCAGATTTTTTCACTGTGGTAAAATTCCTGAAGAGAGGAACACTAATGAATATAAAAGATCTGCTACATGAACATGGTCAGTTATTGCTAGGACTAAGGAGATGCCTAGCACTCAGCACTGATGTTTATCTGATTTCTCTGCTCCACTTTTCTTTCAATCAGTTCTGCTCTTTTTTTTTTTTTTTT
>VWZN01014768.1:296445-313646 GCA_013396955.1 Regulus satrapa
AAAAAAAAAAAAGGAGCTCCAAGAGTTTTGTTTTTCTCCTGTGTACCCAACAAAAACAGCACTTTTACCAAATGTCCTGGGTTTACAGCAAGTTGTTTTGTTTATTGTTTATTACTTTCAAATTGAGTTCTATTCAAGTCAGCTTTCTAACAGGGACATTGGCCTTAGCTGGAATGGAACACACACGAGACACTTTTTATGAAAGGGACCCCTCAAACACACACTGCTTTGTCCTTTTCTTTATTTGGACAACAAAATAGGGAGTCCAGATTAATTGCTGATCACATCCATGAGGATAATGCTCCCAACGTGCCAGAGCTTAGGAGCAATAGCAGCATAAAGCACACCACAAAGAACTGCTCTTAATTTCATGTATTTTGGTGTTTCTTACTGCTGCAAGAAAAACAAACTGATATCACTTCTCCTCATGAGGATGGCTAAGTACTTTTCCTTTAAATCATCACCTAGGTAATGATAGCTCTTTAGATATAATTAAATTTATGCACAAAGAATTGCTGCCATGTAAAACAAGTTATCCAAGTGGTATTTCTTGTTTTCTTTCCAGAAAAAAAAAGCTAATAAAAGATGTTAAGCTTTTATCACATAACCAAATAGAGTTAAATACTAAATAATTTATGATACAAGGCAAAATATATTGATTCCTGATCATATTTCTCACCTGATTATATTTTTGTAAAGATAGTGACCAATAACAACTTGCTTGGTATTTCCCTAACAATGCCCACTCTTCAGCTAATAAACACTGTCTACCAAAAGTTCTGAGTTTTTTTGTTTGTTTTGGAGATATTTTTGGGGTTTTGTCTCATGCCAGCTTTTTAAAACCGCGGTTTCCAAGAGTTTTGGTCATAAAAAGCAATACACAACATGTAGTGGAATAGCCAGCTTGCCATAGCTTTTCCAACAACATTTTTATACAGAAGATTCAGGCAGTGAAACTCCATGTTTTCCTCACAAGGAGTTGAAACTGAACACAAGAAAATCTCTGAAGATATGGAGATTCAGATGCATTGTTTGTGTGCAAAAGAGAATCCATTGAATGAAGCATCTGTGAATTTCCCCAATGATAATCAATTTTACCATTCTTAGCTATTATCTTTGGCGGAGAAAAAACCATAGTAAAAAGTTAAGAAACTGGATAAAATCCAAATAAGACAAATTTTGAGAACTCCAGGATCTCATCCATGGATAGGCTGATCATGGAAGCACCGCAGCTTGTTTGTGCAACAAGATACCTAAGCTTGACCTACATTACTTTTAAGCTTCTAGACCTTTTCCTTGCCCTTGTATGATTTTTAATGCATTATTAATTTTAAGCTTTACAGCCAGACTGTGCCTGCTCTTCCCTCTCCAGCCCCAGCTTGTAGACAGAATTTCCTGAGGATCCACCAGGCTCCATCACAAAACCCTTCTATAACCTTACCTAGTTCATTTATTGTCATGGAGTTGGGCAGTGTCAGGGTATGGAGGGAGCATCATGAGGATCCAACAGGTTTAGGAAAATATTAAAATATATTTAATGCAGATGCATTCAAGCAACTCCTTCCCTATTTCACTCTAGGGAAAAAAAAAAAAAGACATTGTTAAAGGAGAACAGTTCTGAGAAGACACTAAGAACCACTCTTATATACAACTCTTAATTCAGTGATTGATTTCTGCTTTTTCTGCCTCACAAAGTCATTCAGAGAATTGCTCTGACTTAAAATATTGCACAAATAAATGTAAGACACTACGTTTCAACATAATTTAATTTTAAGTAAAATGACTAAAATTTATCTTGTCTTACTTTCTTAAAGGCAGAGCAGAACTAGATATGATAACACTTTTTAGTACTAAGCTGATCTTCCTCCCCCTCCTAAAAAATAAATAAGATTCTGTACAATATGAGTCAGCATTCTAGTTCATTAAAGGAACTCAGCACACCAGGCCCTGTTCCTTATTCCACATTACTTTTTACTTGCTTGATATAACATGCTCTGATAGAATATTTCCCCACCCAAGACACGTCATCATTTCACTCTTTGTCTTGTTTTTGCTTTTGCTAAGCTAAAGAATCAATATCTGCATAAGCCAATTTTTAATTAAGCAAGGTGGTTCTATACAGTTATTTTCCTGGCTTTAATATTTATATACATGCACCAAAAAAAATTAAAAATGTGTAATTATCCTTTATAAGCCATATTCAAAGCTTTCTGAAGCAAATGAGAAGACTTTTGATTTTCCTGAATTTTTGAATTATGTACTAGAAACAAACATCACCAGAGATCTTACTCAGCCAAGTGGAAGAAAAGAGATCAATGCTCCTCTATTCTCCCTTGGTTGGTCCATCCCTGACTGCAACAGAAAGAAAATCACATGCAAAAGAAACAGATGCTTTGATTTATTTAATGAGAACTGTGGAAAATTATCTGTCCAAAATTTTAGATAAAGACTTAGTTAAGAGTTAAGATGAAGAAAAATACACAGTTTTGCAGCAGATTTTTGGAAGACTTCCAAGGAGATTTAAAATATTACAATTGAAGATGTGGTCTCTGATAGAAGGCAGAAGACAGAGTAGAGGAAAAGTGGGACAAGAACACCAAACCCAGTTAAAAATATATATCTTGCCTCCTCAAATATCCTTCGCTCTCATCTTTTAACACCACGTTGAATTAATTGGTTTAGGACTTGGGATGCAACTGTACAAGCGTGTAAGGCTTGATAAATGCTGAAATTTATTTTAAGGGGTGTCTCTGCAAGAGCACTGCTTGAAGAATAATTACATTTTGAAATTAGAGACCACCAGGTCCTTCTCTGATATGAAACAGAGGCACAGAGATATAAATATTCATGCAGAATGTTAACCACCAGGTGGGGAATCAGACGAGGAAGCAGAACAAAAGTGCAGTGTTAGGCTTATCCAAGGTGCAGTCATTTCACATTTGTTGTGAGCTGCAGTGCAGGATGTGGCCAGGGCTGTGCCTTCTGACACCATCTGTTGACCCCAGCTGGGGCAGAGTTCTTATCTCTCCCACCAGCCACCCTTGCCCAGGAAGAGATCTTCTGTTAATGGGCCATGGAGTGACTGATAAAATTACATCATCCATTGGGAAATGCTCCACCCAGGAGAGAAGACAGGCATGTACAACTGAATTAAATCTGAGATGTAAAACACAGCAAGCCAGCCTTTTCCACTGGAGCCCCAGAGGAGGAATTTTCATCAAAACATTCTCCTCACGTGGTCCTACAGGCTCGAAGGCAGGCAAAGATGAGGGGATCAAGGGACCCTCAGCAGATTTGTAGCTGACATGGAGCTGAGGGGGCAGGGACATTCCTGAGGGACCTGGACAAGCTCCAGCAGTGGCCTTTGGGAATCTCCTGGGGTTTATGAGGCTGAATGCTGGGATCCATCCAGGCTGGGGCTGAGCAGCTGGAGAGCCCTGGCAGAGGCTCTGGGGGAGCTGTGGGGCAGAGCTGGCCCTGCCCCGGCCGTGGGTGCTGGGACCCCAAACCCTGCCCTGGGCTGAGCCCCCAGGGCAGCAGGGGAGGGGATTCTGCCCCTCTGCCCNCTGGCTGGGATCTTGGGATGCAGGAATTGTTCCCTGGCAGGGTGGGCAGGCCCTGTCCCAGGGTGGCCAGAGCAGCTGGGGCTGCCCCTGGATCCCTGGCAGTGGCCAAGGCCAGGCTGGACACTGGGGCTGGAGCACCTGGGACAGTGTAAATTGATTCATACAGTCCCTTCCAACCCAGTATTGTATGATTTTATGATATTTGTCAGGAAAATGAGTGATGATGCAAGAAAAGCCTCTGCAATCTCCTTTGCCTCTTGCAGTTTCTGCTGTCACACTGGACTCGGAACTATCCTTATCTCAGGTCTGCTCTCTGCCACATGGGGATTTAAATCCACCAGCTCTGGCCTTCCTCTCAGGCTCCTGGCTCATCGCTCAGGCTGTGGAGAGTGACACACTGATAAATGAAATCTAAAATTCCACCTCTGTGCAAAAGGTTGAAGGTCAAAATTTGAGCTGTGTGTGTAGCTCTGGTGTCTGCAAGGTTAAGCAACAAGTGATTCTTCAGCATTACAAGTTTTGACTTGAGCAAAAGCACTCAACCAGCTCCTGAATTTAGATGCTGCATTATCATCCTGCAGAGAAACCCAATTGCTGGGCACAGCTCCCTGGGACATTCTGCAAAGGTGCTCAAAGTACGACTATGCAAACTTAAAACTGTACTTTTTCATCAGATTTTCTTCTTAAGACATACTGTGCAATGGGAGGGAAACAGTTTTGTGTCAATTTACACGGGATTCAATAAAAGCAAATTAAAAAGTTGTTTCCTATTAAAATCGACACAAGTTTTCTATTATCATGAGTATTATTAACTGGAGATATATGTGCCAGATCTTCTTTTAATTACAGACATATAACTTACACAAAGAGAAGTCATATCTTCCTAGTAATTATAGGCAGCTCTAAAGCATATTATTGTATTATTAAATTAAAAAATCTGCTAGTAGAAAGATCAGAAATTAAATATAGAATCATCCAGCATTCAAAGAAAAAGTAGGCATAGGCAGACATGAAATTAGCTAAATTATTCAGATTCAAAACATAGTTTTCACCCATGAAGAATTACATGTAGCAGCAGTGTTTTGCTGCAGTTTTCTAAATCAGATGTAGCTACCAGCAAAATACTCAGCTCTCATTAAAACAAACTAAGAAATAAACCCAGCCTACCCTGAAGAGCAGCTGAAGAACCTTTATCCCACAATGAAATAATTTCCAGAAAGATCCCCATGCCTACCAAGAAGAGGGAAATGAACAACAGCATCATAAAATGAGAGCCCAGTGGATTAAGCAATATTGTCTCTGCTCAGTTCTTCAGAACTTGCACACGTGTGTGATTTAACCCTCCCTTGGAAGCACAGGATCCAGAATTCCTTATCCTGCCATGGGTAGTGTGACAAGCTTGAGGAGGGAGGCACAGGCCCCACTGCAGATGGATTCCACAGATCTCTGAAGTCCTCATTAGTAAGATATGAACAATCCAAAGCTGAATATTTCATCCATGTCTTTGTTCAGCCCTTGGAAGGGGCAAATCTGGCTCTGCAGCGACCACAGAGGATGTGGACTCCCTCAAGTTGTATTTCTTCATTCACTTCAGCCCAAACAGCCCATAAGTTGTACGACCCTGCCAAAACCGAGCTCAGCTTCCATTCTACTCCATAAGCCTGCGGGACTCACTCTGAATTAATGCTGAGCTTTAATAGGATGGAAAATAGTACAGATTAAAAAGGATCATAATGCATAAAACTGCATTTTGAGGTTGAGCTGGGTGTAGACTTTTAGCTGGCTGTTACATATTTTACTGTAGCTTTAGAGAAGGATTTCCAGGAAGCATTTTCAAAAGTAGTTCCAAGAGCCTTTTCTATATGACCATGGAGACACAAACATGTGCATGCACTAGATACATATTCAAAGTGTACATCTATTTTTACACCAATGTCTAAGGTTTAAGATATTAAAATATTTTATCCCTTTTTCCCCTACTAACAGTTCCCCTACTGGGCAGATCCACAACTGCCATAACATTGCAAGAATGATTCCTTTAATCAGATTTCTCTTTTAATTTTCTAAGGTTAGCAGGTTTAGAAATCTGTGATAAGTACTGAACTTCTGGATGTTTATCTAAGCTGAACTCAAAGCAATCCTTTCTAAAATCTGCCCTGCTATATAATTTGAGTGCTGAAGGTCTATCTTAGGGTTCTGCAGTTTGCATGTAAACCTCAATTTGTATTGTTATAAATGATAGCCACTGGTGTATTTTCTTGTGATAGTGTAGTTATTGCCTTTTCTTAGATTACTTTCTTCTTAATGTAAACAGAACTCTTCTAAAATAAAGCAAAATATTTTTCTCTTCCTACATGTCAACAGAACACCTTTTTTTTAATAAGTACTGATTACATTCATATCAAGATTAAAAATAAACTTTACTAGTAACCTTGGCAGGTACTCTGCAAATATGAAGGCTGTTAAATTTTACAAGGCATTAACACCCTAGTTAGCTCTTGGAATGTCCATCCCCCCTCACAATGGACTTTGGCCACATACCAGAAGTGAAAGACACCATAAGTTTTGATCTGATGACATAAGACAAAGGATGTGCTGGTTTCAACACTTATTGCACAAACCTACTTTTCTTCTGGCTAATTCAAAGTGTCATCAGAATGGATTAAAGAGCAAAGGAAAGAGAAAGAATGTGGGAGAGGAGGTAAATTAATTCCTCCATACCAGAAAGACAACTTTCAGTCAGCTTTTCCCTGGATGTTTGTATCTGCAAGCCTACTGAGGATTCCAGCAAAAGGAAGTCTATTAATTTTCCATGTACTTGTTGACGAAAAAGCTATCAGGATTATGGGTTGAATATTTCTAGAGTAGGGAAAGTAAGGGATGCAATTAATCTCTGTGAACTAAAATATACCTCTTTTCATTAATCTTTTATTGTAAATGAGCAAAGTAATTGAACCAGTACCACACTGTCAGAATAAATGCAATGCCAGTGGGATATGCATGAGAGAGCACACACTGATTGAGTATTAAATATCTAACGGTAATAATTTATGGTTCATTACCTCTTTTTGGAGTTCCTTAGTTGCAGAGTGCTTGAATTTTAAGTAGACAGACTTTCAGCAGAAACCGCTTCCAAAAGCTGAGCATACCAAATGTGCAAAACCCTCCGCAATCTACTTAAAATTAAGAGTTTTGTACTTAGTTGAGCCAGCCTCTGCACCACCAGAAACGTGCAGGTATTTGCAGCTTGGGTTAATGCAATTAAAGATGCGGTGATGAATACTCCAAGGATCACGTGCCAAATTAAAGTAAGAGAAATGAACAGAACATTTCACACAAGCAGATCACAGGGAAAAGTGGCCAAAAACCTTCTGACCTGCGTTCCTCTAAGGAGACTTCATATAGGAGACACAGCTTTGTGCTGTTCCCTTGGATCCTGTCACTGGAAATAGGATCAGAGCTGGAGCTGGGCCAGGGCAAGCTCAGGCTGCAGAGCAGGGAAAGGTTCTGCTCCTCCAGAGGGCGCTGGCACTTCCCAGGCTCCCCAGGAATGGGCAGGGCCCTGAGGCTGCCAGAGCTCCAGGAGCTTTGGACACTGCTCCAAGGATGCACAGGTGGATGGCTGGGGAGTGTGTAGGGACAGGAGCTGGGTCAATGGTCCCTGTGGTTCCCTCCAAACTGAGGAAATTCTATGACTTCCAGAAGGCTGATTTTTAGAAAGGAGAGCAGAGCACAACTACTTAAAACACTCTGTCACATGGCACCATTTAATAATCAAGTAGCTACTGCACCTGTTCAAGGGAAAAATATTCAGACTTGTCTAATTTGAAGTATAAATAATGTTTTCTCTTTCCTATGATTTGAGCATTCCTGACATCACCAGGCTTACAGGCAGCTTTGGCAACTGTGAGAGCTGCAATAAGTTTGGCCACTTCCCTCGGTGCCTCTTTCCCAGGCTGTGAGCAGAACCATCCTTCGCAGGGGAGAGATGTCACCTTTGCTAAATTGACACTCCACGACCTCCTTCACCAACAGGCCTCCTGACAGATTCCAGCTGTCCTGTTCTGATGGAATCTTTCAAGGATCAAAGAAAAGATCAATCTGGAAGTGGGAAATAAATGCTTCAGTGTTTTTATGTCCTCTTCATCTTGGCTTCACAGGGGTGTAAGTGATGAAATCTGAAGGAAACCAGACAGGAGTTAGCTCAAACCCACAGATTTTAATCCTCTTTCTGAATCTTACTCTTTCTGTTGCCTACTAGAATTGGTCCTGGAATGCATACCAGGCTCCTGAGACTATCTGCTCCAGGTGAATTCTGCTCATCTGTTGAAAATTAAACTGTCCTATTCAGACACTGCTCACTTGGCAACAGACTGCTTTATGTTTACTATTTATTGATTTTTGTTAACTGGGACTATAGAGAAGAAGCATTTCAGTTTCAAAGTCGTCCCAGAGGACACTGGCAGGTTACAATCACTTACACTGTAAAAAAGCTTGATATTAATTGACTCTATATTTACATATTATGAATGCATATTTTAATCTGTTTTACATGAATAAGTCCTCCACAATGAAGATTTCATTTCCTTTTTTAAAACAACATAACTACTTGCCTTATTTGAAGAGACAAATCTCTTCTAAATTGTTTTGACCTTTCCTTGTGTCCTTTCTTAAAGTAGAAGTTGTATCTGCCTTCTCAGTTCAGGAATTTCTTATCTTAAAGCAAAGGGATGAACTCAACTTCAAATTGAAACCATTTCATTGTGCTCTCTCCAGTTTGGCAAGTCACCCTCTCTGTCTTTATTTGAAAGAGCCGAATTCCTGACTCACTCAACTCAACTATTTTTAGCCAGAATAAAAAAAAAAAGAAAAAAGGATGAGAATAGACCAACGGCAACCCTGTGCCGGAAAAGGTCTCTGGTCAAACCCAGAAAGATATGGAGATATGCCAGACTAATAAAATGCAAAGGTCAGAACATTAATCTGGAACAGAGCAGAACCATCTGAACATGGCACTCCTGTTGCTGTTTAATATTTTGCCCTCAGCTTTGGCAAAGTTTGTTCTCCTCCTGTATAAACCTGTTGTCTGGAGTTTCCAAAGCCAACCTACATCAAAATGAAACACTTACTTACCCATCTCTAATTTCATCACCATCAGATCAAGTCTCTGTCAAGAAGCTTCAATAAAGTATTACTCACTTATCCAACACATTCTCTGGCCTCAATGCTTCATTTTTAGGCACAGAAAGTTTATAATCACCATTATCCTTACCCAAACCCCAAATATTTATCCATGTTCTGCTGTTTTCCAGGACCACAGGAATTATTACAAGCCAGCTCTGATGGGTTCTGAAAGCAGAGCCAGGTAAAGCTTTCCTCACAAAATACTTGCCTCCCTTGGCACAGTTTCGAAGCCTTTTCATAAATTATTGGCTCACACAGGACGCTCCTGCTAGCAAACTGAAACACCTCCTTCCTAAGGCCTCAGGACAAGGAGACATCTTACAGAGTCCTATTTGTCAGGCACCACATTTAAAGAGCTGCAATAAAACAATTAAGCATATTCATGAATGTGAACGCTGCAGTCCTGAGTGTTACTGTGCCATTTCTTCATTCTCAAATCACTCTAATATTCCTCTAGTAAATGTGTACTCTGGGGCTTATCTGCTATTGCTCTGTGTCTTCACAGCACCTTTGTAGCAATGTTCTTTTGTGTTTGGAATTACACCCTGCAGAAACTGCTTCCTGCCATCGAGACAGACCAATTCATTTTATGACTACAAATCTATATCAATGTCTTTTCTACAGTATTTAACGATGCAAGTCCTTCCCCTTGGTACTCTTAAGCATATCAAGGCCTGTATTTCTGGAGACAGTAGTGCATGCAAAAGATCATAGGGGTTTTTATTGCAGTTGGAAACTACCTGAAGTTGCCATGATACCATGTGTGTGTTACATTAAAATGTTAAATATGGACAAACAAACAAAAATCAGGACCACGTGACTGCAATGGAATAGTTACAAAGAAACAGTTCCCATTTATTTTTTTTCTAAAAGCTATTCTAGCATTATAGCAGCAGAACAGAAGACAGTAGCGGAGAGCATATGGAATTTAATTTTGAATTATATTGAAAGGTCAGTACAGAATTGCTCAGCTCATATTTTTGTGAAGATAACATGTGTGAACTAGTTATTTCCTCCTTTTAACACATAATGACCTTGTCCTTTGATTTAATGAGAAAATTATACCTGCTGCACTCAGATTTAACAAACTTTCCAGAATTAAAGATATACCAAAGGACGGGGAAAAAATAAAAGAAGAATGAGAAATGAGCCCTCACACTTGCAACCCAACCATGTGGGAGAAGAAACCCCAGAGACAGCAGCACAATGACCAAATGTGGAGCCTTTGCTGTGACACGGGCAGGAGCAGAGAGAGGGAAAGCTGTGCAAGAGCTCCTTCTACCTCAGGTGCACTGACTTATTAATGTGATATAATGTGAACAGTGCACGTAGGTTAATTCCAAGTCACATATGTGCTGCTGGTATCAGGGAATGCAAAAAGACAACTTGAAACTCTGCACTGTAATTATAACTTGGAAGGCTTCTAAAACCTTTATTATAAGCAGGTTGCCTAACCTGTGTTGAGGCCCTATATCAATTCTAAAGGTTGTAGTAGTATCCTGTATCACAAAGAAACATTGATTTGTTCATTAAAAATATTATTTAAAATTTCAATGAATTTAAATTGTTCTCCTCAACTCCTAGAAAAATATTGAGATTGAAAATTGAAAAATACTGACACCATTAAAGAAATCTCATGCATAGAAGTGGAAGAGTGAAGTCCTAATTCTCTTTCTAGCTCTGCTTTAGCCACTGTATAATCCTATGTTACTTTCTACTTTTTAGAACTCTGCATACTGCCATAATCCCCAGGATTTGAAATTTGTGTGCCCAGCATCCAAGAACCTGTTGCCTAAACAACAAGTGGCTGCACTTGCTTCCCACTGCTCTCTACTTGCAGCTGAAGAAATCAGACTGGAGATACTGTTTAAATAAATTGATAATTTCTTTAGAATGACTTTTCTTGATTTTTCCAGGGTGAGCCCTGTGCTGTTTCACACATGATCCTTCCCTGGGATGGGCCACAGACAAGGAAAGCAGAAGCTTTAAGGGACTGGTTTATCCTTCCCTCCCTGCTTTTTCTTTGATTTTGTACAGGGTTTGAATTTCACAAGCACATTGAGTGGAGAGACAGATGAGATCAGGAAGGGATTTCTGAGGATGAACAGTTCCACAGGGATCACCTAGGAGAGTCCATCTGATGCCCTAATGACAGATGTATTTTTGAACAATCAACCCAAAGAATTGTTTAATGAATATTAGATTATATTAAATATACAGGTTACATCTGAAGCCTGACTAAAGCAACTGGGCACTGAAATTTCTTTTTTCTTTAGAAAAAAAATGAAAACAAGAACAGACTGAAGACTACTGAATTTATATTGTTTCTCCTGACATTCCACTCTGCTGACTTGAGAGCGAGTTACTCACGAGGAAATAAAAACCTTTCACTGCTTTCTTTCAGTGAAATGCAGAAGAAAAGCAGGAGGCAAGCATCCATGCTGGCAAAATTCCAGGCACCAGCCTTGTGCAGAGCTGTCACACCAGCGACCAGCAGGGTACAGAGCCCCAGCCCCTGGGTTTAGGGGTCCTCGGATGAGTTTTCTGCCTATGACCAATCTTGCAAACCACCACAGCGTGGCACTGTGACATTCCTACCGCAAAGCTGGGTTTATTTTGGAGCCAGGCTCCTGACACAGCCCCAGAGCAGCTCCTGTGCTGGGTGCCAGGAGCCCTGAACCAGCCCTGCCGTTCTGCAGCTCTGCTCCCTCCGTCCCCATCACCTGCACCCATGGATCCCCTTCCAGAAGCTCCCACGGTGCAGGAATGCCAGTGCTGGGTGACTGACAGTACATTGAAAACCAATATTTTCTATCAGAAAAAAAAAAAACAAAAATCAACCCAAATTATCAAAGAGTTCCACCCTCAACAGCCCCATGGACATACACCAAATCCTTGGCCCACTCCAATAAGTATTTCTGTACCATTGCCAAATATTTTTAAAGGGAGCCTTATAATTCTGAAGAATTTGTACATGTAAATCATGGTATGAAACAACCATTCAGCATTCTCAGAATGGTTTGAAATAAATATTCCAGCTAGCTTGAGTGAAAAAAACCTTCCCCCCCCAAAAAAAAAAAAAACCAAAAAAAAACCAACAAACAAACCAAACAAAAAACCAAACTTGTTTTTTATAGAAAGTGTTCCACAAGGTTTGATGACTGGTGGCCAACCAAAGCCTTCCAAAGTGAGTTGTGAGTTGGTTCAGATACTTTCTTCTCCATCTTAAAATAACAGACTCTCATGAAAGGCTGCAGCCATTCTGTCCCTGTCTCTAAAGGTGGCAGGAATTGCAATGAAGTTGTTCAGGGCCCTGTCACAGCACTACTTCATCTGTCTCGTGGCTCTCAATTGAAATACTCATCAAGTCTGGCCCTACTGAATTTTTCCAATTAAAGTTTCAAGGTGACATACTATGGCATAACATTAAGCATAGATTTCATTTGTCCTTCATTAATAATCAACCTTACAGTCAAATATCCATTAACATGAACTGCATAATAAAATCAACAACAATTTCAAATGAATTCCCATATGAACAAAACATTTCAAATGCTTAATATTTCACACTCTTCTTTCACCAGATACAGTTCAGTAGCAGTCTAGGTCTTTGAAATCTTCATAATGCTTTTTATCTTTTGAAATGAAATATTTCCCTCAGACTTTCATATCACCCCTATTACTTTACATCAGTGCCAAGTCAATTCCCTTTCTGGATTTCATCTTTCCTCTCATATCTCTTTTGCCATTTAACAAACATCATCCTGTCTCTGGATCTTCTCAGGGTATTTACTCACAAAAAAAAGGATACTGTTGTAACCAAAATTAGCAGAATCAGAAGGAAAGCGGCCCTTCTCTGCTTCATGGGCTGGCATGTGCAGTAAATGAAAATGCAGAGCTAGAAAGGCATCAAACAAACAAAATGAAGAGTTTGTTTGCTATATATAATGTCACTTGGCAATGGAGGACCTCTAGTATCACCCACTGGTGTACTGAATTATTATTAAAAAAATCCTTCAACAATGCAAATTTATGTTTTTTTCCCTGTCCTGTAGATTTTTTATTTCCCCAAGCAAGAAGGCTTGTGCCTCTTTGCTCATATAACCTGGTGCTATTCTGTTCAGGAGAACAACAGCTCCAAAGAACAAAACTCCCAGCCATTATCATTATTAATAAAGAAAAATTTCCCAATTGTGACTGGAACCTTTTAAGATTTCAGATTGAGCTGCTTTTCCTGGTTGGGAGCAGTGTGATTGCATGCATTCTGGGGAGTAGAGGTGACTTTGTCACGCTCAAAATCTGCGCTTTTTGATGTTAACTAACTTCCTATAAAACCCTGTGAATGCCAGATAAGGAGGCTTTTACCTGAGAGCAGCTAAGTCTGATAAGTGAGGTGTTTGATTAAGCTCAACTAAGATTAGGAGAAAGTTATTGATGCCTTATCTCCAAAGGACTATTCAGTTTGACAGCTATCTCGGTGAGAAGCTGTCCTTTTTCTCTCCCTGACAAAGCCACAATCTAACCATTTTAAATCCAATCCACTTACAGCATTCAGACAATGCTCTTCATTTACTAGAGCTGAAGTTGCCATTCCTATAGCAGACTAGGACAATATTTATTACAAGATCCAGAATGGATCTTCTGTGGAATTCTCAGGCACTAAACACTTTCGACAATAAAGGTTTCCCAACATTTCTCTGTCTTGAGAGGAAAGTACAATTTTTAAAGTACTGCTTCCATTACATAATGCTTCTCTGAACATAATGCAGAGCAATTTCCCAGTACTTTATAAAATCTATTCCTTTAGGCTACCATTTACATTCTAGGAATTACAGCCATACCAAGCGTTTGCATGGAGATCATTAATATTTAAAGTGGGACATAAGACTTAAGCAACTGAAAAAATCTGCACTTGCAGAAGGCCAGAGCACCCTCCTTCTGTGCCCTTCTGCAGTGGCAGCAGCAAAGCATCCCCTCTCCCCACTGGTGGCTCTTGGGAGTGGTGGTCACTTTTAAAATTCAGTTTGGAAGCCTCCTGTTGCTTAGACAGCCACTCCAAGAGAGCAGTGCTGGATCCTCGGTGTGTTTTATGACAATGTTGGCACTGCTGAGCAAGGAAAGAAAAAGAGCCTGAGCCTTAACTCTTCTGCTGTGTGACCCAAACCTCTCCTCCCTGCAGCCCAGAACTGGTTGAACTATGCCCTGTAGACCTCCACACCCAGCACTGCTGGTCACATCCCTGCCTCTCCAGCTCCCTGCTCAGGGAATCTACTGCTTGCAAATCTCATACCAAGGTGTCCAGCTCCCAAAATATTGCCTGTCTAATGCACAGTTCTTGTTTTTAAACTCCAGAATGTGTTTGGGTGGCCCCAAACTTCTTGGGAACTTGATTTATTTCTGCTGGAATGATGTGAGACCACGCTTGGACTTTCAGTGAACTTGACCTTCTCTCCTGCTGTAAATTGCCTGACACACTGCTGGAAGTGCAGAGACTTTGTCAAGAAACTGTAATTATCAAAATGCATGAAACTGGAGATACAATTTGCACTTGTTCATCACACCATTCCGTTTTCATACTGTTGCATTTTTTCTCATTTTAATTGAGTTCCTATGCTGCAAATTAGTCTCATGGTGCTCCTGCCTTGTTCTGGCTTTAAGCAGACATCCATGAGGTATCCCACTGAAAAAGCTAAATTCTTCCTGTGAGGGATATTTAACTTTCCTTGCTAATTCCAACTGCAACAGCTCATTTAAGAAAGGTTTACTATTAGTTCTCAATTCTTTTCCAGGCCATACTTTTTCCCAGCATACAAAAGTGAATGTTAAAAGCACCCACTCCAGTATTGTAGCTGTAGACTGTTGTGAATAGACTTGTGAGATGATAATGACAAAAATGCAGATGTGGCCTCTGGAATTTGTGCAGGTAAGCAAACTAAACAGAGCTAGACAGTGCTGTATTTATCTAGCACAAATATGTATGTTCCACAAATATAAGAAGAAAGTATTGATTTGCTACTGATACAAGCTCTCTTTTCTCCAAGCACTACTGGATTAAAGCCCTTTATGGAATATACTCTTGTTGATCATCAAATATAGCACATTCCTACATCAGCAGCGTAGGAGGGAAGATTATTCCTCCGAGAATTACTGTATTCAAGAGGCAAGTGATAATATCATCACAAAATAGACAAGTTACATTTAAAATTAAATAAAATAATGCACCAGAGGCTTCTGCATCTCCTAATGCTTTTTTATTTCCCAAACTTGTCTCTTACTGGATCAGGCAGAACAGTGCTTTACTTCCATGAATTTTTAATTTGATTTCGTCAAAACTGTGGTGAATTTTTCCTACCTTTTCCCTATGCAGACTTAAAAACAGCTAACAGAATTTGCACAGCCAGAGCAACTAAAGTAGGCTCAACATTCCAGATGAAAGCATTGGTTTTACTTGAGTGTAAATACACAGTGCTTTCCTTTGAGCTCATCTTTTTGCAAAGCAGGGAATTCACTTGTTTGCAAATTGCATTCATAGGCTTCATTTGCTTCATGAGAGGTTGTAGGGCTCAAAGGTGTTCCTGAACCTTCTTCCTTGGAGTAAGAACAAGGTCACCCACAAACCCCTTTACTGTCATTAAAAATCTGCACTGTATCCAGGTGTGTCACAGAATCATGGGATGGTTTGGGTTGGGAGGGACCTTAGAGATGGTCCAGTGCCACCCCTGCCCTGTGCAGGGACCCCTCCCACTGTCCCAAGTGCTCCAGCTCCAGTGTCCAGCCTGGCCTTGGCCACTGCCAGGGATCCAGGGGCAGCCCCAGCTGCTCTGGCCACCCTGGGCCAGGGCCTGCCCACCCTGCCAGGAACAATTCCTGCATCTCAAGATCCCAGCCAGCCCTGTCCTCTGGCCCTGGGAGCCATTCCCTGGCTCCTGTCCCTTCAGTTCCTGAGGAATTGTTCCTCTCTGGTTTTCCTGCAGCCCCTCAGACCCTGAAAGGAGCTGTGGGGTCTTCACACAACCTTCTCTTCTCCAGCTGAACAAGTTCCCATGTAGTTACTGGAGTTGCACAACCTGTTATTCTCTATGAAATGCTCATTCTGACATTTGTACCTTCTTCATTCTTCTGCAGTGAGCTGACTCTGTTTCCTGACACAAAACTTTTAAATGCAGCAACCATTCCTTTGGCAGAACCTTGTGGTGGCACTTGCCACTGTGACACCTACCAGGAGCTTCGGGGTTCAGTGAAGTGCAGGGAGGTATTAAAGCACTGCAGGGCTTGCAGGAGATTCCTGTAGCCCTTATTTGATAAATATAGCCTGGCTTTAATTTGTCCATTCAATCCTGTCTCATCCTGGGGAGGCAGAAGTTAATTTGTTTTACATGCAAGCAGCAACCATTTGGGTCAGCCTGAAGAAACTATTTCAGACTGTCAACATGCATCTAGGGGAGCCTTGAGACAGAGTGGGAGACAAATGGACCAAACGTTGATTTATAACAACAGTCAGCCAGAGAAGGCAGAAATGTGAAAACAGCGCAAGCAGAGTGTGAAACCCAAACCTGAACTGTCAGGGAACTGAAAGAACAACCAGATGCTTTCTGCAGTGACATAAATCGAAGCAGAAGTCACCAGGCAGAGATATAAGCAATGCTACCACAACACGTAAATAATCTGACTCACCCTAAAAGAGCTGTTCTGTGGTGCTGAAACCAAGTGCTGGTTGCATAAATCACATCCCCCCTCAGACGCCAGCAGGGCAGGACACACATTCTTCGGGGAGAGCAAACTCTGCCACAGAGTCAGAGTATTCTCTCCTGCTGGAAATGCAAACTAGGACAAAGAAATTGTCACATTCTGGGTCTAAAAGAGTACCAGTGGATTAAAGAGTAGCTCCTGCTGGCACTACTCTCTCAATTTATCCCCAAGTATCACATGAACATTACTGTTACTGCTTCCATTCTGCATTAAGAGATGAAGAAATTGGTTACAGACCAGCAAGAGACCATTCAAACAAATGAGCAGCTAAAAACTACAGAGGCAATAACTCCTTAGTGTGCAAGCTGCAGCATTCCAGAATGCAGGAATTTATGTTTAATTCCAAGATGACTGTAATTCTATTGTTCCTGTAAGTCGACAGCTATCATTAGGCAATAATCACTTAAAATATCTGCAATCTTCTGTTTCAGAGCACAGAACTGAGATATTCTATGCTTGGATCACATTGCCAGGTAATCTTTCAAACTGAAGTTTATTTACAAGCACCTTGTGAACCTCATTCTGAAGTAACTGAAGGCTCACAATCAAAGGTTTCAAGTATGTGAAGGCTTTTGAAAGGAATGTTATGTGAAGGATTTTGAAAAAAGTATCTCCAAAAACTGAGATCTACATGGAAGACCTCTGGCCTCACCATGCACTTATGAAGTCTGCTTAGTCTCAGCTACACTTTTTTTTTTTTTT
>VWZN01014768.1:325694-361763 GCA_013396955.1 Regulus satrapa
CTAATATTTTTCAAAGTTTTTTTTTTTTTTTTTTTTTTTTTTTAATCTCTCGGTTTATGTATTGAATTATTTCAATAAATGGTCCAACAATGGGGAAAAAAACCTATTCATGGTTGTATTTCTGTTCATCAATGCAGGAGAGAGAAGTATCTCAGATTAAATTTATTTTTTTGCTCTCTTACATGTCTATCAGGACACTATAGGGAAAAAATTCCAGTTAAAAATAAAGTAAACTTCACAGGAATGGGAATGTCCACGGAAAGACAGAGGAAATTAATCTGAGAACAATGAGTGGCAAATCAAAAGCAACCTTCCCTCGTGCTCTTTGTCGTTGGATTTACCAAGAAAGTGGCACTGAATAAGTCTGTAAATTATTGCCTTCAAATGGGTATTTGAACCACATCTCTCCCTTTTGTTACGTGTGTGTAATGATTAGTTACTTCAACTCATAGAAAATAGGTAAGGGTAAAGAAGGTCGGTGCTTCCACGTTTTGCCTTCACTTCAAGAAGAATTTTTCATTTTTTACTTTAGTTTATCTTCTATTGATTTATTACTTTTAACTCCCTTTCCACAATAACATAAATAGTATTTCTCAGAAGTGTAATGATGTTTATTTCTGCACAGATATATTAATAAACTAAATAAAGATTAATGATAGGCAAAAATCTATACTCAGATGAGATCTATTTTTCTTTTCTGAATTAGTTTTGTTACTTACACTATAATGCAACAACCATAACTCAGAGAATGGGTTTTCAACTCTAAAGAATAAAAATCCCTGGTTTTGATTCACACCCTTCAAACATTTTCCTATTTTAGATGGATACTATATTTCAAAAAGAAGAGTTATTTTCTGATTGCAAGTTAAAAAAAACCCCATGATGGCAGAAAATAAAAATTCCCAATAAATTCACAGGAAGGTTTGTCTTTTTATATTTCCAGAGAAGTTTTGCAGACATTCATATTTAGGTTCCTTTTTGCCCTGTCACCTGAACTTTTCCAGGCTTCTCTCAACTAAAACGTTAATTATTTCAACATTATTCATTAATAAAGTGGGACACCATCTCCTCTCTGGTAGGTTGTTGTTACTGTTCTGCCCTCTGTATTGACCACCCTGCCTGGGATTTGTTTCCTCATGTGTTTCTTTGCTTTACAACACATTTCTTCTTTAAAAATAAAAATTTAAATTTTTAATTTTCTTTAAAAATAAAAAGAAAAGAAAATTTATTCTTTAAAACTTTAAAAATAGTTTATAATGGAAATCAGGGAACCCGATCTTTCCTACACTTGCTTAGATCTCTAATTCCCAAAGTCTTCCTGTTAATATTTGCCCTCTGTCACTGGGATCCAGAGCTGGCCTGTAACTTACTGACCTCATTGGCTTGTCCTTTGTATTTCTGGGTTGAATTACAGTAATCTTTGGAACATTTTCATTGTATATATAAAGCAATTCCGTAAATGCCCTGGTAAATTACACTGAGGGATTTCCCACTTACTGCTCTTCAAAAGAAGAATTTAGAAAATATTTTGCAGTTATTTCTCTTTGATAAATGGATCCAGATGATCCATAATCAAATAAGAAGTTCCACAGATTTTCTTACTATAATAGCTGATAAAAGTGGCTATGACATTTTGTATCCAAACTCAAGCTTTCATTGCTGCATCCAAGCTTAAACTTTCTTAGCTAGTACTCATACATATTAAAAAAATTAATATTCTCCTTATTTTTCCTCCTAATTTATACAGTGAAAATTTATATCTTTATTTATTTTTATTTTATATTTTTATTTATTTGCATCTGGATCTAGGAAGAGATTTTGAATCAGGTATGGTCAAGCCATACATGTACTCCACCAGTTCTGGTTTTTCTTCAATACTTATGCCAAATTTTTTTTCTCCAATCAAAGATAATAATCACTTTAAAAATTATAATCGTTTTTACTGCCTGTTTACACCATCCAGTCAATACTATTTCTCTCATGTGCTAAATTTTAATTTGACCATCACTGCTGATGTTGTGATGACCATCCATTCAACTTGGGCACCAGGTAATTAATAGGGGATTAATTAGAAAATTATTCACAATTTGTAATCTATTCTGTGTCATTTCCTGGATGAATATCTCTACTCAATTGTAAATATAAAATTATTTTATTTTTTTTTTCCAAAACAGTCTCGCGTTTCCAAAATGGTTGATTGTGTCCCTTTAAAAATAACCTTAAAGATTTGCATTAAATATCTCTGTGACAATTTTAGGAAAAATGCTTTTTCCTCCCTTTAGCTGACCATTTTTGCAGTTGAACAGTATCATAGCAGAAGTCATTGCAGTTTGCTGGGCAAGGAACATCAGGGAAAGTTTAATCCTTTAGCAGACAGATAACTCACTCCTCTCAATGGCTCCTCTGTCCTTTTGTCCTCTATAAAATAGCTGAGGATGTATATATACCCAGGATTTTTCTCATGCCCAGTTTTTCCAGTACATTTATTTTCACTGAGCTAGCACCAATGTCCATTGCTATTGCAATTTCAGCCACTATTACCTGTCTCTGCTCAAGTCTCAGATATTCAAATCGACACACATTGAGTTTCAACAAAACTGTCCTATGCAGTGCTTGTCCTCCTGGGCTCCTTTATGTGCTTTTTGCTTTCCACGGAAAGCATGACAAAGCTTAATTCATGTCCACTAATGCAGCTCCAAACCAAAAACCTTCAGTTAAATTTCTTTCCTTACTAGTGAACTTCTTAAGCCAAATTCTCCTGAGAAGCAGCTCATTGTGCTTTGGAGTCTATTCCTGTTCCATTGGAGGAGAAGGATAAGCCTATTCTTAAACTAGTGCTCAGATAAGTTCTGACATATTTTACCCATCACTGATCAAGCACTTCATCTAATTAGCTCTGTAATGAACTACTCAATTGCAAAGCTACAGGTAAGCTGCCTTTTTTTTTTTTTTTTTTTTTTTTAATCCCTCAATGGGAAAATTTACCTCACAAGTAACAGAATTACTTTTCCCCCCTCTTTTGCTCTCTGTGCGGATGGGGCTGTCCTGTGTGTCCAGAGCCAGGTTCAGCTGGCCCCCTGCCCTTCCACAAGCACCTCCATGTGCAGGCTGGTGGAGCTTTGTCTCAACAGCCTCTCTCTACAAACAGGGGCTCGCACGGACCAGGAGCTGTAAATTCGATCACAGTGAGGAGGATAAACAGCAGTGTTCTTTGCTTGCCATCGAGTGGGGCAGTGAAATGTTATGTGCCATCATTCAAAGCTGGTATTTTATGTGCCTCACTTAGGGCTCTGCAAAGGACTTGGTTCTTCAGCTCCCTCCATAATCCCTCCTTTTTTTGTTGTGGCTTTATCCCAGCCCGTGGGACCAGCAGCAACAAGGAGCAGGGATGACAAGCCCAAGCTCCATACCTCAGTGGAACCCCATTAAACTGGGGCACACAAGTCAGGCTTTACAGCTCCTGCAAATCATGCAAAGCAGACCTGGCTCGCCCAAGGAGCATGGGGTGGGATGGGTGTTGGAATGTGGGAAATAGGAAAGGTATAAAACTCTCAAAAGGCTGTGTGAAAGCAAATCTTGGAGTGGGAAAATGCCAGAAAGTAAAAGATAGCTAGAACAAGGAGCTACAGAGCATAGCATATAGCTGTGCACAGCATGCCGTAGGAAAATTCTAAGCAAGACAGTAGAAACACGTAAGTTTAATAATGAACCTTTATCCACTGTTTTAAGCTATTACAAGTCAGCATTGCTCAGAGCAGAGTATACGTGCAGCTCTGCTGATTTGCTTAAGCAGACATCTGTAAGTTTTTGGCATTATCCATTTTAGCCAACTAAAAAGCTTTTAAAAGACCTTGCAACCAGGTGTCCTGGGTCGATGCTGAATTGTATCCCCATTCATCTGTTCAGCCCAGAAATAAGATTTGCCCCTCTAAAATGGATCTGGGAGTGAAGTGGGGAGAAGGAGAAGCGGTGGAATGTCTGAGGGGTTGTTTTCAAACATGAAGATCAGAGTGTTCAGCTTTCCCTCACACATGGCCTGGCTGGCATGCACAGGCAGCATGTCCTCTGCACAGCTCTGACAGCCACTTCATTTCTAATAAAAAAATAAGTCATTGTGAGCATCTCCAGCTTCTAGGAAAGTTGAAGAGGACTCAGAAATCCTGAGGAGCAGGCTATTTAAAATTCTAGACGTGAGCTTTGGAGTCTGACTTCCGACTCTTTTTTAAATACAATATTTTTTAGACTGCTAAAAACCCTGCCCAAGCCAGCAGGCTGGAGGAATATTATTTAGTTGATTAATACCATGGCACAGTGCAGGGAGCCGGTCAAAGGCAGATATAAAGCACACGACCTGCTTAACAAGGAGCCACAGGCAAGCTTTGAGCACAAATCCCCTAATCCTATTGATCCTGCTTCTGGAAAAGTGAATCTCTTGTGTGCCACAGAAGGGTGACAATATCCAGTAAGTGCCCACGGCAGGCAGGGTGTGCTTCAGGGAACTTAATCACAGAACCTTCTTCATTACTTGAGAAATCACTTCTGTCAATACTGCAGCCACCTCCTCCCTGACTGCTACTGTTTGGGATGCTGTCAATCTTCCCATATGATTTTGTGAACCAAATAAATTCCAGCTCATTTAAAGGTGTTATTATCTCTGCTGATAATGTTACCCCATTCAGGAGCAGCAGAAATAAGAAAATGAAACTTACTTCAATCCTTTTGTTTGCCAGTTTCTCAGGCTCCCAACACAAAAATATAAGGTTTCAGCCTAGAACTGTAATATGTATTTAAACATATTCTCACAGACATAAGGCTGTTCTTAGCACTCAACAAGGAGTATAATTATATTATAATTTTTTAAAAATATTTTTTCTTTATAGACACAATTATCTTTGAAAGCAGGCACTTGATTCATACAGATTATATGACATGTTATATGAATAACCTGTTTGGTTAAATTCTTCTGTAGATTTTTCTACCTGGATTTGCACATTCCTCAGAAGAACGTAAATTATCCTCCCTAAAGTGATTGTTGTTGTTCATGTCAGGGATTAATATTGTTTTACATACTTTGATATATCACTCAAACCACAAAGTCATTAAAAAAATTATTGTTGATTCCTATTTGATTAAAAATGTGTTCAGAAGCATCTCCCTTTGTGAGAAGAGTTGTATCAAAAGCTTTTATCCACCTGTACTGCTGTTTTTATTTGTCAGAACTGGTGCATTAAAAATGCTTATCAAAAAAAGAGGCTGAAATTACTACACTAATGGCAATTTTGATTTTTATTCTGGTTCAATTGGTAAGGTATCAGCAATAATAAAAATTCTTAAGTGGCTGTTTTAGAAAAAAAGAGTTTTAGTTTATGAAGGAGATCCAGGAAAGAGATTGTAAGTACATTCTGGCCCTTGAATAACAAGTCACAGTTATCTTGTGTTGTCATAATACCATGGAAGCAGGAAAATTTTATTTTGAAAGTGATAAAATATCATTAGCTCCCTAACGCTCAGAGAAAATTATATGGCCCTGTGTTTGCAGTCTTAATTTTTGGGGGGAAAGTCAAGATGGGGGTAAAAAATAAAATTAAACAAACCCCTTGACCTTTCATGTCTATCTTGACAATGAGCACGCACCCCCTCCAAAAAAAGTTTAAGAAATGTACTAATGATGAGGTATTTGTTCTGCCACATATACAGTGAGTAATTATTTGAATATCCAGCAAAGAAATTGAGCAATTAATTATTCCTACTTACTGTCCTGGAAAGAACAGAGAATCATAAAAAATAAGCAGAGGAAAAATGTGAGATTAGGATTCATCTGTTTCTTGACTCAAGTAACAATCAATGAGTGCCAGGCAACAATATAAAATATGAGTAAAACTGCACAATGAGAATTACTGTTCTTGTTGCTGCATGTTCTTTTTTACCTTGCATTAATTTTCCCTGTAAATTAATTTAACATAAAATGCAGAAAATTGTCCTGCCTAATACAGTGGAATGAGGTAAGTTCAGTTGCAGGAATGGCAAAGAAATGGCTGCAAAAGGAAGGTGTTGCAGGTTTGGGTTTTACACACTGAGAGAAACAGATGGAAACCAAGCTGCAGGAACATCATCCTGTTCCAGAGGATGGGAGATTATAGAAGAAATGGAAATCTGTCAAGGTCAAAAATTATTTGATCCTTCAAAGAAATGGTCCTTGTTTGCCATAAGGGTTTATTTGCAGAAAAGGCAGAGTTCTGAGTTGTTAAAGTCCATGATAAAAGTCTCTGTCATCTGGTCCTGTGTAGCAAAGGCTCTGACGGTGTCTCCTGGCACAGAGTCCCGCGGGGCAGAGGTCCTGACAGCAGCTCCTGGCAGGGCTCTCACCTGGCAGAAGTCATCAGGCAACTCTGTTCTTCTTCCTTCTCTTCTGTTGCATGTGATCTTCTTCTTCATCCTCTTCCTCAGCTCTGGTTTGCTCCTCTTCTCCCTCCATCCACGCATGTCAGCTCACCCCAACACAGGGGATTTTATTCATAAATTAACCAATGAACTGAAACCATGATTCTGACCATACTTTCTACACCTACCAAAACTCAATCCTAACATATGAAAAGCAGTGTTAATTCTTATGCTTATTCATATTTGCTTATTCACTCATATTTTCTATCTAAGTTAGTCTATCTTATTTCTCCTAAAAATGCAAACAATGTTTTTACTGTGTTTTTGTTGTCTTGGAGCCAGACCATAGAACTGGGCTTTAGGACTTGTCAGAGTTTCAAAGACTTTTATTTTTCTAAGCTACTTTAAACATTTCTGAAATGTTAGGGTATATTCTACCTACCTACTTGCTTACCTACTTAAAATCACAACTGTACTTATATCTCCACTCCATGTCCATGTAGTCCAACACATCCCAATTTCTCTAAAGACTCAAAATCAACATCTGCATAATTTTCTCTTTCTGTGGAACTCAGAGAAGCTTCTGCCTCTTGCATTCCAACAAAATCTTCTCTGAGACCTTGTTATTCCTGTCGTGTGTGTGTGTATATAATATAACATCAATATGTAATGTCATAGAATTACAGAATCCTTCAGGCTGGAAAAGATCTCTGAGATCATCAAGTCCAACTGCCCCATGCTCCCAGGTGCCACACCTACATGTCTTTGAACCACTCCAGAGACTCCAGCACTTCCCTGGGCAGCCTGTGCCAGTCCTTGACAACCTTTTTGGTGAAGACATTTTTCCAGATATCCAAACTAAACCTCCTGGCCAACCTGAGACTGTTTCCTCTTGTGCTACCACTTGTTTGGGAGAAGAGCCTGACCCCCACCTGGCTTCTACCTCCTGCCAGGGAGTTTTATCATCCTTGGCTGGAAGCTCTGATTTGCAGGAGGCAGAAGTACAGACACAGAATCCAATCAGCCATTTAAGCCAAACATTCACCAACACTGATGTGAATAATGAAAATAAATGTTACTGCTTGGAAGACAGAAATCCAAACTGCAAAAGCAATGGATCAGGAAAGTTCAGCAGCACGAGAGAGCTGAACAGCTTGGAGATACCTTTCCCATCATTTAAATTTTGCACATGAATTAAATATGTAGCCTTTTTTCTACATTTCCTTATTTCTATATTTCTCCTATAATTATCCTGCCGATTACTTAAATGTGTCATACTGCATTATGACACCCTTGAATCAAAGAACCATGGAATCATTAAGGTTGGAAAAGACCTGTAAGATCATGGAGTTACCATCAATAATGCATCATTTTCACTGCCTGTGGCAGAGGGTTGGAGCTAGATGATCTTTAAGGTCCTTTCCAACCCAAACCATTCTGAGATTCTGCAAATTACATCAGAAGATACACTGCAAACAGAAATGAAATCTTGTAAGACATTAAAGTTTGACATTTAAGGGGCATTCTAATAAAGTTTGAATACAACGATGATTCTAGAGATTTATGCAAAAAGGTCATGAAAAATAACTATAAATTTGCTTGGAAATTTGGATGAAATTTATTTTTGCACTGTTCACTCACTCTAAGTATTAACAACCACTTGGGAAATTTGGCAGTGGCACTGAGGCTACTGTCCGGGCCTTGGAAGAGTTCAACAAAAGCTCCAGTGCCTAAAGGAGGTTATTAGTTTAACATCCTGTTGGAAAAGCAGCACCTTCATTGCCCTCTAATGGCAGGGTGAGAGTCTCTTTAGACTTAAAAAACCACTGAATCTCAGACTGGTTTGAATATGAATGGTCCTGAAAGATAATCTTATTCCCCCTCCCTGCCATGGCAGGGACTCCTCCCACTGTCCCAGGCTGCTCCAGTCCCAGTGTCCAGCCTGGCCTTGGCCACTGCCAGGGATCCAGGGGCAGCCCCAGCTGCTCTGGCCACCCTGGGCCAGGGCCTGCCCACCCTGCCAGGGAACAATCCATCATTTCATTTTGCAGTGCTCTGGTTGTATTTTGTTGGGATTTTTCTCTTGTTCCCAGACTGTCCCAGAGGAGTCAGCCCTTTCTGTACACATTTAGAGGCTCTTTGGAAGCTGTTCATTGGAGCTGAGGCTGGATTCTGACTCTACAGTAATAACTTCTGTATCAGCCCTGAACTGCTTTTGAACACTCTATTTGTAAGTCCCTTATACTAAACCCAAAGCAACTGTACTAAGGTAAAGGAAGTAAAATGGGAAATGCATGGATTTCAGGTTTCTTTTCATTTTCCCTTCTATTTCATTTTCAAAGGATCACTCCCTTACTTAGTTTTTCTAAAGTAAGCTTCACTGTGAGTAGAATTTCCAGAGGAGTTATAAACTCCTGAAAAATGGGGTTTATAACAGAAATGTTGACAGTTGGCTCTTAAGAGTAGAAGAGTTACCAAGCACTGCTGTAATATAGTAGTCTCTAACTACTGTAATTCTGGTGAAAAGTTACTGTAACGTGATTCCCTATCTATACCAGTCCACACCATTTTTCTTCTTTATGGTCCTCATTATGGTAAGGAAAATACATGTCCCCTCAGAGAGAGCTGCCAAAAGAGGTTCTAAGCACTTCTAAGCTGTGTTTCCTTTCCATCAGGAATGGATATAAGGCTAGGAGACCTAATGTGATTACTGTAATGAGAAACACTATCAATCCTCCTCAAAAAATGAACACACAGGTGTGGGACAGAATTCTAACAGCACTTAATCTATGGTGCCTTTCCCCTTGATGGATTCTTAGGTGTTTTAATGAACAGCGTCCCTGGGCAGCACTCAGTCATCCCAAAAATCACAGCTACCTGTAGCATGGACAAAGCATCCTTTTTCCATCTTCAGTGCTGTGACTCTCTCCGTGCTCCCAGGGCAGAAGGCAAACAGAAAGCAGGTTCTCAGCTAAACACAGAGAACATGCTCCTAAATTTAACTACCAAGTGGGAGGCACGACAGTTTTGCATCAAATGGTCTCCAGATACTTCCTCTAGGTACATCAAATAATTTTTTACAGTGAGCCAAGTGCATATTCGCTTCTATTAGAAAACAGAATTCCTGGTGCTTGTGATATTATTCTCTTCTGAAACAGCACCACAATCACACAATGCCTCCGATCTAGTGCTGCAGTTGCTTTTGATGTTTTTTTTCTTTATGCTGGGGAGTGAAAGGACACAGATATTATTTTGAAAAAATTAAAACTCAGAATGTATATTTAATGAAAAAAATTATACTGATGTTTCAGATACTGTTAGGCATTCTTTCTTCACACTTTCATCTTTCTAGCATTAAATTAGAGATTTTTTGATGTAATGTTTGTGTTCGTGAATACTATGTGTTTATGTGTATTGGAGGGAGAGAGAATTTATGCACATAAACTGTCATTTCAAGGTCAGATTGTGAAATGCAATTGCTATTAATGACAGTAAACAACAGAGGTGGATAAATATGGGTAGCTTTTAGCAGATGAGCAGCTTAGACCATTGCTTAATATTTTTCAGAACAGACAAAAGTTTTTTTGATATGCAGTGGAAAACAGTAGCAAAGGCAGAGCAAAGTCAGAGCTATAATCAGAATGTACTGTGATTAAAAAAAGAATAAATCAGATGGATATAGGAGATTATGACCATCTGTATATTTTTGCCTCACACATCAGTCCCGCACTGGCTTGAGGCTCCCCCAAAAAATCTCATTTCCAACATATTTGCCTAGAGACACATCCCATGTCAGCCTGGTGGGGTGACTTCCATTCCATAAAACATGCAGCTCCAAGGAGGCTGATCAATATTAATAGCCAGTCAAAAAAGGAATTACTAGAGGGAGATAGAAGGTGCCTTTCACCCACAGCACATCACCTTGGAAAATGCCCTTTTGCAGCAGGGGAAACTTTCCTACAGTTCCCTGACAGTCCCCCTGTAACTCACTGCTCTGGCCAGGTCCAGGATGGCTGATAAAGCCTGGCCAATCCTCAGACCTTCCTATCCAACACAGAACCTGGTACGTTGCTACAGAATTCAGAGTGAGATGCAAGTATAACATTAATTGTATTGGTACAGAAGATTCATTGGGTTTCTTTCTGGCTGAGAATTTTTTTCCTACATTAAAGCAAAGTCCACTTTTATTTTATTTTGCCTAGCTCTGAAAATGGAGTTAAAAGTGACCTAACTCTGTCTTTCCATCCACTTGATGGTGCTGTTCCCAAAATACAAATGATGTGAACACGGGTGTATGAAATCCATGACTTTACTCCTGGAAAAGATGGTGAATAACACATCAATTTTCTCAGAGTCTGTTTTAGTTACAAAAGCTACACTATCCTGTCATTGAAATGCAGGTGCTCCTAGCATTTTCAATTAAGTGCAGCAATTTTTACCTCTCCCCACCCCCACGGCCAAATCTTTTAATCTTTCCTTAAATTGCAAAGCAACGTGACACAGCCAGTGAGGTCACTTGCCTAATTAAGATGACTCATCTAACAAAGTTTGTCAGATCAGCATTTTGAAGGCAGGATTGGAATTTTTGCCAGAAAAGGAAGGACTCTACAGATTTTGCACTCTATCTTCAATAAATCAAAACTTTGAGAACTCTCCTGTTCCCCCTCTCTTTCCTCCTCCTCCTCCACGAGATTAAACCACAAATATTGGGGTTATGTCTGCATTTGGGGGAGTATCAGTGGCCAGCTAAAAGTACTAAAGATATGAGGCTAAATAACATCAGGAGGGCACAGCAGTGGTACAGGCAAATAGATTATTTAAGTAGGATGTATTATGTAGCTGAATCAAGGGGTTTATGGTGGCAACCATGCTCTAATAAACTCCATTTAATGACCCAGAATTAATACAGGGTAATGTACACATGCACAGCATAATGGGATCGTGCAGAGATTTAAAAGAGAAAATAAAAAGATGAACAATTGTTGTGATTGCTCAAAATAGAATTAACTTTCCATAAACTTTTCTATAGCAAGAAGAAAACAATCACTTAAATTACTGAGAACTTGGCATGAAGGCCCATATAAAGAATTGTTGCTTTGAAATAAAACCATGCAAAAAATATTTTAAAATCTTGGGTACTTTACATTTATGAATAAATATTTTATGAAGTTTCATCAGAGAAAGTTATTTAAACATTGGATAAGCCTGAATAATTAGTCTGCAGCACATATCACATATAAACAGATTACTTGGGGGAAAAATAAAAACAAAAAGGGTAAAAATGCCAGGCTTGCCTAAGACATAATATGAGGGTCTGAGATGAGGCACTGAAACGGCATTAACCTTGATTAAGGTCACTGGCTGAAACTGATTGTCAACACAGGATCTTTCACTGCATTACACTTATTCCTGTTCTTATAGTTCCTCTTAATCTGAATAGAATTTTAATGGACTTTTAAAAAACATGTTAATAAACACATGGAAAAAAGTCAATGTCAGAATCAGATATAAATTCTTCACATGGTAATTTTCTCTTCATTTCATTCTCCCCTCTGCAGTGGCTTTATTCCATTAAAGCAGGCTTTGTCCATAACTGTCAGGCTCTGTACAACAATTTCAGGCAGAGTTTTTTGGGTCATTCAGCTTTGACCATCTTGGATCTTGTTTTGTGTGAGGGCTGGGCTCTGACAGGCTGACATGATTGCTGCTGCCTTTTCTTCTGCCTCTTTGGAACTTTTCTGCACGAGGCAGGGCTTGGAGCCCCTGCCCTGGTGCCAACAGCCTGACACACCCCATCCTGGCAGAGGCTGATCACCCTCCCTGCCAGGCTGAGGCATCAGTGAAGGCCTGGACATGGCAGCATCTGCTCAGGGTAATGGAAGAAAAAACATCTAGAGACCTGTTCCTTCTCTTCCAACACTGCTGGGTGGTCCTCTGCTACCCCAGAGCCTGTCTGGAGACCTGGTGCATCTCAGAGCTTTAGAGTGCCAAGGGTGCTGCAGCCAACCTCTTGTTAGGGTAGAAAAGAACCAACCCAAGCTTTCACAATAAAAGTTTCTTCTCATCTTCCCCACAGTGAGGGTCACTCAGTGTACAAAGCAACCAAGCTGAAACCTGCTTTTCTGACAGCTGAGCTCTGCTGAGAAAGTTCCTTCACTGGCTGGTTTTGGGTTCTTGTTGCATTCCAGAGCCAAGCTCAGGAGCCCCTGCCCGGGGCACTGCCAGGGGAACATCCGTGCACAGCTCAGCTGCAGCACCAGCTGGGGCTCCACCATACCCAGACTGAGCCCACGGCACAGCTCCTACAGCAGCCACTCTCTTCCTTGTTTTGTTCTTTGTTCTCTCAGGGATTGTTCCTTCTTCCTTCCTCAGGGCCCTTCTCCTCACCAGCTCCTCTTCTCCCAGCTTTCTATGGACTGGCCAACCTACCCCTTTTATCATGTTTATCTTCATCAGTCACAGCTGTGATCCATCAAGGGCAAGACTGTTCTTTGGCAATGGGTGCAGCTGTGATTTATCAGGAGTGAGGTCACTTGTAATCCCTTCTTCCACACCCACACAAGGGGTAACTTTGTAGGGGCACAAAAAACTCAAACTTCACTGTGTTCCAAATCTGCCCAGCATGAGCCCATGTGCTCAGTACTTCGTGTGACTGCCCCACTGCTTTGGTTTCCATCACAACAGCTCAGCCAAAACCCATCTCTGCCTCTGCCACCCACCACGGCAGCAGTCCTGGCGAGGACACTGGATTCCTTGCAGCTGTGCTCTGCAACCACTATTGAATATTTAGGCCATTGGACCAAATGAAAACTGGTCTGAAATAAGCCTTGAAATGCCCCTAACATGGGTAAGGTCTTAGCACCAACCATTTGGCTTCACAGGTGTGGTCTTGTGTCACACCACTCAATATTTTGGGTATAGAAAACATGTGGTTACTGCTGTGCATCAGAAAGGGAAATAAAAACATGAAAGCAGGAGTAAAAGTATAGGAAAAAAAAGTTTGTAATAAAGGAGATACTGTTATGTTACATCAAAATAATTTTCAAGCAATGAGCACTGAGGGAAAAAAGATGAGAAATAAATGACTAAATATTTAACAGAACAGTCAAGGAATTTAATACTTTTGTTGATGAGTAACTTACATGAGTAGGATCATCCATAGCTTTGAAACAATATTAACTTTTAGAAATATGCAAAACATTGATTGTTAATATTTGAGCAAACACGCAGCTGCTGCACAGAAACTGCCCATGAGCTTCCTGACAGCTAAAAAATGGCAAAGTTTTTTGCAGACCTAGAACTGTAACTGCTTTGTTCTTGTTGTTTATCTGTAGTTCACTAATACCTGGAGACCATAAAAAAGAAGATACAAGACTATTTTAGAAACACCACACACCCCCTGTGCCACAGGAACGCTAGGGAGTTCCAGGTCAGCTCATTGCAAATCCCAAATCTGAATTCACGTGGGGCTCTGGGGCTGATACACCACAGACATATCCTAAATGGAAAAGTAGGATATATAAGTCAGTCCACACCTCAACACTGTTGTCAGACAGAAGGTGCAGTTCTGGTTTAACTGTGACTAAATTATAATTGTAAAGCTTGTTGAGATTGGTGCCACTGGACCCAGAATAGAAAATAATTGGTCTTAAGATGGTGAAAATGCTACTTTTTATAATGCAAGCAAGGAAAAATTATAGCTTTGTTATTCAACCAATATTGTGTTCCCAGACTGATATAATCTAGTTTTATATTTACCACACAGCAAACCGCACAGACCTCTTTAAAAGAGGCCCAAGCAGAACTCTTGCTCTGCTCATCAGTTTTGCCCCAGCAGATGGGAAAGCAGGAATTCCAAACAAGATTCCTCAGTGGAAAGACCTGTGTTGAAATCAAGTAAGAACAAAAGGACAGTGTTGCAGTAAGGAAGAATTGCCCTATTTCTGCATCCAGAATTTTCACCTGGATGTGCCTAAAATCCTTTGCTGTAATGTTTGCAGCACTGGAGTACCACAAACGGTGCAGGCTTGCCAGTTGTTGATAAAAAGGAAGAACAGGACTGAGGACATGCTAATTGTGGTGCTAGTGAAGAAATCAAGCAGTGAAAAAATTGGGTTTGACTTTGTGATGAATAGTGGAGTCTTAAATACTGGCAGGATTACAAAAATAGTACAGCAAATTGGGCATATTATTACAAAATATAAGGCTTTCTCTGTACAGCTAACTGATGGTATGTGACTTTCTTTTATGAACAGAGTGTAAAAGCTATTAGGAAAAAAAAAAGAAGAAGAAGAAGCATTTTGAAAACAGACAGAAAGAAAAAAAAAGATAATATAACCTTGTTTATGCAAGTAGTCCTTCTAGAAACATCTTTAAACATCTGTAATATGGAAATAACTTTTTATTTCATTGTGCTATTCTGCCAAAAAAGCTCATACCTTTGCTAACGAATTTCACAAAAACTTAAACATAATTTTATTCCTTCTTTAGCCCTGAAAATAGGATATAAACAGAATAGTCACTCTGCTGGTCTGCCTCACAAAAGATCATTTAATCAAATTTTTTTTTCTTAATCTTAAATGAAAGGAAGATAATTAGTTCTTAACTTACACAAAATCTGAACAAATACTTTAATCAAGAAATTTGGTCTTGTTTTTCTCTCAGAAATCTTTGAATAGAGCAGAGATTTAAACTTTAAAGCATCTTGATGACATACTTAATATAAGTGTTTGGTTTGTGGCTTGTTAGTCTTGTTTTGGCTTTAGAATTTTGAGATATATTGCTTAGATGTGATTATCCATTACCTCTGGCCTATAGGAAAGCACAGCAGCTGAAGCAGTGAAAATTAAGCTGCATGCAGGTATAGCAAGATGTAGATCCCAATTTCATAGCAAATTAAGACCTGATTTGTATTGTTTACTGCTGGTTTTGTTTAGGTTGTTTTTTGGGTTTGTTTAGGATTTTTTTTTTTTTAATAATGTCTAGTCTTTCAGCTTATAGTGCTGGCATTCCTGCAGCTGTTTGACCCTTGTCAGCATGGCAAAGACACAGGTCTCTCTGGCTACCAGGGCAGGATGTTCAGCCCTGCAGGATGATCAGTCCAGGGTGCTCTGCGCTCCCTGACCCCCCCTCCAAGAGCATCTCTGGCACATCTTGAGAAAACCCCGGCTGGAACACCAAGGGTAAATCTCAGGATCTGGTAGAAAAGGCTGAAGAAGGCTTCAGTAGAGCAGCACTGCCCTGCTCTGTGTTTTGTGTTATGTGAGGGAAGAGAGAGCTCATGAGAAAGAGAAGAGGCTTTGTCAGACATTCCAGGTAGGTACAGATTCCTCCCTGCCCCTGAGCCTGAGTGAAATTTCCCAGCAAGGTGTAAAATCTTATCTGAGACCAGGGCTTGTGGAAAGGAAGCAGGAGTGTCCTTCCTGGGTTCTGTGCTCCTGGGGTAACTCTCCCTCACCATCCTCACCTGATGAGCAGGAACAGATCAATCATCTCTGACTCCTGAGGGTGCCTGGCCACAGAGCCACCTGGGAGCTCTCTGTTCCCAGGCACAGGGATGGGAATGGAGGATGATCCAGGCAAGCTGTACATATATAATCCCCTACCTTCTAATTTTTGTAATTTTGAAATTAAGGGGCTTTCAGGCAAAGATATGAGGATAGGAATAACAGTTCTTTACTAGTATGAAAAAAAAAATCAAAGAAAAAAACCCTACAACTTTATAGGAAAATCAAAATAAAATACAGTAGTACAAAAATACAGAGTCAGAATGACAGCCTGACACCCTGTCAGTGAGGGTGCTGGCAGCAGTCTGATTAAATGGTGGCTGCAGCCCTCCTGCAGTGCCAAACGTGGATCTGCTGGAACAGTCCTCCTCTGAAGGTCCAGTGGTGGTGTAGAAGGGCCTGCTCTTCCTCTGGTAATCCAGTGGAAAAGTCTGCTGGAGGTGTTCTAAATCCCAGATTTTATTCAGTTGTAGATGCCTGGCTCCTCCCCTGGATGGAGCATTTCCCCATGGGATGATGTAATTTTATCAGTCAGTCCGTGGCCCATGAACAGAAGATCTCTGCCTGGACTGGGGAGGGTGGTGGAAGAGATAAAGAACACTGCCCCAGCTGGGATCAACAGATGGTGACAGAATACATACCTCAGCCACATTCTGCGCTGCAGCCCAGGACAGAGCTCATCAGTGAGCCTCAGCTCCCTAAACCACATCGCTGAGCACAGCCCAAGCAAGGGAGGAGCTCCCAGAAGATGCTGCTGGTCCCAACTCTGCCAGCACGGAGAGCTCATCCCTAGAACCTGGGGTGCCTGGAGCACAAGAGAATGATGTGCTGCTACAGGTTTATCAGATTCCTTTTGAAGAGCACTGGAGAGAGCTGTGTGTGCTGACAATGTGCTGGAATGTTTCAGGTTCAGAACACAACGATAATGCCACTACTGATGGGCTAAAAACTCACTAGCCACCTCAACAGCAGTGGCTGCGATGGGCACGTCAGTGCCACACTGCTTTAGCCACAGATTTCAGGAGCCTGGGGAGCCCAGTGACTGCTGGATTAGGATGGAGCCTGGAAACAAAAATCCGATATCTCCTGCTCCTATGAGCAGAGACTCTGAGCTGAAACAACTCCACAGGGCAGATCAATGTCTGGGTATTTTACTTTATGTGGTTTGAAATGGAATAGGGGCTCCATAGTTAAATGTGCTCGTTCTGTCAAGACCACTCCAGCTTCAATTTTTCCTTCACGACTGTAAAAAGATCCAATTTCCACTATGAAGTCTGGAAAATTATATCAACTATCAGGGTAGAATTAGACCTGATAGAATCTTGGTGATCTTAAAAAGTACAAGATAAATCCATTTTTCATTGTAAGAAGATTTTAGCTTTCCACTGGGCTTATTAATTTTTGCACTTTTTGTATTGTGTTCTACCCATTTTTTAAAAATAAATAATGCTAAAAACAAGATCTTTATTCCAAATGTTCATTTTTGTTGCATTTATTTTTAGCTTCCTGATGATTTTTTTTTTTAATATAAAGAACTAAAATATAAAGGATGAAAAAATCCACAGTACCCCATTCAGAGGCAAAGAAAAGAGTAAATACATTCATTGCTTTCCTCAGAAGAAATCTATTGTGCAGCTGCTGTGGAATACAATATTGAGATGAAAATGAAGCTGCAATGGAAATGGAATGAGAAACAGGTATTTGCTTCTGGGTGAGCGCAACAAACCTATCAGCTACATAGTTAAAATCAGCAGCCCCATCTCCCCAATTCCTGATGACTAAATAAACCACAGGTAAAAGGACAGGGGAATAAGACAGAAGGAAAGAAGGGAAATGAAGCTGCCAAATGAAAGAGAAGTGTTTCTGCAAAGGTCAGTAAGGGACAAGATTAGTTTGGAGTAAGCCAATCCTACAGTGTAATTTGCAATATTTTCAAACACTTCAGAATAAGCATTCCTTGCTATTTTTAATACAGGCTTTGAGCCATGACTATCTAAATGGAGAGAGGAGGCATTAAAAGTTCATAGGGCTTGATATTGCCTGTAAAGAAGGAGCCCCTACAGAATTTTATTTTATTAGTAACCTTTATTAGCCTTGTAGCCAGTGCTGATTAAAGTATTGTGGCATATCTGTCAGCAGCAGGAATGCATGGGGATTATTAGCAACTGCATTTAAAAGTCTAAGAGCCAAGAGGTAGAGCCACAAGCCTGGAATACTAATTCCCATCTTATTCGGTGTAAACAGTGAAAGGATGGATAATAGCTTACTTGTCTCCTTTTATTGGCATGTTTATCTGTCCTTTTGCTCTTCTCTCTCACCGTGTAACTAAGACAGCAGAAAATAATACAAAATATGAGGCACTTACAAGCCTGGTTCAAATTGATTTCAGTGCAGAATATCCAAATTTGGCTGGTCAAACATAACTTCTACCCTTATGGACTAATGACTTCATTGGAATATACAATTTCAGGCTGCTCACAGGCAGATAGGGACTAAATACTGATGGGGAAAGTGTATTCAGCAGAGGATGCCTTTTAGAGTTCTGTCTGTAGGCATGTTCCAAGTCTTTACTGAAGGATTTTGTTTATCATGTGAGGAATCTTTTGTAGACATAACTTCCATCCCAGCTGACTCAAATTTCTTCACTGAGAATTGTCACAATTCACAATTCAAATTGAGCTGTATGAGCAGCTGAGTCACGCTGCATTCTTTTATCCTGGGACTTAATAAATTACTTAATAGTTGAAGAAATTTATTTTTGTGATGCCCAAAGCAATTTTTTTTTTCCATTACTCTGCTGTAATTACAGCAAAAGCCGTTTTGGTCAATACTCAAATGAATGGATTTTCTTTAGTATAAATCCAAGGACAACATTATTGACATTAACAATCTGGTTCAAGTTAAACGCCACTTGGGAATAGATAAATGTTTATGAACAATATCTTTTAATATTTATAATTTGCCACTTGTTGCTACATTTCCAAAAATCCTGAGACAAGGTAGGCAAAAATAGCCAGAGCTCTACTGCTGAGTTAGGAAAACAATCTGAGTACAATTCAAGCGATAGAATGTCTTTGTTGATGTAGATCACAGTGAAAAGTTTTGGAAAGGTTTATCTTTCCTCCCTATGGCAGAAAAATTCTTCTGCCTGGCACAGAACTAAAACCAGAGGATCATAAACTACTGCTGAGAATTATTTAAAAGAACAAAGAGATGGTTTCTACCCAAGACAAGCCTCTGCTGTGAATGGTGACTTGAGTTCACCAATTATACTTTTGCATTTTTTGCTAGAAAACCTTTTATGAGGCTGAGAATGACAGTGTGGCCAAAAGATCTCAAAGTTTAAAGTAAGTCATCTTTAATGTCCTCTTTTAAAACAACATGGAGAAAAAAAATCATAGGTATAATTGTAACATTTTTTGTAGACTCTAAATTAATATCATGTACTAAAAATTAATTAAATCAATGAATATGATGAGTTAGCAAGGTATAGATTAAAATTTTAATAAGCATAATAGAAAATGTCTCTGAAGGTAATTAAAAAGCTTAGCGTTGTTTTCCAAAGTGCTTGTGTAAACAACTGACTGCTCTATTTCTAAAATCATTGTGTAATTTAAAGCTGACAGTCTTGCCCAGTTTAAAATTTGTATGAATGAATGTATTTGCCTCTAAATGTTTGGTAATAAGCCGTGGTAATTTAGCATGCTTTGCTTCTTGATCACTTAATGATTTTAGTATGTCTGTCTGCAATACTTGCAATTCCCATGCAAAACTGTATTTCACGGCATTCCTGTGGTGAAATATTGTTTGTTCTCTATACTCCAAGAGCCCCTGAAGCCTCTGGCTTGGAGGAAATGCTCCTGCACCCCACTGGAAGAGTGGAAGGTGTGATCAGTTCCTGGTACCACCTCGTGGGTCTGGGATCCACCATCCACCCCAAGAGCCCTCCTGGCACTACCTGGAGATATTGAATCCCACTTCCTAAACCTGATTAGCCACTGGAATTAATATAATGAATACTATTATTTCTCTGCTGAAGCAAAAAGGAGTTGAATTAAATTTCCCCAGTGCTTTCCAACCTTCTGTAGCACATGTATTATGCTATCTTACTATGGATTATTGTGAATTTTCTGCTCTTGCTAAAAAAGCCACTGTACTCCAGTTTTTCATCTGCTCCTATTCTTTCTGCCGTACTGTTCAGAGACACCGTTGTCAATTCTTCAGGAAAGTTCCTGTAAAGCACAGAATTAGTTACTCTGATTGACATTTTCAATGCGGGAGGTCCTGAATGTCTAAGTAAACGTTATCCTACTCTCTGGCTGATAATGTCATACTTGCAGTGATATTTTCTTATCACAAAGACTTTGTTTCATGCTTTTCCTAATTTTTCTGTGTTTTGTGGTTCTTTCATCATCATTTTTTGAGAACAATTTCATTATAGCCCTGCCACTTGGTCTGACCACATAAAATTATATAATAAACTGTAAATTTAAGTCTCAGCTTAACTTTTCCTAAGATAGATATAGCTTTTCTTTTTAACTGGTCATTATTGCTTTCATAAATATTCTGGATTTAAACTGCTGCAGGACTATGTCAAAAATCAGGCAAGTGAATCTACATGAAGATGAATAGCAACTAGGATTTTATGCATGTCAATTCATCAGCCTGGATACTGTTTGGGGGTAGTAACCAGAAATTTAGAGGAAGTATTTATGCAGCACAGCCTGAACAACTCAAAGTTGCAAATATTTTCTATACTGCAAAAACTCACAGTAGTGCACATTTGTCAAAAAACATCTGCAGTTCTGAACACATCTCAGTGATTGGAATAATGGCCAATTTCTTGTCTCTTTTGCTCTCCAGACCAGTTAGCAGAAGCTTAAACTAGCTGCTTGAGGTCCATCTAGAAATTACTGATATTCCATGGTAAAGTTTATTAAGCCTGCAAAAAACATCTGGGGTATAATGAGAAAAAGAATTTTTATTTACTTAAAAAGAGCAAAACTAACTTTTTGATAAACACAAACTTCCACCAAGGCATACTTTTACAGATGACACAGAATGTTTTCCAACAGAGCCTTGTTCTACAAATGCTATACCAAACCATTCAGTTGCATTTAAATAAAAACAACCCGTTGACTTACATTCAATGCAGAGTTTTAGAGAATAATTATGTCTACAGAACTTCTTGATGAGTTTGAGATATAAATATGCCTATGCTTTCAAATAATAAATAAGAAAACAGAATCATAAATTGGAAAATAATATATGGATACAATAAGAAGTCCGGGAACAGAATAAACTGATCAGTTATTTCTGAATAATTTGTTGTTCCATCAATAGTTATAAAAGAGGGTGAGAATTGATCACATACTGTACAATATGAGAATGTCTTGGGAAATATAGATATACAGATCCATTTTTAATTTCAGAGATACCGTAATCTATTTTTATGTCAGTGTACAATATGTTGATATGAGGCAGCAAGAAAAAAATGCAATTACGATTACTTGTTCATAGCATTTGCCTCAGTTAAAAGAATTGATTTTCCTATTTATTTGACTTGTGATGTTAGAGTTCTCTGTGACTTGTTCAAGAAAGTAATCTCCAAATTTCTCAGAAAATTTGGCATTTGGAATGACAGTGAAAATAATGGAAAGCAACAAAACTTTTCCCTCATAATATTGATTGATATTTATTTTTCTCAGTACTACTCTGACTTACCTGAAGACATTCCTGAGTCTTGTTTCAGTGCTCTCTTAAATGAATCCTTGGTACACAGGAAGATTACGATTCCAGTTCAAGTAATGTCCAAGCTCACCAATGTATTGGGTGATTTGAACCATCACTGTGCAGCCCTGGCACAGGGACGTGGTAGAGTCACCATTCCTGGAGGGATTTGAAGAACACGGAGAAGTGGCACTGGGGACCTTGGTGAGTGGTGGGGTGGGCAGTGTTGAGTCAGGGGTTGTACTCAGTGATCTGAAAGGTCTTTTCCAACTTCAACAACTCCATGGTTCCACAAAGACCACCAGGATCTGGAAAGGGAGAATTCCTGAAATGTTTTGGCCAAAGGTTCAAGGTCTCGGAAACCTGAGTACCTGCCAATAACTGTGGGGGAGCATGAAAGTCTCCTTCAATAAAACAAATTTCTTGTTTTGCTTGTTAGCTGCTGTGATACTGGGAAAAGAAAAAGGGAGGGAAAAGAAGGATTATTGCATGGAAAAGGTGGGTTGAGGACCCAAAAGTTATAGGATTAAGCATCATTCAAAGTTAATATATGGAATCACAGAGTGGTTTGGGTCAGAAGTGACCTTAAATCCCATCCAGTGCCGCCCCTGCCATGGGCCGGGACCCCTCCCACTGTCCCAGGTGCTCCAGCCCCAGTGTCCAGCCTGGCCTTGGCCACTGCCAGGGATCCAGGGCCAGCCCCAGCTGCTCTGGCCACCCTGGGCCAGGGCCTGCCCACCCTGCCAGGGAACAATTCCTGCATCCCAAGATCCCAGCCAGCCCTGCCCTCTGGCCCTGGGAGCCATTCCCCCTCATCCTCTACCAGTTTACATCCAGAACACAACAGAAGCAGCATGGCTAAAACACATGAAGGTTCAGAAGTGGAACTAAGACAGAGATGGAAGCAAATTGTAAAAATCACTATGCTCAGAACACAAAGAATTTCAGTTCTCACATGAAAGAACTGATTCATGATAACAAAATCCAATTGCACATTTAAATAATTTACATAATTATTAAATTTACCTGGTATGGTAAAAGTTGAGAATAGTAACACAAGTAATATGCATTTAAATACTTTTCTAGTACTCTGATCTGAATGGAAAACTGATATAAAAAGAAGAAAAAATTATATAAATAAGGAAAGAACAGGATAAAAAATGTGTTTTCTCCCCCTTAAGCCATGTTGGAGAAATTCTTTCAATTTCATGGGTACAGCAGCCCACTGGTGGGTTGTTTGGTTATTTTTTGTTGTTGATGTTGTTGTTTGTTTTGTTAGGGTTTTTTGTGGAAGCCTTTTATATCACCAAACTTTTGGCAAACTTTGTTTCTCTAGAAAAAAATCACATTTTATATAGCAATTGAAAAATCTTAAGAAAAGTATTTGCATTTATTATTGATCAATATACACTATTTTTGAGTCCTCACCAGATTCCTAGCATTCATTACTTCAAAAGCAGTAGTTTGAAATTAAAAGGTTTAAATAAAAACTTTTAAGGAAAGAATGTTTTTATCTCTGAAAAATAAGAAAAAACTACCTTCTGCCAGACAGGGTAATAGCCTTTCTCATAAAAGCCTGAAAATGACTACACCTGAAGCCAATAGTCTCAATTACATAAAAAGTGTTCTCATCAGATTACATGAATTACAACTGAATCCTCATTAGGGCCCACAGCCAGGGCTTTGTGCAGGTTCTGCAGGACCTTCTCCCCCAGGAGAATTGTCCCTACCTGTCTCCAGAACCAGCTGTGCTGCAGTTCTGCTCCTAATCTTTGTTTGGAGCTCTGGGAACAGGGAGGCTGTGTGAGGAAATTGGGAAAAGTCTTGCAGGAGGAGCACAGCTGAGCCCAGGCGCTCTGCCCACGGCTCTGAGCTGAGGGGCAGCCACAGCTCCTCTGCCCTCATCATCCTCACAGACAGGAATTTCTTCCTAAATAAAGATTTTCTTCCTAAAATACCTAAAAATTACAATTCACCAGTGTGGTGAGGCAAATCCAGCCATGGCAGGGTGAAGGTTTGGATTTGTGTGGCCTTTTGTGTGAGCAAATGTGAGCCATTACAGCATACCCACATCACTTGGACACCTGGAGACTGACAGCCCCCAAAACTGTCTGAGAGACAATTCTTATAATCTCTGCCAGCACATCGCATTTGTAGTTGAGGTGTACAACACTGTAACTCAAGTTTAGGCTGTTCCTACAAAGTCTAGATGACACCAGCTCCAGGTATTTTCTCTGCAGGCACGGAGTGGCATCAACCTTGACTGCTGTCAGCGGAGGCTGACCCTGCTCAACGGCCTGCAGGCAGATGTGGAATAGAGAAGGCAGATTTCTCTCTGTTGTGAAGCTTATGCATCTGGCAGAAATTCAATCTGGACCCTTCTCTAGATATGTCTCACCTTCACCTCGTGGCCTTAAACACAGAAATAAACACACATTAACACAATGGGGGAGAAGTAGGCGCCGTGACTGCAAGTGACCTCAGCTGGGTCATGTTTGAAGTTCACGACTCTAAGACTTGTGTGATTTATTAAACAACGGCCAGAGAGATCTAGTGAGCTTTCACATAGCTAAAACAATTAAATATTAAAGGAAAACATTATCTCGTTCAGCTGAAATAAAACCCTGGATGTAACTTAACTTATTGATATCCAAAATATATCTTAAATTTGACTTGTTACTTTTTAAGTGGATAAAAATTGAAAAATTGACTTGCTCTATACTAGCAGACAAATTTATGCACCACCATGTTCTAATAATGACAGAAATTAATTTGGAAAGCAGTTTGATAGTTAGTAAAATGTTATTACTTGCTGGATAGACAGTACATTGCAGAGAGATTAATGGTAGGAGGAGAAAACTTGCTGCAGACCTTTGGAACAGAAAATTTTCATGAAGTAATGCAGAAGCTGTTCTGAGGTACCTTTTCATCATCAAGAGGGAATTTAATTTAGATGTTCAATATTAGTGTCAAGCTCTGAGAAGCTTCTTGGATCACAGCAGCAGCAATTAACAAATACATTGCTGGCAGTCGAATCCATCCCACAGGGCAGGAGTTCAGAGAAAGCACCACTCTCCCAGCTGGTTTACATTTCATTTTTAGTGACCTAATTTCTAAACTTGTAGCATTTTGTTATTCTCCACCTAGGAAAGCCACTGTACCAAGTTTGGAAGGCATGGGTATGCCCGGCCTGTAAATTGCAGAGTTTTCCTTTGTCAGGCACCGCAGCTGGGGCAGGTCCCAACAGGCACCTTCTCTTCAGCCACGTTAAGACCAACAATTACATATTGAGCTTAACTAGCCTGCAAGGGCTGCTGGTTACATGAACACCAGGACTTTTATTGTCTGGAAGCTACAAGGAAGCTATAAAGTGACATATCCAGCATAGTAAAAACAAGGCAACGTTAAAAAGAACAATTAGAGCTCCACTTTAGGCGCCTGGAATACATTAAGTGTCACAAGTAGCCACTTTTATCTCACAGTTAGGAACTGTGTATTGTTTCCTACATCAGTTTTAACTAATTAATTCTAATTATTCTGTCATTTCAGCCAAGTTGCTATAGACATATAGAGGTAACAGTTTTCCTTTTTTTGAAGTTTATAACGGAAAGGTGTTCTTAATTTAGGTTTTTGGGGGGTTTTGTAAGCCAATTAAAAAAAAAAAATGGTAAAAAGACCCAAACTACCATTTAATTTAACAGGATTTCTCAAAGAGCAGTTCTGATCTTTTTTGTTTGCTCTTTGCATTTTAAACACCAAAAATCTAATCTTCAGAGACTTCATTCAGCTCCCTCTTATGCTGAGGTAAAGAAAGAAAATATAATAAATTTTTATAGTAGTTTTCCAGTCATGCACCTCGAGAAAAAGGAATCAACATTCCTAAAAAATTTTAATTTATTTTCCTCATATTTTTATATATTAACAAAACAATGCAAACTTGGAATGAAAAGCAAGAAAAAGCAGTGAATTTTTGGCTTACAAGTTAATCTTTTTTTGGATTTTCATTTGGTTCCTTATAGCACTCATAAGAATGTTCTGTTTTCTAAGGAAGACTTTATGATGACTCAGACACTGACTATAACAGTATTAATATCGCAAAACCCTAGGATCACTGTTATGTTTAAAACTAAATAAAAACATTGCCATCCTCTATTTTTTTCAAGAATTCCACAGAGAAATCCAATGTATTTAGTGGGGAGATGATCTATGACCTATAATGAGCCTGGTATTTCCCCTTTAGTTATCCAGGGGAAGCATGAAAAGTTTGCATCAGGAGGAAAAGCTCAACATTAGAACAAAANAGCTCTGCAGAGCCACAAGGGCCCCCCTGAGCCTCCTTGGCTCCAGGCTGAGCCCCTTCCCAGCTCCCTCAGCCCCTCCTGGGGCTCCAGCCCTTTCCCCAGCCCCGTTCCCTGCTCTGAACACACTCCAGCCCCTCCAGGGCTCTCCCAGGAGTGAAAAGGTCACTCTTTTCAGGATAATCCTGTCCTGACCCCTCCTGAGACACTGCCCTGGAAGCCCCCAGAGCAGACAGTGCCCACTGTGCTGATCTGTGCCACGCTGAGCTGGGGGCCAGCCAAAATTAACCCCAAACCCCCAGACACAGGACAAAGCTGCAGCCTCTCCTGATCAAGGAGACAAGAGCAAATCCTTGTTAAGGAAACACGTAACAGAGATAATTGACTTTCTCGATGTCATTGTGCTTAATGTGTAAAGAAATTAAGGAATCTGATTTACCCTTTAGTAAGGTGAATCGAGTCAACAGAATGCAGAATGAACATCCCAGAGGAAGTTCAGTGCAAAAGGTACGAATGTCCTATTGGAACAGATGGAAAAACATGGATGCAATTCTTCAGTTTTCCACAGATGAGCAATTACAAGTCTTAGAAAGGACATACTACGTCCTACTGTCACCATTTTTAAACATGAAAAATCTTCTTGAATCAAAAATCAGGCTCTAAACAGAACACTTTGGCAATTTTGATTATGCAAAAACAATCTAAAGGCTTTGTATTACATGGGAAAAGAAACAATGACAAAATTTCAAAAACTTCTCCTAAACTGAAATATTCTCTGAACTCTGCTAATGAAGGAGAGGAGGTTATTTTTATTCTAACAAGACGGTGATATTTTGAAAAAAAAAAGAAAAAAAAAAAAAGAAAGAAAAAAAGACATTATTGCTACAAGCATAAATTTTTCCACTTCTGAGGTTTTGAAACTTTATGTTTGAAGGAAATCCTTGTTCTGCAACCCAGCATTACATTTTCTTTTGGCACATTTTTACACCCTATGTGACATGGCAGGTCAGGAAAAGAAAAAAAAAAAAAAAAAAAGCTATCTGAATTAAATTAGTACAGCCAGTTATGTCTCTTCATAGAGAATTAAAAATGAAACTGCTGCAAAAAATATCACATTCTCCTAATGCTTTCTTAGCAGGCTCAGGCTCTCTGCAAATTACCACAATCAGTCACCCAGAGAGCATGTGTTTATTTCTCCCACAATTCTGAGACAAAAAGGGAGGAAATAATAATATCCCTTGGAGTTGTCAAGGGGACTTCTGCCCAGCAGTGAAAGAACAACTCCCTGTAAAACCTCCATCTTTTCCATAAACACAGGACTCCTGCTCTTTTTGCCACAACTGATGTTTACTCTGTCAGACTTCTTTTAACATTTCAGGGATAAATTAAAGGCCTTAATTATTGTTTTCCATTCTGTTCCCAAGATCAGGACTCCGTGTGCACCAGTTCAAGAGACAATAGTGAACTCTGTCGGGTGCTCAGACCTATTTGCTGCACCCTTCTCTCGTGGCAGCAATTGCACCTGCTGCTTCTTTGTGGCTGTGACCTTTCAGATATCCAGAATTAGTCTGGACAAGGCTGTGCCTCTGGCACAGACAGCACTTTGGCCAACCCCTTGGAAAAAGGGCAGTGCCAAGGTAAGACACAGCCATGGCCAATTTCAAAAGGCACAAACAGAATAGGGTTTCTACGTTAAGTGAGAGCTGACTAATATTTACCTTGATTTTGGGGTAAAGAGAAAGAGTTATCCTGAGTTGTGATTTAGGAACTGAAAAGTTATGGAAAATTCTTTACATGTAGAAAAAATTTGTTTGCAAAGTGACTGTTTCAGATAGCATTGGCTTTAATCCACATTGTTTCACATAATCAGTCATACTTAGGTCAATAAATAATAATTAAGTTAGACATTAGCTGCCTCAATATGCTTTTTGCTTTTAATTTTTCAGAGCTCTTAATGTTGCAGTTCTGCTCATTAGAAGTCTGTGCATCCCACTAGGAACTGCTGGATTGAAATTGTTTTTCCTGTCAGGAATTTTGGGAGAGCTTGCACACTCAGTGCTTTCCCCCAGCAGTTCAGATTTGGTTGACTCTATTTTTATTATCTATTCTACAATATTTTACCATAATGGGAAAAAATCATCAGAATGGATACTTTCTTTCTCCAAACAATGTTCTGCAAGTGCTACTCTTTTTTTTCATTTCTTTGAAACACCATAGGATGAAGAAATGTGGAGAAAGTGCCAGAGGAAATGCTGTGAAGGTGCTCTTGACACCTGGGTGAGCTGCCAGAGGCCCTGGGAAAGGACCCTGCAGCCCAGCAGTGCCCGAGTGAGTGTCTGTGCAGGGCCCAGGTACATACCCAGGGTTTTACTTCTCCTTAAAGCCAGGATTTCTGCTGACTAACACTTCTAAATTTAGTCCACTGCTTCTAATTTAAGCTTCTCTCTTGGAATTGTCCCACACTGATTCAAATTACAATTGTGGAACTTATATATCAAGGAGATACTATTTTTATCTTGAGAAGGTAGATTGTGAAAACAACAGAGAATTTACCTTGAATACTCCAGGCACATGAAAAGCAACTGGCAGGGGTGGAAAGAATGTGCAGTAGACGAAGTATTAAGAAATCCTAAAGGTGTTTTGATTTCAATACTAAACTTACACTGTAAAGAGAATATAGTGTATAGCTTACACTGTTAAGAAATCCCAGTATTTATGCAACAAATAAATCCCAAACCAGTTCATATAACAATAATAAAGGTAATTGAATAAACATGTCCCTTGTGTGTCTGTTGACCTGGAGTGCTGCACTGAGATTCCCTTCCTCTCAGCATCCCCTTGTCCCAGCCACAAACACAGCTCCCCTCTCCTGCTCCCCTCATCCCTCACGTGCCCCTCAAACCCTTGGGGACTGCTTGTACTCACATGAGCCCAGAGCTAAAACTCAAGAGAGCTCCCCAAAACTGATGGGAACAGGGGAATTTCTTTTTCTCTAGGGTTCTGTCCAAAAAGTGCCTGGGAGAGGGCACCTGCACTGCTGACTCTTCAGCCCATGTTGGTCTCTGTGGATGGTGAACCCCACTGCAGGCAGGAGCAGCTCAGTTCCTGGGGCCTGTTCTCTCCCAAGGCTTTGCATTCCTCTCTAGGATATCTTTCCAGTCTGCCAAGCCTGTATTTCCCACATCCCCATCCCTGCCTGGCATGTTTGCAATTTTCCAGTCATTAGGCACTTTCCTCAAACGCCAAAACCTTTCAGACATAGTAGACTCTTGCAAGCTAAGGAAAAAAAAAAAAAACCCAAACATTTCTTTCCTTAGAATTCTTCCCTTAGGAATCCAGATTCTTCTAACACTGATCTGTAGGAGTCTCCTTCCACTGTCTATTTTGCTCAACACAGGATCTAAAAATGAACAGCCCACATCTGTAGCTTCCTGCAGCTTTCTGACAAACCCCGTTCACCTCACGCAGAACACTTTAATTTACAGAGCCTCAAGTAGACAAACAAACATTGGAATTTAGGTTTATCTCTTCATCATCTACTGGTGATCACGCAATTAGGTGCAACAGTTGTGCAGATTAATTAGGAGGTGTCAAGATGACAGTGGCTTGTTGTGCATGGAGATTTTGGGAGCTAGAATCACGCTCTGAAATCTTTTGTTATGGATAGGAACACAAAAGTAGAACTGCCAGCTGAGTATTCTTCAGTGAATAATTCATTTGATGATGACAGAATGGTTGTAACCCATTTTCCCTACAAATTGCTGGGATTGGATCCTCCTGCACATTCATCTGGATTATTTTTTTCCTTCTGTTTACAAGATTCAGTAAAGTTGTAGAGATGAGAATTTCGATCTACATAATTTCAAATCTTACAGTTCTCCTATCTTGCTCCCCTCTTAACCCCAGACTCTTTCCTATTACATATATTTATATTTTGAAATTCCGCTAAGTAAGGGGAAAGAAGATAACAGTCTTTGGAGGAAAAATGCCTATTTCCTTTGGGAAAATGATCTCTATCACTAAGGTTACACAAAGGTGGTGCAGCTTCAGCCAAACTGGAGTAAGAGCAGTGTGACGGCTTGAATGAGTACAAATCATTATTTTCCTTTTAGAAACTCCTTTGTATGAATAACTGAAAAAAAAGATGATTATTAACTTGTTTCTCAGTGCAGCTGAAATACAGGACAATTCTTCCCCCCTGCAAAAAAAGTCACAGTGTGTTTGTGTATAAACTCACAGGTACACAAATGCATGCAATTATTGATTCAAAAATATCTCCAGTGACTACTTGAGCCCAGCCAAATGCTAAGTTTGGAGTTTTTTTCAGTCCAAAGTCACTGAAATATGCATGAATGTAACTGGTACGAATGCAGCATTGATATGTGTCCAACATGGTGCTCATGAATTACACCAAGAAACAGAGAGATAAGATGTGGGCTGTATTTCTAAAATAATGAACATGATAAAAGGTTAGGCCTTTTGTTATATTTCTTCTGAAATATGCAATTTGTTACAAGTTATATTGTCTGTGGAAAGAATCCCTACTGCAACTCTAATGTGGTTTTTTACTATCAGAAACATAAAAGCACATCAGAACACATCATGTGCAAACCATGGCATTAAACAGATTAGAAAACTAAATGTCATACTGTAACATGACCAGGGTTTCTGCAGTTAATTTACAAGAAAGGCAGAGGAACTCTGCAGGAAGCACTTTCTCCAAATATGCACCCTGCAGCTAAAATACCTCATATACCTTATTGTTCTTGCAGGGTGAAAAAAGAAAAGGAAGGAAAAAAAACCCTTGACTAAAGTGATAAATTTAAAGCTTGTGTGGATTTTAAGATGACTAAATGAATTCAGTGTGGGATTTGTGTATTGCGAGCAAATTTAAAAAAAAAAAAAATCACAGCAGTCTTAGCTATAAAATACTTTTGCAATCTACCATTCAATTGTTTGCACTGCAGTTGTACTGAAATATTTGCAGTTTTTTGGATGCTTCAATTGCCAGTAAGCTTTTTATTTTATTCCTATTTAATTGTCCTTTCCCCTGTGCCCCTCATGGTGCTGCACTCCTGTTAGTACCCCAGAGAAAGAAGACTGCTGCACAGTCCACTGCAGCCACAAAGATGCAGTTTTGCACTTTCACTTACTAAGAAACTTGCTGGAATTTCAAATCTGGTTTGCTGCTGGATCTGGAGGTGTTAAACAAGACTCTCTACACTCTTGAAGAGACTTAAGTAAAAGGCCATCAGTCTTCTAAATTAAGGCTTTTCCTATAAGCACTGCCTGAAAGCACCTTAGTGGTCTTTTCAAGCTCTCACCTGATTCTAATTAAGCTCCTTGGAACATTAGCCTGGCTTTCTCTTCATGATTCATCTCATTAGGCGAAAAAGGTAAATGAGTCACTTTTTTATGCTACTTCATGTAGTGGCCTTCTGCTGGAGTTGATGAGAGTTGGGACAGCTCAGCCTGGAGAAGAGAAGGAAGGTTGTGTGGAGACCTTCCAGGCTCTGAAGGGGCTACAGGGAACCCAGAGAGAGACAATTCCTCAGGAACCGGAGGGACAGGACAAGGAGGGATGGATTTAGATGGGATATTGAAAAGAAATTGCTGCCTGGCCCAGGGTGCCCAGAGCAGCTGGGGCTGCCCCTGGATCCCTGGCAGTGCCCAAGGCCAGGCTGGACACTGGGGCTGGAGCAGCCTGGGACAGTGGGAGTGGTCCCTGCCTATGGCAGGGGTGGCACTGGATGAGCTTTTTGTTCCCTTTCTTGGTGTGTTCCTAAATCCTTAAACACTGACTTTAATTTGAAGCAATTAAGGATCAGCCTTCTCCAAGCTCAATGGACTGGGAGCATCAAATTATATTATGGAACTATATATTATAACTTTATTATGGAAATGAGATACCCTCAATTTTTCCCACTTCCTCCCTTGACTACGCAAACACTGGGAACAAGTTAAACCTAATATATATTCATATATTGTTGGGTTTTTTAGTTTGTTCCATTAAAACTTTACTTCCTTTAGAGACTGCTTGAACAATAACCATTTATCCAGCTAAATGATAAAACATAATTACTTCCAGCTGTTGCAAAAGAAGAAACTGTAGTCAATCTCAAGAATAAAAGAAAAGTTTGGACTTTGTCAAAACACAGTAGTTTCCATAGCTGAATGAAGACTGCTCTTTAGTTTGATATCTGAACAAAAGGGAACAAAAAGTAAATAAGTTGGACCAAGTTATGCCAATAAATCTTGAGGGGTTTTTCCATGTGTGCATTTGTTTCATGTCTAATAAACACGGACTCAAAAGTGTGTGCTTTGTTTGGGGGCAAAACAACTTTTAGATAAAATTCTGCATTAATATTTTTCTTCCCCACCACCTTTATACAGTATTTACTCTAACAGAGGCCATGTGTGTATAAACCACCCATCTGAAAATTCTCTTTTGTATCAAGGAAAAGCAGATTGGAAGCCAAACCCTTTCACCTTGGTCCCAGTTCTAAAGGAGTTGTCCCAACCACCAGGTGATGGAGCCAATGTCTCGTTTTCACACTGGAATGAGCAGAAAGGAGAAATGACTCTCCCAAAGGCCTGTGACAGCATAATTAGTGGATGGTGAGAATATGCTGCCAAGAGGAGAGGGAAGTTCAAAAGACACAAATGGAAATCCTTGCATCTGTAAGTTGGCAGGTGAACTTACAAGCACCTTGGTGTGACACTTTCACAAAAATGTGATCCCAGATAGCCTAAAACTCCATTTCTTGGGGAGTAAATATTCACCCTCCTTAGGCTTCATCTGCTTTACTAGCAAGTGAAAAAACTCTCCAGTTCTTTTCATTGAAATTGATGTAACAGCTAAACTTCCATTCCCAGACCAATTTATTAGCACCCGGGGAGCTGCAGTACAGCTGACACAACTTCTATAAACTTATCAGCCAACGTCTTGGTCATAAACACTTTGGTTCACACCAGGTCTTTAACAACCTACAGCAGCTCCTGATTGCAAGGAAACCAACAATCTTTGCACTTGGCATGTTCAAATAACCTTTGTCTAATGCCTTCAGAAATGGTTGCAAAGCAGAGATATTCCCCAGAGAAGGAATGGAGAAGGGAACTTGTTGTTAAAATGACCCCTCTGTATCAATAAGATCCAAGAGTGCTGCAGAGCTGAGAGTAGTGAAGATAATTGTTCAACATAGAGTATGAGTAATAAACTGTTCAGTTGTTGGACACTAAATGCCTGGTTTGTGTCTTCTGTAGCATAATATGCTCCAAACACCATTTCTCTTTCTTTGTTTTCCCAGGTGTCCTCTCTGCTTGCTTCTTTTTCAATGCATGTGTCCTTTCAGTGTAAAGTGCTGAAAGTACAGGACAGATTAGAGCAGAAGTGAAAATTAATTCTACTTTTTCTTCTTATTAAATATTTTCTTCTACAAAGGAGGTATGATAAAATTCTGGTATTAAAAAGCTAGTTAAAAGCTGCTATTGCAATTTAGAACTTTTTGGTCTAATTCTATGACAGTGAAAGGAAAAAAAGAGGATAGTTCCTATGAAAAACAGTCATTCCTTAAGTATCATATTTTTCTTAAGTGTCATGAATTCTACTGAACAGTGCAATATTACACCTAATACCTGTTATTCACAGTTGGACTCATCATTATGCAGCCCTGAGTATCAAGTGACAGCATAAACAACCATTAATCATGGTTTTTTTCTGTGTTAAACCTTCCTGAAATTAAGATCCACTAAATTGGAATCAGATGTGATATTGGCGAAAATTCAATTAGTACTTGCTTTTGTTTCCACCATCCCTCAAAAATCACGTTTTCAACAGGGTGAGAGAATGCCACTTCTTTAGTTTTATCATAGGTAAATCCTTTCTAAATATGATTTGGTGGAAAAATAGACTGACTATTCAATCACACCAGAAAAACTAATAATATAATATCTAGTTATTTAGGTAACAAAGTAATAGGAAAAACAAATAAAGCACAAAAATTTAATCCAGGGTTATAAATATATGAAAAGCCCACAAGTTTGTAAAATATTTGTTGCTTTTGCATAGAAGACTTTTTAGGAATGGGCTGATATGTTTCTGCTGAGTATTTCTTTTCATGAGTAAAACTTTTTCTTGTCATGTTGGTGGAATGGATTCTGAGGTTTTTGGGAAAATAAACCAGTCTGAGTGTCATATTAAACTCTAGAAAAATAGTGAAGTGGGATAACAAGACTGCAAATAAAAGTGTCACATAATTTTAACTTGAATCTTTCCGCACCAGGGTAAGATTAATTAGCAAAATGAGAGTTATTGCAAATACTGACATTTTGCCAGCACGAGCTTGACTGAGCAGTGTGATTGTGACAGAAAATTGTGTTCAAGTGCTCCTTTAATGGCAGAAGGAGCAGAATGAAGTGCTCATTTCTGTAGGATAGCAGTGGTGGGTATGTTTATGGCTGGTAGAAACATCTAAGGCTCTGGCAATCCAGCTGCAATCCAGTTCCTCATATTCCTAAAGAAAAAGGAGCTGTGGCTTAGAGTGTGGAGTCTTTGGGGATATTGGAAATACACCATCCCTGTGGTTGCTGAATCCCTTCTGTGGTTGCTGTAATTATTGTTCTATAATTTTTTTTGTGGCTATGAATGTTGAGCTCGAATATTCATAATCTCCCTACCATGAGTAGGTTTGAATTCTCTTTGTTCTTGCATGAATAACTCTCTCTCAGGTACACACCAGGCTAACCATGCCCTCCAGCTGTACAGTGATTATCCCCCTCAGCTGTAGTTACTGCAATACTCCACCAGCACTCAGCCTGCCCTGTTTTACTAAACCTGGGTAAACCCTCCTCAGCCTCACTTATGAGGTAGAATTTTAACTTCAAACATGACTTTGTGTGATTCGGGGGAGCTAATATTTCCTTTATGTTCACAAACAGGGAACTGAGACTTTCAGAGATGGAATATGCAAGCCCAAAGACACTTTAAAAAAGAAAAAAAGAAAAAAAGAAATGCAATTATTCAATTATTTTGTATTTTCTACAACTGGTTTACCCCACTAGGTAATATGCATATAAATATACATGCATATAAGTGCATACATATTTATACATATTTTATGTTTGAAATGTTTATTAAAATATATTTTCTATGGTGTATGTGAATATGAATATATATTTATATAGTATATATATATATATATATATAAGTCCTAAGGCAGAAGTGTAGCAACAAAAATATAACAATCTCTTGCTAGAAGCAGCTGCTGATTCATTTGTTCTCTGAAAACTCTGTATTTCATGTGGCTACCATAGCATTCATGGTGCTTCTGGGATAGGGGATTTTTCCTGCAGAAATAAATACACCAGGATATGTGGAATTGCTGAAATGTTTTCTAGGCAAGAGGTGATGTTTCTCTCCGTGGTTTGCTGTGCCACGAGACAAAATGGGCAGGCAATCTCTGCCAGCTGGGACTGTGCCAGCAGAGAAAGGCAAAATGCTGTGAAGATCTTTCTGGTCAGAAAAATCTCACCACTGCTCATATCTTGAGGTCTTTTAATCTTTCTGCTGGGTATTTCAAAAGCTGCAAGCACAGAGGATGGAGAAAAGGAGTGTCCTGGGCTGCAGTGCAGGATATGGCCAGGGCTGTGCCTTCTGTCACCATCTGTTGATCCCAGCTGGGGCAGTGTTCTTATCTCTCCCACCATCCACCCCTGTCCAGGCAAAGATCTTCTGTTCATGGGCCATGGACTGACTGATAAAATTACATCATCCCATGGGGAAATGCTCCATCCAGGGGAGGAGCCAGGCATCTACAACTGAATAAAATCTGAGATTCAGAACACCACAGGTAGCCTTTTCCACTGGATCCCAGGAGAAAGACCAGGCCCTTCTACACCACCACTGGACCTTCAAAGGAGGACTGCACCCTTCTAGAGGATCACTGCCCCAGCAGATCCACGTTTGGCACTGCAGGAGGGCTGCAGCCACCATTTAATCAGACTGCTGCCAGCACCCTGACTGACAGGGTGTCAGGCAGTATCCTAACTCTGTTGGTTTTTCTGGATTTTTGGGGGTTTTTTTTGTTTTTTACTACTGCATTTTATTTTCATTTTCCTATTAAGTTGTAGCTTGTTTGGGTTTGTTTGGGTTTTTT
>VWZN01014768.1:384122-404346 GCA_013396955.1 Regulus satrapa
TTCCTCACTTCTGGGTTCTCTCAAATTCATTTGTGTCTCTCCAAGTGTGTTTCCCAAAAGGGAACTTAAATTAACTGAGAACTTCTGCGTGTTGAGTTGAGCTCAGAGATTTCTCTCTGTGTCCTGCAGGTCAGAGTTTTGCTTATAATCCCAGTATGGAGTTTCCTTTTGTGCAAAACCTAAGTGATGATTCATGTCCAGCTTGCAACCCGCTGTAACTCCCAAATCCCTTCTTGTGAAACTGCTATACGAGCACTTCATTGTGCGGTGATTTATCTAGATTTTGGAATAACAGAATGAGTGGTGACCACAGCTGCCTGGAATAGGTTTCATTCTTGGCCACAGACCATCTAAATAAATATCTTTAGAAGGTTGTAGCAGCTGCTTGTTAGAGCAAGCAGCCAAGAACTAGAAAAATTCTGAGATCAAATCCTAATTAAACTACTGACTTGCAGCATGACCTTGGGTGGCTGCACTCTTTGTGCAGCCAGGAGCCCCAGGATCAAAACCTCTCCAGTGAAGTCTCTGAAGAGAGATTTTAAAAGCTCAAACAAAGCAGAACCCATGTCCATCACTAGCAGTAACATTCTATTGGTATTGAACTCCTAACCTAACCCCTGACATTTAATGCTAAATACACCTGTACCTTCCTATAATCTTGTGCTTATTTGTTTGTGTTGCTTTGCATCTGCATTTTGATTAAAACAGATACATTCACATAGGGTTACAGACAGCAGAGTTCTGCACATTTGATTACCTGTTTTATCACACAGAGATGTGGACATTTTTTTGGTGCAGCTGGTGTAAGATGATGTATTTTTGTGAGGAAGTGTGTTGCCTGGCATGCTTTGTCCAAGCTTCAGCATTGAAGTTTTACTGCTCAGCACTCCACTAATAAACACTAAGTTCTTAAGTCAGGCTGTGTGCAGAAGGCTAATGAGTTTGGAGCTGCTGGGAAAAATTTGAGCTGAATTAGTGCTGCCTGCCTGTGAAACTGGAGCTGCAGGAGGAAAACAAGAGCGGGATATGTGGTTACAAATGGGAAAAACCAAAGCACACATCTTTGCTTGGAGTTTGCCAAGGACCTTGTCTGGAATGCATTCTAAATGCTAACCATTCATCCAAACAAAGCTGTGCTGTGCCAGTTTGCACAGCACTGGTTGACACATTGGGCAGCTGAGCTGATGGGAAAACTCTGTGAAGTTTGCAGGATGCCCAGTCCCAGGGAAGAACCAAATGCAGGCGCAGCTGCCTCTCTGCCGCTGAAGGCCTGCAGTGCATCCCAGCTGCTGGATGCCTTCAGCTGGGGAGTGCTGAACCTCCCAAGATTGATGGAGAAATTTCTGTTGCACATTTGAAGAGCTCACAGAGATGCCCCGAACAGGGATGAGCCAATGCAACTTTAAAGGTCAAACCATTCGCAGAGCCAAATCTCATCATGCTTGCACAGTGTTGCTGCAAGGATGGCACCTTCCCGTTGAGTGGAATGCTGATAACAATGGGAATGGTAGATGTGCACCTCTGAAAGAGCACAAATTCAGTTTATTTCATGCCCCACAAGGGATTATGGGGTGAATGAATAACTAAGATGTGCCAGCTTTAAAAGATTTCTCCAATGATATAGCAACACAGAGAAAGGAAGTGAGAGCAAAGATGGGTGTGAAGGCAGGCACTGTTCCCTTTTTAGCTTTGCAGTTGACTGAGGGGGTGGCTTGGCTGGTGAGGGAGAGTTGTTTGGTATTTTCCATGTGTTGAATGGTACCTAGTGGTCATGGTCCTGTGGGGAAGCCAGGGAGGTGCTGAGGTGACTGGAGCACCTCCCTTGTGGAGCCAGGCTGGGAGAGCTGGGGCTGCTCAGCCTAAAAAGGAGATGGCTGTGTGGATACCTCACAGAACCTTCCAGGGTTTGGAGGGAGAGAATACAGGGAAATCAGAGAGGGACAATTCCTCAGGACCTGGAGGGACAGGAGCCAGGGAATCGCTCCCAGGGCCAGAGGGCAGGGCTGGCTGGGATCTTGGGATGCAGGAATTGTTCCTGGCAGGGTGGGCAGGCCCTGGCCCAGGGTGCCCAGAGCAGCTGGGCCTGCCCCTGGATCATCCCTGGCAGTGGCCAAGGCCAGGCTGGACACTGGGGCTGGAGCACCTGGGACAGTGGGAGGGGTCCCTGCGCAGGGCAGGGCTAGGGCTGGATGAGTTTAAAGGTCCATTCCAGTCCAGGCCATTCCATGACCATGTGTAGAAGGAAAGTGCTCCAGTGTGAGGACCCTCACCCAATCTTCTGTACAGGAGGTGGTTCCTGGGAGGTGGATGCTTTGTACACAAGGTCTGTACAGAGTTAAGTTATATAACTGGTTATATATACATATATATACAGTCCATCTGTAGCAGTGTTAAATTATTAATTCCCTCCTTTTCAACCTATTTTATCTGTCAAGTAAGGAGCTCTTACAGAACTCTACAGAATCATGTTCTATGGAGGATTTCAACATAATTTTTATGACAGAAATTAAAGCTTGACATTAAAACATATTTTTAATGCTTATAACATGAACTTGTGCAACTGAACCAATGAAAAATGATGTTATTCTTTGAATCATAGAAATTTATTAAAAATGAAAATTTTACATGAAACCTCTCTTTACCATCTCACAGTGTGGGTAGTGGAGTAGTAACTATTTCTCATCCAGTTCAAGAATCTAATGCTGAATTTTCCCTGCTATTAAGCTGAAAACACTTACTTTCAAAATGTTGCTGTCACTGAATTTAATACTCATTTTAATTTATGGCAGTTGCTATCACTTGTAATGTTCTTAGAGAATATTGTTCTATCACTTGAAGAAACACTACTGCAAATCTCACAAATAGCTGGTGGCACTATTTATCATTCTTTTCCATATGCACCACTGAAGAGTTTTCTCTAAAAGAGTCAGTTCCTTTCCCAAGATGGGATTAAGGCCTCAGGAAGCCTCTCAGCAAACCCACAACTTCTACAGATATATTTAATATGACTCAAGATAAGAACATGTGATAATATATCCCTAAGAGCAGGTATCTTGCAAAATACTTTAATGACAGATGTAGAGAACAGAGATCCCACACAAACCATGCTGGGAGTCCAGGTGGGCATGCACAGCTGAGGGATGATCCCTGCTAAACACCCAAACACAGCCTGCCTGTAAATAATAGAGAATTTCTGGGCAAAACACCGATGAGAGGGAATGTCCTCCCACAGAGTAAACAAGAGTGGGAAATTATTGAGGAACAAGGCTGTTCCATCAGGAAAGCTGACTTCCCAACAAGAGCTGCTTGTGCACACCCCATGTAGAGTGCACTCTTCCCATGGAGATTTCTTGCTGCTCGTTTGGCTGTTTATATCACTAATTAATCACAGAAAAAGCACCGACTCCAGAGTCAGCTTACATAGATCCAAACATCAAAGCTGACTGAAGGATGTGACATGTCAAGGACACTGGAGTTTAGAATTTTATGCATTATTGCAAGTTTCATGAATACCTTTCAGGCAATTCTAGAATCTCATGGTTCTTCCAAACCCAGCAGTAACTGTGGGTCCTGGCTTTCAGCTCTGGCTTTTACTTCAGTTGGTAATTTTTTAGAATGAAATTCTCAGGTTTTCATCCATCTGAAAAAGAATCTGCCTCCTCAGTTCTGTTTTCCATGCCAGTTATCTGAAATTTAGCAGGTAAAAATATATTAACTGAATGTAGAAAAATTGCTTTCCAGTATAAAGGAGATAGAATTTTTTCCAGTTTATGTACACTGGAGTAGGAAATAATCTGTCATTCAAGGCCATTGCCTTCCCCTCATTTCAAAAGCTCGGCAATGAGGCTGATGTAAACAATATGTAAAGACAACTGAATTTTAAGCAGAGGCAGGTTTTCTGAAACACCTATTTAAGGCAGTGTGCATAGCGATTGCTCATCATCTCTCAGGATCTGACCCCTTACGTGAACTGTAAAGCTCAAAAATGCACAATAGACACAGAAAAATAAAAGAGAAAACAGGAGGTCTCGTACAGTGTGGAAAAAGAACAGCACTCTGCTAATAGGGCTGAGAAGAAGAATGTGCTTTCACTCCAGCTGATCTGTCGGAAATCGCAGTACACCCGATGTTTTCCCTGATTCATCTGAACAATGTGAGATTCTGAACTGCAGCGAGTGCTCATTGCTCATTGTTCTCCCAAACAGCCACATACAGCTCTGGTTCATCCAGCCCAGATGATCACAGATGGATTTGAGTGGAGATTTTCAAAACTGTTTATGCTAGCAGCAGCTGATAACTGAATAAAATGTGTCAAATTGCTTTCAGGACCAACCACTTCACTCAAACACAAAGGCAAACATTTGAGCCTATTTACAGCTTGAAAACTCCCCCCTAGAACACAGCTGCCTCCAGTACAATTGTTTACATGTAGATTTAGTGGCACTGAGGAGTACCCCTCTTTCTCTGCTCCCAAAAGGCTTGAAAGCTGATGACCTGATTTTCTAATCTTCACCCAGGTATTTTATGTGCATCTGACCAACATTTGGCCCATTAAAGTAAACAGGGCACAGTCATTTAATAGAATCAAGATTACTTGAATATCCTCTTGACAACCATTGAGAGCATCAATTCCCAAACATCTCTCAGCCTCTGATTGAATAAGAATTGGAAGAATATCAAATGGGTCTATTTAGAGATTAAGTAGAGACTAAAGCCACACTTAGATGCTATTCTCTACTCCTGGATATATAAATAGGGCTTGTGTTCATTTAATTCAGAATTCCTACTTCAAGGCACCTTTTGAAGTAGGGTTCCTGCTGCCTTGGAGAAGGCGGAGATGTCCTGTGAGATTAAATTGGGAGTGAAGCTAAGAAGGAAACTTCTCTTTACACAAGGTGAAGAGTATAGATAGACATTTTACTCCATCCTCCTGACCTACACGGCTCAGCTCCAAAGGCCTGGGGATGTTTAGAACTAGGCAGATGTGGTAGCTTTATAGGCTGAGGACTTTTTATTTGGTTTTCATTTTGCTAGAGGAACCTTAATGAAAGGCAGAGGGGTTTTTTCTGTTTATTTTTTCTCTTTTTTTACATAAACTTATCACAAGTTTTGTCTCAATACAGTATTAAAGCCTCATTTGTTCCTTAGAAAATAGTAAAGAATGTATTTTCTTGAATCTTTTGAACTCAGATGGTTGCTTTGCACTTGTTCAGACTATTGTGATCTACTGTCCCTGAGTGTCAGCCTAAACAGCAGGAGCAGCAGGTCAGGAGGCAAGGGGAGTGTGTACAATAATTGTTGCTTATATTCAGGTATGGTCACACTCTAAGACTGCATGGGATGAGCACTGAATATGACTGGTGAAGTCAGAATTATCCTCCTCTGCAGCGCAGCCAGTAAAAAGCAAACAACTCAAGGAGCAGCGTGGTATCATGCAATTAACGTAAAATGACATTTCAGAGGTGTCATGTTTGCTGCCATAGCTGAGGTTAAAAAGGATTTTGTGATAGGAACTCCATTTTCCATGGGATTTGTGAACGAGACAACCTGAGTGAGTCATTCTGGGTAGAAAAGAAGTGTCAGATCCTAGTCCAGACTGGGGTGTACATACCCACTTTAAACCCAGGAAGAATTCATGTCATGCTTGTACAGTTGTCTAAATGTGAGGGACCAGACCTTCCACTGCTTGCTAAAAGCACAGGTTGGAGAGTCTCTTTTTTCTCATGTTTCTGTGTCTATCACAGCAAAGTGGACTGGAAACGGGCATTAGGTGAATTCTGAAGGACTGTGTGTATTTAATAGCTCCCACTCTGAATCCCCCTTTTACTACTGTCAAACCCCTCCTTGCTCAGTAGTTTTTATCTGCAAATATTTCAGTGCAGGTGTTCAGGCTCCTGTCCTTAAATAAGGCTATTTTATACAATCTTCCCATTGGACTCCCTAAAGTCTTTTTGTATCCTGTGGATCTGATGGGTTCTGAGTGTTTTCTACCATATGTGGAGTGCTTTCCAATCAAAGTGGAAGGAAAGCAATAATTTTGGGGAAAGACTCTGATGCATTTCAGATGGAGTCCAGGGCATGTTTCTTATCTTCCCCAAAGTCAGGGTTTATTGGTGTGCATGCCCATTTAATCTAAATCATATACACCTTATATGCCTTAAAGATGTATTTGCACAAGAGCTGGAACCATTCCAGGAAGAACTATTGCACTTTGGCCATCGACTCTACAGATTTTAAAGCATTTATCAATAAGTTTTCAGCTAGAAAGTGTTCCCTCAAAGACAGTACACACCTAATACACATTTATGAGATTCCTCTTTAAATACATTGTTTACCATGGGGAGACAGGAAATTGTTTCTGCTGTGCACACATATCACTTACCTGAAGAGGACCATTAAAATATTGCTTATTTCTGCCTGAGCCATTTCAGCCCTGCAATTAAACCTCAGTCAAGTTCTCATGTGTTGAAAGCTGTGACATCACATTATTAGTGTATTTTCTTTGAAGAGAAATGTGTATATATGAAAGACACAATAAATAAAATTAACTGCATGCTTACCCAGTTAGGTTACCCACAATATGTTTTTTCTTCAATCAAACTTTCTAAACAAATACAAAAGCAACTCTTTCAAAATATTAATATGCTCAATATCTTACAAGCAATGTTTAAAATGTTTTGCACATGTTGAAGTGACTGCTGGTACACCCACGCTGTCAGTTTATGAATTGCTGAGCTTAGCCCTTCCCAAGCAGGGAATTTTATAATCTCTTTCATACAGTTAAGACCCTCACTTTTAAAAGAATTGAAGACTACTTTTTAGGAGATAGGAAATAGTACATTTAATTCATTTAATAGCACATTTTCAATGAGGGACTGTTTTTAAAAAAATTGCTATGTTATGTTATGTTTTATGTTATGTTGTGTTATGTTATGTTTCCAGAGATGGTCTACATCAGAAATGTTAAACCTTTTTTTTTTTTTAACCAGGAATATTGCCTTCTCAAAAACAAAGCTTTGAAATAAATTGTTCTGGATTGAAAAAGCATTTTCCAGATTTAGTGGTTTCCTGACCTTTGTTTCTTAAAATTGATGTCTCAAGGGAGGATTTTGAAATCTCAGTGCTCTGTGGGACACTAAAATATATTTTCCTTTCAAATCTCTTTCTAGTAATATTTCTTTGAGATGTCTCAGATGTGAAACAGCTCAGTTGAACTAAGGATGTGGCTCTCATCTTCTCTGGGATTTTTAAAATGCCCACCATGGCTAGTGAGAGATAAGTGCCCTGGACGTGGATAAAAAATCCTAGGAATGCTTTTTGACTTGTGAATTTCTCCTAGTACAGCAGACCAAATTTCTTTCAGGCAATTTGTACTGATTAGCTCTGAATTACCTTTCTGTGTACAGCATCTCTAACTTGAGCTTGCAGTCATGGAGTTTTTGGTTCCCTACAGCTCTGCACTCTCAGTACAATCCAGTAGTGTTCAAACTGAGCATTACAGTATCTTGAGAACTCCTGAATTTTCCTTCTCCTGTACCTGGTGGTACCACTGCACCCCAGTTGCTGAATTGGGAAATCTGTTCACTAAAGTAAAAGCTTTTTAGCTATTGCAGGAGATGCCCATGATGGATTTTTCTATTTTTTAAATTTTTTTTCTTTTTTATCATGAACCACAGCCTACTGTACTCTTAATAGGCCTCTTAACCTTCCAGTTTTCTCCAACCCTCCCCCTCAAGCTCCTCTGCCAGGTCTTTGTTCTTTTCTCACCTGCTCTGTCTTTTCCATCCACACCTCTCTCTTTTTTCCATTTCAGCTACTGCTGTCAGTTTGTCTGTCCTTCTTCTCCCCTGCACTTGGACACCATCCAACAATTCCTAGAAAGAGGACTCTGTCATTCTAGTTGCTACCTAGGCAAAGAAAGAAATCTAATCTGAAAATCTGGTGGACAGTTTGTTTTGACAGCAGCAATTATGCGTAGTATTAATGCATAATAATTATTTGGTATTACTAAAATTGGGAATAAAAGCAGTGCACAGTAGTTCAGATGCTGTCGTGTGAGGGTACTTCTGTTAAACAGTTTTCAGATATTCCAGGAAACAAGAGGAAGCTTGGGATTTTATTTTATGGCAACAGTGATTGATAGATTATCTGCAGGTTCTGGTTTATCCCTGGATTAGTTGAGATTAAAAAACATTGAGAAAAAAAGTGTTTATTCTCTCACATGTCTAAGCCCAGGGTGTTTTAGCAGAGGGTTGTAGTGTGTGGACAGTGTTTCTCTAGAACACTCTTGCTGCTAAGGAAAATAACCCTTCTAGAGATATAAGTGTCACCAACACATTGGGGTGTTTAAAAGCATATGAAGAAATAATATTTTAAGATAAAATCCATCTAGCTGAGACAGGTTTCAGTATATTCATTAGCTTTAACATTTGCCCACATCTTCTTCCTTTGCAATTTAAATTTGGGATCTTATGCTCAGAAAAATTCACATTTTGTGACTACCAGAAGTAGCACTGTCAGTATGAAACAGTGTTTTGTACTCTAATAAAGAATTGTTTTACAGTACAAATATTACATGCAGTGTGAGTGCACCATCAAGAAACCTCTAAATGTATTCCTATTAATATGGCTTTTTTCACCTAACAATCTATCCAAAAGAGAAAATCCTATCAGCATCAGTAAATCCTTCTTTAAAGTTTCATTGATCTTAGCCTTAGAACAAGATTATAGAAACAGTCCTACACAGAGATAATGTCTGGAGAATTTTGGCTAATCTCAGCACTCATTTCAGATTAGATCTAGTCATATTCAGACACACATCTCTCCTTGCAGATAACAGATGCCTACCAGTGTTTACCCTTAATTAAGATGCAATAACTGCCTTTTTTTTCCTTTTTGTCCTAACAAGAATAAGGCCAAATATCTTCAGAGACTTTTGATGATAAATGCCTCATACTCACTGTACAGCATTCCAGGCTCAGGGTCGATTTCTCCTGATGAGGATTCCTTTCTAGCAGTGAAAACCTGTGCAGGGAATCACATCATCTCCCTGCATCCTAATGCCTCACACTGCACTTGGGTATTCAGCTCCCTCCTATATTCTTTAGCTTCCATTCTGCAGAAACTTTTCTATTGAAAGATTATTCAAATAGCTTTTTGTCAGTGAGCGAATTATTTTTGGGGAAGGACAGCACATAAGAAAAATGTTGGAATTACCATAAAAGTTGAAGAAAGGATTTCATTTTCACTATATCAGTTTTCAGATGTCAGGTTGTAAATAGAGTCTTACAAAGACTTAAGTCAGAAATACAAAGAAACCAGAATTTAGACTCCACTCTTAAAATAATACTATGGGTAAGATTCTATACCTCAAATCTGTCATTTAGTAACATAATTCTTCACAGATTTTCTTCATCAATTTTTTCAGGGTGCCTTTTTAAACCCACATGCACATTTGTCAGAAAGTCTGAGTCTTCTTTCTAAATAAACTCGTAGGCAGTACTATTAAGGGGATCTTTTATTATAGCTACATCACATTATCCAGTGCATTGCTTTCCATAGGGGAAAACAGAAGCCTTCAAGGGTGTAACATTTTTTGCAGTTAGATCTTTTTCTCTGTGAGAACATTTTGCTTTGCATTATTAGTTAATAGCAAGGGAAAATGGAGAGCGAAATTACTGCTGCATAAACAAACCTGTTATACAAATGCCTTTGATATTCCAAATAACGATGCTAGATATTGTATGATCTATTTAATTTTTCTTTGGCAGGGTCACATTTGAATAATGCACCGGTTGAGTTTACACAGTATATCAGCTGTAAAATGGCAGAATTATTTAGGACTCCATTCTTAAATACATTAAAGTTGATGATTAAAATCCTCTTGTCTGGAGCATTTGCACAATAAGTCTTAGACTGTCAGAGATTTGTGTTGTGTAGCTAAAAAGCTCAATTTTTTAGAGCAGCAAAAGAAATGGTGTCTTCCAGTAACAATTTCTATTAGGAAACTGACAAAATATCTTCCTGAAAATGGTCTCAAGTGTGTGTTCTAGTACATCCTAACCTCCAGCAGGGCGGGAGAGCATTGTACTCATCCTTCTTACGTGGATGACCTGATATAAATAACACGGTAGAACTGAAAGCTGCAGCAGCAAGTGAAGCAGTTGCTCTCTTTCCACAAGGGCTTCAATTAAGTATTGCTCTGATGAACAGCTAAAGTCATGTCTTTACATATTTCTGCTTAAGTTACACAAACTTCAGGCTAGTGGTGGTTGTTATTGTTGTTATTATTATGTGTAATTACTTTATGTCTCTAAAGTCATTAATGCCCTATTTTAAAGCACCTGCTCTGATTAATGGTGTGTGACATTGGAAGACAAAGACAGGATGGGTTTTACTCTGCTCCTGTTAAACAATTCATACCCTGAAAATAGCACAAAGCACAATAAACATTCATATTGTGCTACACTTAAAGCTCAAACCACTGAGGGTTTCTCACCTTGGCTTGGTACCTCAGCTACTCTCTTCCCTTTTATTCCTATTTAGTGAAGCACATCAATGTATTTAATTTTTTGCAGCTGCTTCAGACTCGGTGCCCAAGGATATCGTTATAATTAAGCCTGTACCCTGTTCCTGCTTTGCATAAACATGGCTGTGCATCAGTGGGTTTTCTCTTTCTTTAGTTTGATATTGACTTTGATATTGTCTCCAGGAAAGTAATCTGTTAGTTTATCACAAAAGATTACTCATCTTCAGACGTAAGCTGAGATAGTGGGCCTTACTCCATTCCTGTGGTAATTAACAAAAAACTTCCCAGTGATTTCAGCCAGGATTCTCCCTCCATGTCCTTTTTCTACCATTGTACATCACTATCCATTTATTTACGATATTTGAGTAAGTTAATCGCATTATCCTTTGGTGGGAATAGTTAAACTCCATTCATTTTAACATGGTTCATATGAGAAATATAAAGATATTAATAAGAAATAATCTGCTGTGTTTAACAGATCATAAATTTTATAGTCAACATATTGCTTACTTAGCCATGAAGTATGCAGTGCGTACTCTCCTAAGCAGGCTTGTTCTCCTCGCTGAATTGTGAGGGAGGTTTGCCATGTTAGGCCAAAGGAGTTACTGCTTTGAGCAGCTCTGAACGGAGGGGCCTGTCTGGCTCCACGCTGGCTCTGCCCTGCCTGGGCTGTGGAAGCTTGCATGAGCCATGGAACCAGAGTAAACTGCACAGCTACAGTCAGAACCTGCGTAAATTCTGCTGTGCAAAGTCCAAGCAGCCAGAAGCCAGAGCTAGCCCTGCTCCCAGGCTTTTGTCTCTATCCCAGAGCCAGCTAATTCTATTTAGCAGCCAGTGCTTAACCCTGAATGTGTTGGCACAAGCATCAGTTTCCCTTTCTCCATCTCTGGAGTGGGAACAATGTCTGCCCCCAAGAGCTGGCTGTGAAATGGAAAAAGAAAAGTTGTCAAGTGATTAGCACCTGGCTTTTGGTTTGTGCTGGAGATTTCTAAAAATATGTTTTTAAACATATCTCTGAAGCACTGATGATGTTATCCTGCTCTGAAAGATGTGTTGTGTATTACCAAAACCTTTGACAAGGGTGTGACTCCATGCATGCCCTGTAAAGCTGCTTTCCCCCTGTGCTGACTGCTGCTTTTGGGGCCCAGTGGAGTGAATGTACACGGCATAACCTCCAGCTCCTGGGGCTGGCTCTGCTTCCTGGATTGCTGGCAGAACTGCTCCTATAAAAGCCAGCCAGAAGCACTGGACTTGCTTCACAGGCATCCATCAGTTTTGTAAGACATGCACCATTTCTTTCTGAAAGTGAAGGGAATTAGAGACTGAAATACTTTATATTTAGAATTCACTTATTTTAACTTTGTTTCTGGCATCTCTGGACAAAGACATAAATCTTTAGGACCATAATAAATTCAGAAATAGCATTAAGGTTTTCAAAATATTACCAGTCCATATTTCCAAGCAAATATCTGAATACAGAGGTGCCCTGTGCAGAGTGCAGATGTAGTTTGGGCCTTGTAATTTCTCTTATAGCACGTAAAATATATTTTTACAAACCTGGACATAGGACTGGTTAGAAAATAATGTTGCAGCAGTGAAGGAAGTTAAAAGTCATGGCCTTTCTGCATTACCAAATGGAAAAGTCAAGCTTAGATGCATAAACCTTTCAATTAAATAATTAAGAAGTATCAAAAGCTGGACTGGTTGAAATGTTTAATTTTTTCATCCTGATATTTCTATGCAGACCCACTCAGGCGTGTGTTTGGCTGCACAAACACCAAAACACTCAGGCTATCCAAGGCTGGCACACAGCTCCTCCTCCCCAGTGGCTTCCCATCTGACACTCTGCTCTCTGTACACTTATGAGTGGTGTGTTCCTGCCAGACACCAGGGGAGGAAGGGGAGGAAAATCAGGACACACAAGTGTCAGCCTTGCTGTCTCCAGCAATCCAGCCCAGATCCTGAAATAACCATCTGGAGTGGCTCTTGAGGGAAAGGTAACCAGGGCCCATCAGTGCTCATTGTGTTTGGAAAAGTTCAGAGGCTCAAGTAGTATAATGCTGAGCGATGTCTGCTCCACTCTAAACATTTTATGTTTTTTAGCTCAAACTTAATTTATTGTTGACAGTGACAGCCTCTCTGTTTATTTCCCTGTGTAATCTTTGTCTGATTTCAAGTGTGTCTGTAAATACTCCTGCCGTTTCAGCAAACAAGTTATTAGCTCTTTCAAAGGAAAAGACATGAGAGCTCTTTGAAAGGTTAAGTCTTCTGAAAGTGCCTCTTGAAGGCAAAGGCCACTTTTCCTTTCCTTTGAAGACAATCAAAGTATGGAGAGTAGCTGGTCGTGAACAAAATGATCAGGGTGGCATAACTAAAGCTTATTGAATTTGTGCTGAGGATCCCAAAAATGGCAGTTTCATTTGTTCCACACAGTTTTATCCTCTAATTCCTAATAACAATGCTGTCTTATTGTGCACAATGAAAAGACTAATTTGACTAAATCCATTCATAAATGACAAAATCAATAGCTCTTCTTTTGAAAGTCATTCAGCATATAGAATATGAGAATTTATGGTTAGTTTACTGCTGTCATGGATGGGTCTCTCTCTCTCTGGTAGGAACTGATAAAGCAGCTTTTGAAGTCAGACTGTCTCAATAAAATACTTAAATCCATCTTAATGTGCCCTGGGGAAGTGAGTCTGAATTAACCTCGTACCTTACTTTTGCGACAATAATAAGGTGAAAGGGAGTATACAGCAGAAACTGATTATAATAGGTGATACAAAAGGAGACAGCAACAATGAGGCAGAAGTAGAATAGGAACTGGGATTAAGGGATCTCTCACCCAGCCATGTGCAAAAATGTTGAAAATTAATGTTGTATTGTTTAGCTAACAGCTGTCAAGTCATTCAAGTCATTGTAATGTGCTGTGTGCTTGCTTTCCTCCCCAGCTCACCAAGAGCATGTTAGAAATCACATTCCCTTTCTTCTGCAGAATGACAAAGTTAATCCTGCCTTGCTTTGCTTTTAAGACAAACTCATAGCAAAGGCTGTCTCTTAAATTTGTCAGTTAGGATATTAACAGAGCGTGAAACTTTGATGTTAAACTGGCATTTGATGAACAGGGTTAAAAATCACTTAGAGCCGCGTTCTCTGTAGTTGCTGTGTTTGTGTGGAGATGCAAAGGATGCAAATGCACCCTCAAACATTTGTGGGGCTGCTGTAACCAGAGAGAACAGCGTGTTCCTGACATTGGCTAAGTGGGAGATGCATTCCCTGGAGAACACCCAAGGGAGGCCATGGAAGAATGAGAGGTTCTGTCTGTTTCATTAAAATAGCATTTGCCTTATAATAATAATGCAATAACACTAGAGGGAAAAAAAAAAAAAAAAAAAAAAAAAGAAAAAAAAAAAAGTCTTTATCAAACCAATTTGAAAACCAGTACTATGAGGCATTCTTAAAATCTACTACCCAGGCAATGCCCATATCACTCTATTCTTACATCTGTTATTATTTCTCCAGTGCCAGTTATCCTGGCTCATTGCTCTCTTTTTATACACAAGACATTGCATGAATAAATTATACTTGGGATTCTAAAAGATTTAGCAAATTTATTTGCTAAACTACAATATTAATTAAAAGCTAATATTAAGAATTAAAATTAATGTGGTTTGTGATCTTTCTACAGTTTTTTACATGGTTGAAATCAGAAATCAATTGGTTGGGACATTTTTATCTCATAGATTCAAATTTTGCCCTCAATAAGCAGGTCATGTTGTGGATGAGAACAGGTCTTTCTTACATGTTTCTTTTGCTCTTATCCTCCTGTTTGTGAGACAGGGCAGCTGATTCAAGAACCAGGTGAACAATAGGCACCTTTAAGGACATAGAACCAAGCTATGTGTATGTTTCTTTGATGTTTATGGTCTCCTAGATATTGTTAAGGCTTTTTTACCTTTTCAGATGTCAGCAGATCCTTATAAAAAAGCACACTGAAAATATTCTTTCAACTGTTCAGCTGTTCTGGTGTTGATTAGCTAGGAAAAGCCCTGTGCTGGAACCACTTTAGGAAAGAGTTTTCATCCTTTACCAACAACTTCCTTGCAGAAAAATTAAAATACATCCACTGTTAGTTTGTGGTAGCTTTAATGTAAATGGAAAAGAAGAACAACTTCATTCTGGTTCCATTCATCAGGGTAATCCTAATTTTTGATGTGTAACTGATTTATGCCTGAAGTAAGAAGCGCACAAATCTTGCAGCATGAGGATGCTCTCACTCATGACAGTCTTGACTACTGTTGGCAAATTTACTTCTGAATCCCTGCAAATAAGTGCTCTATTGTTCCAGAGAAACTTGCATGGTGTGCAGCAAGAGATGCAGGGTGAAAGACTACCCTGCACTGGCACTTCGGATTAGGAACCTGCTTCCCCCACTTTGAGTGCCTCTGCTGAAGAAATGCTGCAAATATATTACCTGCCTGAAGCCTTCCTGACTCCAAGCTTCCAGAAAATAGGGGAAACTCCAAACTGTGTAGTGACCAAGTTTCTAAATAATAATCAAAATCTTCAGAATAATTTTCTTGGCAATTTGACATTACTCTGCACAAAAATACGATTCAAGATGGTGCTTTCATAGTAAGGCAAACAGTATTTTGTTCCTGAAGCAAACCAAATATCACCCCTTGGAACCTTGGGCAGCCTTTGAACCACAGAAGGTCCTGAGCTGGATGGGATGCACAAGGATCAGGTCCCACTCCTGGCCCTGCCCAGACCCCCCAACAATCCCCCTGTGCATCTTTGGATCAGTGTCCAAAGGCTCCTGCAGCTCTGGCAGCCTCAGGGCTGTGCCCATTCCTGGGGAGCTCAGCCCCAGTGTTAGCTCCAGTGTGACCTGAGGATGTTCCCACAGTGATTTGCATTTGCTGTTTGCTCCAATGCTTGGCTTGAGTAGGACTTGCAACTCTTGAGTGTTCTGAAATTAATATCTTCTAAATTGAGATCCTTGCACTTTGTAATTTCTTAATATTCTCACCGTTACCACTGAACTCTGCATTGTTATTTCCAATTCTCTCTGCTCAGCGCAATATTTCTCTAAAAATTTCTTTTTATGACTCAACCTACAAATGAGCACTACTTTGTTACACATCACTTAGTTACGTTCTCCCTGTACTCATTATATCACCCCTTGTGGGTAGCGTTGCAAAATACCCAAGATATTTGAAACAAGGCACTTGGGAGCATAAAAATTCAGTGGGAAAAAGAAAGCAAAATGAAGTGAAATAAAATGTTTTTATATCCAAGTATGATTAGCTTTTTATTGCCGTTTTCCATTAAGGAAAATTATCTCTAAAGCCTCCTGTTTATCATAATTTATCAGTTTGGTGAGAAAACTCCCCACTGGAAGGGTTGGTGCTGTGGGATTATTGCCTCTGAACAGGAGCAGGAACTGTTCCATCACTTTGCGCTGGGAGCTGTGTGTGCTGCAGCCTGGCCGTGAGCAGGAGCCTCGCTTTTCTCGGAGCCTTGTTACTGACAGCGAGCCCCTCCTCAATCCCGTGCACAGAGCACGCTTCAGTTATAGATTTCATTCTTTTCTAAACTAAGAAAGTTCCTACTCAAAACAACACACCTGGGAAATCATCTGGATCTGGACAGGCTGGATCCACGGGCTGAGGGACAGCAGGAATGCCAAGGGCCAGGTCCTGCCCTGGGGTCACCCCAACCCCACGGAATGATCCAGGCTGGGCAGAGGGGCTGGAAAGCTGCTGGTGGGAAAGGCCCTGGGGGCACTGGTGCCAGGGGCTGGACAGGAGCCCAGGTGTGCCAGAGGCCAATGGCACCTGGGCTGTGCCAGCCCTGGGGGCAGCAGGGCCAGGGCAGGGCCCGTCCCTGCTGGGGCACCTCGAGGGCCCTGCCCAGCTCTGGGCCTGTCATGGCCAGAGAGACCTGGAGGGGCTGGAGCGTGTCCAGAGCAGGGAATGGGGCTGGGGAAGGGACTGGAGCCCCAGGAGGGGCTGAGGGAGCTGGGAAGGGGCTCAGCCTGGAGCCAAGGAGGCTCAGGGGGGGCCCTTGTGGCTCTGCAGAGCTCCTGACAGGAGGGGACAGCTGGGGGGGTCGGGCTGTGCTCCAGGGAACAGGGACAGGAGGAGAGGGAATGGCCTCAGGCTGGGCCAGTGTAGGTTTAGATTGGATATCAGGGGAAATTTCTTCATGGAAAGGGTGTTCAAGCGTTGGAATGGGCAGCCCAGGGAGATTTGGAGTGCCCATCCTTGGAGGTGTTCAAAAAACAAGTGGATGTGGCACTTGGTTTAGTGGAAGTGGTGGAATTCAAAGGGTGCAGTGGGTGGTCTTGGAGGACTTTTCCAGATTTACTGATTCTAGGATGAGGTTGAACAAGCAACAATTGCTGAGCCATAAATCCTCACCTTCACCCATTCTGGCCACATTCTTCGTGCCTGCTGCCAGCCAGGTCAGAAGCTGATCCACTGCAGTTCAGCTTTGCTCCACTAAAATGCTCTTTCTTCAGCCAAACTGCCTTAAATTTAGAACAGCTTACACTAGGCTGTTTTCTATTAGTTTCTATAAACCGAAACCAACCTTGGCACCTGGTTTCTCACTCTTTCCACAGATCTTTTTTCTGTTATTCTGGCCTGCTATAATGGTATTTTACTAATAATTACAAGGGAAAGAGCATCTGTAAGGAAATTGATACAGTACATAAGGTGCAGATTCTGCAAGCAAATATTATTTTTCTGTAACAAGAGATTTTCTCATCAATCTGTATTTTGTTTTTTTTCTTGCCTGAACAGGGGTCACTCACTTCGGTTGTGTTGCTGACTGTGATTTTTTGAGATTGCCATCATTACATAGCAACAATCTATGCAACATCATTTTCTTTGGGGAATTTTCCCCATTATCAGACACAGTCTTCTTTCCTTGACAGTTTCTCCCAAATAATATGTTCACAGCTGTATTTTGGTGCATAGATGTTTCATGTGAAGTATATAAATGAAGAGCCAAATGCCAAAATCTGCACACTGTTCATTTTTAAAGGAGCAAAAGAATAAGTATTAATTTTGTGGATACAATTTTTTTTTTTTCTTTTTGGTTAACATTTGTGAGCCTTTTGGGTTTTTTAGGATTTTAGAATTTTTTTTTTTCTTTTTTTTATTGCCTTAGTGGAACCCTTGAGCTGGTAGTTTCTGTGCATAGATTTGCCATGACAGCCGATAAGGAGAAAACCAGGCTAATGAAGGGCCTGGAAGGTGAGCACATAAACCCGAAAAAGCCGGTCCAGCCAATCCCTGGGAAATGAATGTCAGTGATAATAAGGTAGATATCATTGCCAAAAAAACCCATTTTTTAAAAACAACTATTCAATAGAAAGACTTTAAATGATCAGTATCAGCTACTGGGGGCATTCAAAAGGAATCACAGTGATCTGACAGTCCACATCGATTGTTTTAACATTCAAGGCAAAGGTGCAGAAAGGAGTGACCCAGACAATGACATGGATACAGCCAGAAAATCTGAGAGGGAAGGTAAATAGCACAGAGACTGCAAAGACAAGCAGTGAAGATATACAGGATTTTCCTGTGATGATAAAAGGGAGAAAGCTTTTAAGAGTGTAGCTTCAAGAGCTCACTTTTTATTACTGAAGATTTAAAAAAAAAATTGAATAAACTTTTCCTCATGCCTCAGGTTTAAAATCCACAGGATGCAAGGTGGGCAGATGCTGGAGGGCGGATATACATTGATTTCTCAACTAGCTTTTTTTCTTTGAAAGCCTGTTAAATAAATGCATTTCAAAATGTGAATGCTCTTTCTAAAACTTTCAGCAAATGCTGGTTTCATGCCACCATCTCTGTGAGATGTAAATTATTACAGTGGTGCACACTGGCTGCTCAGATTTGAGACCAGGACTGTTTACAAATGCACAAACAACAGAACCACTGGCTGTTTATGAGCATGGAAACCACTAGGATTCCACATGAATATGCAGGCTACCTGGGCCAGCTTAGATAAGACAACTGAGAGAAGGTTTATGTTTTCAGAATAGAAAATGATATGTATTTGTATCGAATCTATGGGGTTTTGGAGTAGGAAATAGAGGCATATGCCAAGTCTGATCTTCTCCAGCTCCAGCTAACAGGGCATCTCCCTCCACACACAGCACATGAGACAGAAGTGTTGTTTCTAAGGCCAAATTCATTCAACTTACAGGTTTCCACTTGTATTTAAAATTCTATTTTAATGACATAATATTTTTTTTTGTTTTATGGCATCAGTATAAAAGCTAACTCAACTAAAAAGTAAATTATATATATTTTCCTTACTGTTTCACAGTTTAAATTGTGGAGAAAATAATTTTAAAAGCTTCCTGGGGGTAATTTTTTGAAGGGTACACTGTTTTAATTTATCATTTTAAATGTGCTGACAACAAGCACATTTTAAAACCTCATGGAACAGTGCATCAGGTTACCTAATATTAATTTAGTTTTTATAATTTATTTAATATAGTATTGATTGCATTAGCATTTGGATTAATGACCTTTTAAATTCTCAAAGACTAAAGGAGTTGTCTCGTAAGACGAGAAGACAGTCATAAGGCTGAAATAGTTGGCCAATCAGCTTTTTTAATAAATTAAAGATTGTGTAAACCAAAGCAATGTTGAGAATTAGGGCTTTCTAATGAGATCATCAGCTCTAAATCAATACCAGCAGGACACACACTTTTGTTTGATGTTCACCGTGTACTGGAGAGAATTTCAGTAATCAATCATTGCCTTTCTGACTTGCAGATGCAGAATCCACTCCAGTGAAAGGTTTGAGACTGCAAAGGTTTCTGAGTCTCTGTGCAAGTTTGGGGAATGTAAATTGGACTGTTTCCAAATAGGATAGCTGAACTTTCTAATCATATGTTAAACCCTCTGAGAATCTTACAGTGGGTTGGATAGAAGCTGATCCCTTGTGAAAATAACGGGGTGCATAATTTGCCTAATCTAAACCTACCCATGAGAAGAGCCTCAGCTGCCAATTCCTTTGCTGATATCAATATAATTTAAGGGGATAAAAACCGCAGGCCCAGTGGTGGCAGGGAGTTCAGGAGAACAAAACTTTCCTACTCTAAGTATGGAATCTGACTCTGGGGCTGTCATCTGCAGTTGCTTTTGTATCCACTTCTTGTCATGGTTGTTCATCCTTGGGTTTATTTTCCTTTCCCTTCTTCTCTCTGTCCCTATGAAGACTTTCATGTGCTGACTTACAAATACCTGAGAGTAATTAAGAGTGTAAAATCAGTGATAGGATAATTATTGCCCTTTATAATTTCACTCTTTATTTTCCAGTGTGTTGAATAAACGTTTGCTCCCTTAGAAGTGCATTATGGTTTGGCTTTTTTTTCCCCACATCCACCAGTTAAAGTGAATCCCCTGGAGAATGTGTATGAGGGAGGAAGTCCACACTGGATTCTCTGGTTGGAGGAGACTGATGGATTTTCAGACCATCCATAAAGGAGAAACAATGCAGTGAGGGATTCCATGACTCTGTGCCTCCTGTGAATCCAGTCTGTGGGGCTTTTCTTTAGTTCCTTTAGTTTAGCTCTCCTCTCCTCTCCTCTCCACTCCTCTCCTGTTGGATATCCCAAATATATATTTTTAGTGGAGTAACTGTTATCCACAGAAACAAACAAACAAA
>VWZN01014768.1:411314-421922 GCA_013396955.1 Regulus satrapa
ACATTTCTTTCTTGCTTTTCCAGTAGCCATCAGATGAGACTGGATCAGTAAAATTCCAAATTCTGAATAGCCTTTTTGACCATGTAATGTCTGATAGATTGTGTGTAACACAGCCTAAATATTGTCACACATTTGGGGCCCAGTCTGATTCTTTGTGGGACAAAGATGAATTTCAAGTGCTGTAAAGTTTATTAAACCAGACTGAAAGAAGTTTAGCAGATATAATCCTCCTCTTCCCTCCTCCCCAAGTTTTAACAAGCATGGTTTTCCTGCACAAATTCAGGAGCAAGCAGTTAACTCCCAGTGGTTTCAAAGCCATGGGAATTAAGCAGGTGCTTAAAGTTAATGAGGTATTTAATTGCTTTGTAGAACCAAGATGGACTGTTGCATTGCAGGTACAATATAAGAAATTGTCCCTGATTTTCTTTCTGAGCAAGGAGATTTTTAAGAATCAAGATCTCAGTTGCAGGCCATCTTTTCACCATTTATGTGTAATTTGATGGTTGAAAATTGTAATGTTCTCTTGCAATCTGGATGGACTCAGTTGCAGCATCATTAAAACCATTCAGGCTTGGTACAAAGATTTGATAAATTTTCTAAATAGCATGACTGAAACCACAGAGAGCTGAGTAATGCCTGAGCAGTGCTACCACTGTTTTGGCAAAATACAGTCAATGCCAAGTCACACAGACCAGAAAGTCTACAGCAGTGAGGTGAATGGATCACAAGAACAGACTTTCATCCTGACAGATGGGGCATATTGTCCTGGGGGAATGGACTGGGGAGAAGGAAAAACACTGATGGCTTGCAAAACACTGATGGCTTGAGTATATTTTTGTTGGAAGGAGGCATTTTTTCTTGCAGAAGATAACTTTGCATATGGGAATGTTACACCAGATTTTACTTCTCAATTGCACTGGTGAAAATCCAGTCTAGTTCTTGGCACACCGTCACACTCTGGCTGGCCATGGCCTTTCCAGGATTCAAGGAACCTTACCAGCACTTTTTTTCTAGATCAGACACAAAGCAGGGGGAGTATTTATTTCTGCCAAAAAACAGCGTGGCTGTAGCTGTGGTTTGTCATTGTGCAACAGCATAGCTCCGAGAGTTAGTACAGCAATTCAGTACCTTGGAGCATTGCATTTCTGCTCTTAATCTTACCCTAATGTAAATCATCGACTCTTCTCTGCTGGGTTGGGCTCAGATGAAGTTAATTTTCCTCCTGGCAGCTGTTACAGTGCTGTGATTTGGATTTGGGATCAGAATGTTTGTAGCACAGGGATGTGTTGGCTGTTGCTGGACAGGCCTCACACTGAGCCAAGAATTTTTCAGCTCCTCATCCCACCAGGAATGAGCTGGGGGAGCACAGGAGTCAAGAGCTACAGCCAGGTGACCCAGGGGACATTCCAGATCATGTGCCACCATTCTCAGCATATCCAGTGGGGTGGAAAAGGAAGGAAGGGGCTGATATCTGGAGGGAATGTGTTTGTGATCCTGAGGAACGTTCCATGGGAAGTGGCCCTGCTGTCCTGGGGATGGCTGAACACATGCCTGCCCATGGGAAGCAGGGACTGAGTTCCTTGTTTGGCTGAGCTTGTGTGCACAGCTTTGGCTTTACTCTTCAACTGTCTTTATCTTAACCCACAGTTTTTCTCACTTTGACATTCCTGCCTCTCTCCCCCATCCCAGTGTGGGGGAAGCGAGTGAGGCAGCAGGGACTCGGGTGCTGGGGAGGTTAAACCAGGACACTTAAACCACAAACTCTCTTTAATTAACATGGCCAACATCTGTTAGGTTTCCTCATCTTTAAGGCAGAGCAATATCTTACTTTTGCATGCTGTTTCTTGAGGCAACAAAGACCCCACTTCAAGAGGAAAGGAATGTTTTACTTTTGTGTCTCAGAGTAACTTTAAACCGTTTATGGTATTTCTGTTTAGAATAATTCCAGAGGTGTGTCTATTTATCTTCTGCATTAAAATTCAAGTAAAAGGTTTAGCTTTTGGCTTGCCTTGGGGGCTAAGCTGTGCAGCAGACATGCTTCTCTGAGATAATTTGTTTTCTAATTGCCATTCGTTTGCTGAAATACAATTAAAGTTATTGCTCTAATATTAACATCAACATCTTGATTGCCTTATCAGAATATGAATATGTATTTTTCTTACTCTGCTTGGAGACATCTTTCACTAACTTTCTCTGAACATGTAGCTCTTAATTAAAGAGAATTTTTAATTCAGATGTAACAGTACTTTTCCTACAACTGTTTCCAGTTGGTTGGAGGGTCAGACCTTAAATTGGAGTCCAGGCTTTCGTCAGTGTCATCATAGCACCAGGACACGTGTTCACCTGGAATATCTGAGCCTTCGCATCAGCCCTCACAAACGATCAGATCATTGCACAATTGACAGAATTCAGTTTGCAAGCAGGCAGGCGAGTCTAAACCAAGCAAAGATTTCATTAAAACTGGAATATGCTAAGGAGCTGAGAAAGCACTGAACAGCCAGTCTGTCTGAAGGGAAAAGGGGCACTTGGGCCACAGGAGGAGAAGGAGAATTCTCAGCTCACTGAGCAGTAATGAGGGAGTGTTCCTGAGCTGCTCCCTCTCCGCGTTTCTGGTCTAGAGAACCACTTAATGCTAGAGTCAGACCAGAATTACCAAAAGACAATGAACATGGCTTTATTTTTAAAATGGCCTTTGTAAAATTCTTTACTTTTTTTTTTTTTNTTTTTTTTTTTTTAACACTTCTTTATAAAGGTGTTTAATGAACAGGATTCTTTCAATCAGTAAAAGCAGGAGAATGTTCCAAAATAGTTACATAAATGAACAGGCCACTTGGGATGACAAAAACCAGAGATATAGTGAAGAAACAGTCCCATTTGGTGATGAAATTGTTCTTTTTCACTCTAAGAGATCCTTTTTAGAATCTTTTTTTCTCATTTAGTAATTTTCCTTTTTATGATAGCATATCTATTTCCCATACCTCATTAGCTTCTGAGCACATATGAATATCCCACTGAGTTACACTGAAAATTATTTTTTTGAATATGATAGAAATGCAAAATTGAATCCTAGTTTGAAAAAAAATAATAATGAAATTGACATTTATGCTCTAGCGAGTTGTTCTTGAAAATGAATTAAGTGTATAATAATCAGAAAAAAAATTAATTTTTAATTTGTATCGTGTAGGGGTTAATTGATCCATGTTATAGAACTTGGTGTTTCAAAATAAATGTGATCTTTAGTGGCCCTCTAGGAGACCTCAGGTGGCAGGGAACAAGTGTGGGTTTGTTTTCCCTGGGGAAAATGTTGCTGAAGTTTGTTACATAAAATGTGTCTGGCAAAGAGGATGACCAGTTGAGTAGAATCAGTTATTTGGTTTTCCCAGATCTAAATTTCCTTTTTGATTTCAAACTCACGTGTAGGTTTGAATTCCATTTCACTCTGGCTTTTATACCTTAATGAACCATTAATTCCATTCAGATCAGAGTCACTCTGCAGATTAGGGTGTCCAGAAATTAGGATTCTGTTAAATACACTAACACATGCTTATGTGGGGATTTGTTCCATGAATAGGAACTCATCAGAATTGCTACATGTTCAATATCTGGATCAATGATTCTGCTTTTTGGTGAAGTGTGGCTCCAAGTCACAAAGAATAATCAACCTACAAATAAACCCCATGATGTCTAAAAAATGTGCTGCCACATTAATTGCGAGATATGAACTTGGATTTTCAAGCTCAAAATGCTGAGATTTAATATTAATAATATGAGCCTATCATAGTAGGCTTCAACTGCGCTCTTATGAAAACAAGTTCATTTAGCAGTAGTTGTTGTCTTGGAAAAAAACACCATGCTGATAGTCCTTGGAGAGATTTTTCAATTAAAAAACCACCCAAACCGCTAGAAATAGTCTGCTGTGATAAAACTCTTGGGATCACTACATCTTGTATGTGCAGCAATTGTGGACATTTTTTTATGAGTCCCACTATGATAAAACACATAACACTTGTTTAGAAGTGTACAAAGAAGTAACTACAAGCCTTGTAGAGCATGCAAGCCCTTTCATGTTTCAAGGAACTCTCAGTGTTTCCTGCTATGCTGTCTCATGTTTGGAATTGCCTAAAGTGCCTTTTTAGTGCATAGATGCTGCATAAAAATCAGCTTGCCTCATTGATTTCAATGAGCAGTTCCAAGGTCAAATGTTATTCAGCTGCAAAATTATCTCTTAATTTTTTTTTTTACTAAGGGAAAGCATCTGAGTATTGAAGGACAAGATAATAGTCCATTTATTGAATACAAAGGAATGCCTTTTGTTTGTTCAGCACATCGTTACAATGGGGATGTGCCTTGCTTCTCAACTTCTATTTATAGCATTACAAACCTTAGGGTGATCACAGTTGTGAACAACACATCATTAGAAACAGAGCTGTGGAAATGGAATTCTTGATATATCACAAGTGTATGAAGAATAATTAGAACTAGGAAATGGGAGGAAAACTGAAGAAGTCATGAAAATTGCCTAAAACAAGATATAAACTCAACCAACCAACAAAAGAGCCATTAAAACTAATGTGTGGCCAGGAGATAATGCTGTAAGTTGTTTTTTAGAGCATTGTCTTTGCATGTGGCGGAGACAGAGTGAAGCAAACTCCTTTAATTCCACCTAGAGATAACTGACATTTTCCAACAGATCCCCCTTTTCAGGGGTTTGTCTGAGCTGTTGCACTTTTTTTTTTTGAAAGTATTTTGCTTCAGAGGAGAAAGAACATATTTTTTTTTTTTTAAATCACTAGGAAATCCAGGCAGTCTTACAAGTAAAGCTGTGATCCTCCATGCCCATGAGCTGAGGCAGTAAAACTTTTGGCAGAGCATGCTCCCTCTTGAAGCCAAGCACTAATAGTCTGTGTGTGTGTGTAATGTTAGCAGGTAAGAAAGGAGTAAGTCCTTCTCCTGCTTCCTAGCTGGAGACTGTGCAGTTCAGAGAGTGAGACTGAGAGAGCAAAACCCCACTAGGCAGATCAGCAGGGGGGAAGAGGAAGCTCCTCAAAGTCTAAAAAGTATTGTCTGTAATGTACTACCCACTTCTTCCCGAGTCAGGAATGAGATCTTGCTTTCAACAAGAAAAACTCTTCGGTTTCCTGTGCTCTTGCCTTTCCTCATTAAGGGATACTTGGTTTGCTCAATCCCTCTCATTAAATCCCAGTCTTCCTCAGAAGATTATGGTAATTTAGGTTATGACTTTGAGGAATCCTGCTAAATTGGAGGAGTCCCAGCTCTGCAGTTGATGTAGCCAGGCTCCAGCAGAGCCTGCCTGAGCAAGGCTGGGCTTAAATCTCTTCAGCCTCCCCCGTCTACAGAGCCATGGTCAACATCTGACAATGGAACTAAACCGCTCAGATTCAGCTGCTCAGTGTCCTTTCCTGGTGAAAGCTCCCCAGCTTACTTCTAATAGGAGCCTCCATTTCCATTAGTTATTTCCCCAGCTAGATTGGCCACAGGAATTCAATAGCAGCTGCTGATGCTCTGTGCAGAGTCATCCCCATCTTTGAGATAAGGCACTGAGATACCCATTTTCATGTGAGCAATTACTCGCTCACCTGGTGACTGTAAAAACGCTTCCAAACAAATTGTAACATATTCCTTGCTATTGCACCACTATTTCCCACAGGACCCCACAGATAACACAGATGTGGCAGGATAACTGGCATTCTTTTATAATGCAGTAAAATAAATTGTGTTTTTATAGGATGGCCTTAATGTACAGTAACACAAAATTCTTCAGAGAGGCATCAACAGTAAACTGGAGTTAAAAGGAAAATTTTACAGAGGAGTTGTGGAGTTTTCAGGGGATGATGAGGTGTGTGACTGAACTACCAATATGAGTTAAGACAAGTGAAAGAGTAACTGAAAATTATGAAACATCTTAGCTAAACCGAATGATTTTCATGCCCTTATTTCTGTGATTAAGATTTTATCCATTAGCATACAATTTGTCAGCCTAGGCAGACCTAATACAAGAATAGTTACAGCTCTGTATGCTCAATAAGATGTGGAGAATGGATTATATAATTTATCTAATTCTTTCTTGACAACAGTTTAACATTTATTACTGTGGTCTGCACTGCAATATTTCTGTCTTGACATTAAAGTTATGACTTCCGTAATTTTATCATAATTGTTCTTAACTCTTTCTCTGAGAAGAAATCAGCAGTACCCAATCAGAGCAGAGGTGAGGTAGGGAGAGAGAACTTTTATAAGCTAGTCTGATTGTCAGCAATAATATTTTTCTTATTTTTCTGTAACTTTACCATGTTCAGATCCTGTCAGCAGCACAGCAACATCAACTGCAGTGAGCAGTGCGTTGCCTCAGCCAGAGGAAGACATCCTCAAGCAGTCTGAGCACTGGAAAGCCCACCAGTAATTTTGCTCGGACTCCTAACCCAAAAGAATATCAAACCATAATTTTACAAAGGGAATATTTCTTAGGCTTCAGTGGAAGAACTGAAAGTTTGAAAACCACTTCCAAGTGGAAACTTGGAAATGCTATTCTTGTTTAGTTACACAATGCCCTTACCTGCTTCTAGTAGTGCCTCTTTGGAAACACCAGAGCTCTGGTGTTCCCCTTTTATGTACAAGGTGTCTCTGTTCATCATCTTTGCCAATGTCAGAGCTGTCCCAGCTCAAGGAGCAGGTACATACAGCCATGAGCAACAAATATGAAATTTCCATAGGGAGGGAGAATGTGATTTTCATAGTGGCTTACTCTTGTTTCTTCATAGGTTTTCTGATTTTTGATTGTTTATTTTATGAAACCTTTTCAAGTAGCTGAGGTCTTTAGATGAAGAGCTATCCTTCATAACTTTCAGTTAATAACTTTACTATTATCATTTGAAGAAAGGATTGTTTTTACAGTTAAATCAATATGCCAGGAAGATCAGAACATAGTGAGGACCCTAATGGCTGCAAAGATTTGGAAGTGGTTTTAATGAACACTCAGCAGGCAAGAAAATGCTCTTTTATGTTCACTCCAAATAAGAATATACAAGCTGACGAGGAAAAAAAAAAAATAGCAGTCTGTGGCCAACCTTATTATGTGAGAAGTGGCTGTGAAATTATTTATTTCATATAAACTAAATAAGGCAAATTATTGGCTATTCATATAAAACACAGGGAAGTTTTCAGAGGGCTTATGAAGCAAGAACATAGCTTGATAGAAAAGTACAGAGTTGTCTTACAATTAAATTATAGAATATTCCAAGTTGGAGGGGACCTACAAGGATAATCCAAGTCCACCTCCTGTCCCTGCACAGGACACCCCAAGAATACTACCATGTGCTTTGTCATACTTTTAAAAAGAAACCATTCTTTTCCTCGGAGATAAAGTGCAAGCTGTATTCAAAAACCTCAGGGGCTGAGATTCTCTTCTACTTTTATGTTGGTATATGTATTTCTATAGTGTCATATAATACATATGGTGTATAACTTTATATTAAATGGTTCTTATACAATCACTATATTGTCAAATTCCCAAATTTACCCAAGTTTAGAATATTAGTGAGTGCCTTTACACTGAAAATAAATTCTCCAGCTGCCATAGTGAATCAGGTGAAAACACAGTTGAAAATATCCACCATATTGCCAGGAATCCTTTGTTTAGCTCTGTGAAGAGCCCAAAAAGCATGGAAAACCATCTCTGTGACACTTCTGAAACCCATTTCTGTAATTCCAGGGGGTTTGTTTGTTTGTTTGTTTGTTTGTTTGTTTGTTTGTTTGTTTGTTTGTTTCCATCCTGCTTCCTGAGCCCCCTCTAAGAGGCTGAGTGTCTGGCAGGCTGATGTTTCAGGAATGGTTGCACTCAGAATGTGCCTTCTTCCATTTCACTCTCTGAGAAGTCCCAGATGATTTAAATGATTTAGTGGTCCCACACCCAGAGGGAAATAGATTGAGAGCATGATGGAATAGAGCCTGTTGTGCTGGGCAGCTGACTGTGGGAAAAGGACACAGAGGGGTCAGAGGAACAGAAAGGACTTGGAAGTGCCTCAGAGGGAAGTTCAAGGTCCATAATTTGAAAGGTGATTTCAAGTCCCTGTTCTGCTCTACCCCGTGTCCCTGTGTGCTTCAGTTCTCTGCCTATAAACTGCCTATAATAGCATTTCCCTCCCCAGGGGTTTACTGGGAGAACATTAAAAAGCACCAGCAACTCCCAAATATTGCAACAGATGCACAAAGAGCAGCAGCATAAAGCTGGTGTCATCTCTGGGCCTAGCAAAGCAAACACACAGGTGATTCAGGTGTGATCCTGTGGTTGGTTTTCTTTTTCCCTGGTGGAAATGCAAAGCTTTTCAACAAGAATAAACACATGAACATGGAAAAGAAGTTCTCAAACTAAAGGAAAAAAAAAAAAAAAAAAAAAAAAGCAGACTAGTTTGGAAAGCCTAAACAAACACTGTAACATCTGTTTCCTGAGTAATTGATGGAGTCTGTCCTCAGGCTCATGTCTGCCTTTACCATCTTCCAAAACCTTCTATCTTCCATATGGTTTCAGAAGTCAGGAAACAACTAGTTAGTTGTCCTTTTGGAAAAATAAAAGTATCCCTCTTAATCTGAAGCTTGTATGTGGTTTAACTGTAAAGCAACAAGTGAGGAAGGTGTTTGACAATGTTAAAACACTGCTAACCAAGTGGTAAAATTACTTGTCTTATTTATGGGCATTGTAATAACCTTCACATACCTCCATTCTCTACAGCACAAAGAAGATATCAAACGACTCTAATTTTAAATGGCAGAGACTAAAACGGAGTATTTAACAGTGGAGAAATAAGTGTCCAATGCTTTCAAGTATTATTGCCTATGAATAAGTAAGCAAAAAGACTTTCTGCTTGTGGTCTGCTATGAACACATCAACTAACTAATTATGCTTCTCACAAAGATATTTTATTTGCACTGATCTTTACCGTATCTGCATATCACTTTATAAAGTGTGTGTATCTCTGGCTGACAGCAGCCTGAGTGCAACACCTTACCAACAATATTCTATTCTCCTCAGGTGAGACCCCACCTGCAGAGCTGCCCCAGCCCGGGGCCAGCCCAGGAGGGACCTGGAGCTGCTGCAGAGAGCCCAGAGGAGGCGCCAGGATGGGCAGAGGGCTGGAGCAGCTCTGCTGGCAGGAAAGGCTGGCACAGCTGGGAGTGTTCACCTGCACAGGAGAAGCTTTGCCTGAGCTCAGGGGGGCCTTGCAGGGCCTGGAGGAGCTGCAGGAAAGATGGAGAGGGACAATTGGCAGGGGCTGCAGGGACAGGAGCCAGGGAAGGGCTCCCAGGGCCAGAGGGCAGGGCTGGCTGGGATCTTGGGATGCAGGACTTGTTCCTGGCAGGGTGGGCAGGCCCTGGCCCAGGGTGCCCAGAGCAGCTGGGGCTGCCCCTGGATCCCTGGCAGTGGCCAAGGCCAGGCTGGACACTGGGGCTGGAGCACCTGGGACAGTGGCAAGGGTTCCTGCCATGGAATGAGATGATCTTTAACATTCCTTCCAACTCAAGTAATTCTATTATTTTGTAGTTTTAATGATCAGGGTGTTTTGCTGCTCTATTGCTGGATCCAGACACGGAGTTCCCCAAAGAGCCAAAAGGAGAAATGTGACCCTCGTTTTCCCTTCTCTCCAAAAGGTGAGGAAGGTAGGTAGGAGAAGTGGATTAAGCTTGGAGAGGTGTGGATTCCAGTCTTTCTGTAAGAAACCAGATAAATCTGGCCTACATTCTGTACAGTCCAAAATTTAAATGCTCAAGGTTCTTAGCTATGGTCTAAGTCTGCATCATCTGATATCCAGTGTGTCAGATTTTCTAACAGTGATGTTCCTTAGGGACTTCTGGTTTTCTAAAATATTTAGTAGGCAAACTTTTCAGCAAACACAGTTAAGAATCTGGAAACATTTCCAAAAGGCTAATTTTGATCAGGACTGAAGTTCTGGAATAGGTGAGAAAAACTGGGTTTTTGCCCCACAATAAAAGATGGAATTACAAGATATATTCTGGTATTTCCTTGTGTCTCCCAATGGCTCCTGGTGTTGGATACACAGCCCAATCTGATTATATTGAATACTACTTATGTTATCTGTCAGCTGCTTCATGCTTCTCAGTGCACTGAGCTTGGTGACAGGATAAAAATATTTTGCTATAATGGTAAAAGAGAGAATTGCAGTCATTTGGAAGCTGCAGACTGTTCCTTCAGCAAAAGATTGGATGCTCAATTTAATTGGTTGTGCTTCACTAGAAAAAAAAACATAGTGCACTCATTAAAACATCAAAACTCTAACTTCCAAAATATCTGCTCCTTTTTTGAATTACAACATGAGTAGAATATGAGGTTTGATAATATTTCATCGTGATTATACTTTTGTAACCATCATTTATAATTTGCAGACAATCTGTGGGGGACAGGGAAGCTGTGGGTATTATTGATTTACACTGTTGAGATCAATGTTATAAGCATATTTGCATTTATAAAATAGATGGAAGAGATTTTTTCTTCTCCCTGAAGTCCTAAATCTATGTGAAGCTTGTTTTCTTCTTCTTTTTTTTTTTTTTTTCACTCTTTAGTACAAAAACTAAAAA
>VWZN01014768.1:424552-447736 GCA_013396955.1 Regulus satrapa
AGGGAGGATTTTTTAGAAAAGCAAAAGTTTTTTTTTTTTTTTTTTTTTTTTTTCCAAAGCATTCTGTCATGCAGTAAATTAAATATCAGAGGCACGAGCTTCCTCCAGCAGTGCCCTCACACCCCCGAGAAGGGGACAAGAGCTTTTCTAGCAGGGACACCAGCCAAGGAGCCATTGCTCTAACGAGCATACAGAGTTTTTCCCCATTAATTTCTCATTTTTTATGCAACCCAGTTTGAATATTTTGGTATCTCTGCTCTCCACCTTTAAATTTCCTGTTCATCACTGAGGGCGCTGTTTGTGTCCAAGGTTGTGTTCACCTTTAACAAAAAGCTTGGCTGTGTCTTCCCAGGGCCCCACTGAGGAGCTGGGAGGCCACAGAAGTTTGCAACTAAGCTGCCTTTGGATAATCACATTTTTTGAACATTAAATATACTCCCCATGTCAGATTTTTTGGCTCCAAATTACTTTGCTTTCTAATACATTTCAGAACCTTGATTGGAAGGGCTGTTGTGTAATTACAGATTTGGTGCAGCTCTAGGAGTTGTGACTTATTGTTCTCTCTGCTTCTTGTGGCTCTTTTGATTTAGTTCCTCACACCTGAGGAATTCTAAAGGCTATTTGCAAGTCAGAGAATGAAGAATAAGAAATCAGTGAGATGGGTTATCTGCCCAGATTTTTTGTTTTACTCCATCACCATCTCCACCTCCCGATTTCCATGCTTTATAACATTCAGCTGGATATGAAGTGCATCTGACCATGAATTATTAATCTCATGACAAACTAATTTTTTGAGGGAGACTGGCAATAATCACAAATACATGCACACACATGCACCACGTCTTTACAGCTCGTCTCTCTCAATGTGCAGCAATTTAGAGAACTTGTAGAATCATTCTCTCTTCTTTGTAATAAGATTCCATTGAAGAGTCCAAAATTAATCAGATTCTCTTTTTGCTCTTTACTGTAAGAAGTTCATTTAGAACTTAGCAACGAATAGAAGATGCTTAAGTAATTCTTTCCAACCATGTGTCATTTCACTTTGTGTTGTGTGATGTGCCTCCATTCAGCTTTGAGTAATCACACTGCCAGAAATTGTCCTGGCACCTCGTACATCCTAAGAAATTGTTTCATCTCTGCAAATTTTATCTCCTGACTGTTCATAGTATTCATCAGTTCTTCTGTGTTTTATTATGAGAATTGAGGAACTCTAATTGCTAAACTTGAAATCTTAAATACTGCCAGGAACTTGCAAAGATCCTCTACACAGGAGTGAATTTCACCAGACTCTCTCTTAGAATATTGATGTTGGGGTCCTTATAATTATTTCCTCAAGTAGCTTCATCTGTGCAGCTCAGTCTTACCTGACCCAGTGCCATTTCATCTGGAATTCTGGGACAGCTCTCAGCTCACTCTAAAGCTGTGTCAATCTTCAGGTACTGTTATTTCTTGATCCTCTTTCATATGAAACTGATTCCCTTTGATATCTTTCTGGCATTTTTTAGACAATTTTATTTTCTTTTTAGTGTCATCCCCTGGCAATATATATATATATATATATATATATATATATGTATAGTGTTCTGTATCTCTTTTCCCTGCTACAAGCAAGGAAGCACGCCCTTGTAAACCTCTTTTCTTTTCTTATGCATATTCTAAAACCCATTTCAAATACAATTCCAGCCTATTCCCTTTTCTTTCATCATTGTTACAGTCTTTTAACTTCATTTACTCTTATGTACCCCTGTGTTTGTGTTTAGCTCCTTCAGCTTTGATTGCTTTTTACATTTAGAGATTTTATTACAGTGCTTGCTGATGGTTGTCCTGCTATGTACTACCCTCTAGGACATAGCATTAATGTTCAGAAACAATTTTTATTCTGTATCTTCTTCCTCCATTTCTTTATCCAATTTCCTTTTATCCAGCACTTACATGACTTTTCTAAATCTCCAGTTCAATATGCTCACTTAGAAATCTTCCACTTTTAAGATAAAAAATTAAAATAATGGGGCTATTTTTTAACAACTAGTTTCATCACGTCTGGCTTTCTGCCAAATTTCATTGATTCTCTTTTAATTTTTCTTCTTTATTACGTTGTGTGCAAATCGTGCTTCTACTGCTATGCCATATTTTAGTGAATCCTTCCTCTTCAGAATTTATATTAAAGTGACTGAAAAGTGTAGTCATTAACTTTCATGTTTGGTACAATGTCTTTTTCAAATCATTGGAAAAATCATCCTGCCAATTTTTTTTCCACCATTACTTTTAATTCTGTATTATATTTGTATCTCCACAATGCACAAAATGCTAAACAATTCCTGATGTAACTTTCAGAAAAAAGCAGAACAAACCAAAACCAAACAAAAAAACCAACCAACAACAACAACAACAAAAAAAAAAACACAACAAAAAAAACCCCAAAAAAACCCAAAACAAAAAAAAACAACACATTTTCTCCCTTGCATTTTACATGCTTGGAATTTAACATCTCATTTGTATAACACTGCTACCTTCAGAGCGCAGCACTGGGCTCGTCATTCCAAGTGTGAAGGCAACACCATATCAGGTGCATTTTTGGCTGGATAACTGCAAGTAATAAGATTTTTTTAGGGTCAGTAAAAGAAAAAACGGATTTAAAAAATTGGCCCAGTGTCTTGAAAACTTCTTGATATAACTGTGAGAGTCACTCAGCTAATGCATGTGCACTCAGTGGATGGTTAAATGTCCAGGCATGCAGTGTTGAAATTGGGAATGTTGACTCTCTGGTTGTGTTTTGATAATTTAAAGCCTTCAAGTGATGGTGTCGAGACTGAACTGTGTTTCTTATCTGTTCTGTAACAAGAAATTTGTCAGCTTTCAGTGCTGAAGCTTGTCTTAAGGTCTTTCATCAAGCTGGATTAAAAATCGAGGAATTATTCTCTTGGGAACCTCTTCAAACAATGGTGAAGTCGCAGGTATGCAACAGAGTTTTGATGGCAGATCAGAGGTGTGGAAGTGAAGGTGTCCAGGGCCAGGTTGGATGGGGCTTGGAGTGACCTGGCCTAAGGGGAGATGTCCCTGCCCATGACAGGGGGGTGAACAGGATGAGATTTAAGGTCCCTCCCAACCCAAACCAGGGTTTCTGATTCAATCCTCCAATAAACCCTTCTGGGTATTTTGCATTTGGTCAGGGGCTGCCTGACATCTCCCCTGCTGAACTGTTGCTCTTATTTTAGAATGTTTTTGCCACCACTTTAAAGAACAAGTAGGCCAAGAGGATAAGCTCCATTTGCAGAGTTTTAAGAGATTAAACAATGTATGTACCTGCATGCTCTGCAAACTGACCCCCAGGGAACTGGAGATTTACTTAACCCCTTGCCTTATACGAAGCTTTCCAAACACAGCAGGTTATTGTAGGAAAGGCACTTATATTTCATCATTATAAAGTCTGTCCAGGAGATTACAAACTCTAAAACAAACCCTCTCCATTAAAAAAAATTCTCAGTGGGAAACTAATAAGGAATAAAGAACACTTTGTGAGAAAGGAAAATAAAGGCAAATTTGAATTTGTCTCCCATCCTAATTAACAGTGGGTTGTGATAGATACAATCTAGAAATTATTATTACTTTTCAAAATACTTTTGAAAAGTAAAATGATCTTAATAGGCTGACAATAAATGGAAAGAGAATACTGGACATCTATGTGCATTTTGGGTTTAGGTGACATGATGTCCCATTAAAACCCTAGGCATACCATGCATACATTTCAAATTCTCAAGGTTAATATACATTTCAGTAGTACAATATTCCTGCTGATTTAGGACATAAAAATTTACCTTTTATACATTAACTACTGTCAATTTCATTGATAAATTGATGTAACTCTTCCATGAAGTTGAAATTATAGGAATTATGATTCCAAAAGTCACCATTTCTAAGGCATGGCAGCTTCCTACTAGTTAAATCCTCCTTTTAAACTACAGAGGGAAATCATTGCCTTGTTTCTTAGCTGCTGTGGAGGAACTGCTGCTGAAACATGAGCATTTTAGAGGATGGTAATTGCCCCTGCATTCAGAATACATCTCCTGAACTGAATCTTGCAGAGGAACACAAGAAAGTATAAAGGACATTTTACTGATGCCTGCAAAGGCAGTGAGATGTGCTCTTGTCAGGGGGAATCATTCTTTTCAGGTGATTGCTCACATGGAGATGAATTCCAGCAGGATCCCACATTCAGTGTCCTGGACTGAGCCCATGTTCAGATCTTTGTGGATGGCCTAACCAGGGTTGTAGTGGAATGGTTCCTGTAAATTTGAATAGGATCAACCCAAAGAGCTTTGAAGATTTTTTTTTTCTTCTTTTTTTGTTTTCTTCTTCTGGTTTTTATTTTTTCCCTTAGGATCCCATGGAGGACTGACAGGAGGCCTGAGACAATCAGGGACTAAAACTGACACTGAAGAGTGACCAAATAGTAGCTCTTGCAACACTTATCCCAAAAAAAAGTTTATTTTTACAGTTATGAAATATTTTGATCTTCATCCCAAGCTTGTTCACAGCACATCTAACATGCAAACTTTACCTTCCTGGTAGTCACACCCTGTCGTAAGCACACACAATTAGCAATAATTATCAGTTTCAGATGGTTATCTGGGTCTAGCAGTTGAGATGCAGCTTCTTAAACTGCCCATGTGTTCATCGTAGGGCAGATTTCAAGCAGCCACTACAAGAGGGAGGAAGGGGGAAAAATAAATTTTAGCAGTGGGAGTGGAAGCTGAAGGAGCCAAGGCCTCATGGTAGAGGTGGGGAAGCTGAAGGAGAAGAGATCCACTGGCTGGCAGAGGAGAAGCCCGAGGCTGGAGCACTCCTTTGGCTGGCTGCTGAAAGCAGAGAACCAGCGATGGCCAATATCCCTGCTCCAGAAGGTGTTGCCATAGTAATGTGCTGGAGGAAGGCTGATATGCAGATTGGAGATGTGCTGTAGGATATAATCCATCCGTGGCGAGCCATGAAAACAAACAGACTCAAGACCCGGGCTGCCCTGTCTGTGGATGCACCAGGGCTGTTGCAGCTGTGTTTAGCCTGCACCTGTGGCAGCTGAGAGCTGAGGATGGAGGGACGTGGAACCAGCCTTGGGGAAACTTGCTGCTCTTGCCCTGGCAGCACCAGGAACAGCTCCAGCTTGCTGCTGTCCCCTCCACTGGGCTTCCTGCATTATCCCCCAGCCCACTTCTCCCCTCCAGTTCACTGAGGGTTTGCCTTTGGAGAGCAGAGATGTTCCTCCTTTCCACAGAGCACTTTTACTGCACCCTGTATCCCAATAAACTCCTCCATCTTTATCAGGATTTCTCACTTCTTCTAAATTCTTTTTTCCTATTGATTGACTCCCTCTTTCCTCTCCAGCTAATCTTGTTTCATTTTTTTCCTTCACTGTGAGGAAGACATTGCCAAAATGTCACCTCTAATCTTGTTTCCCATTTCTAGCATGTAATTTATTAATCCCCTCTCTCACTTTTTTTTCCCTTTTATTGAGCAGTCTACATGCTAATACAGCTCAAGCTTTATTTTCAGATTGTCAAATAAATAATTTCCCAAGCCTTAAGAGTAGGGGAAAAATAAGAGCTTTGAAATAATGATCAACCCTGTCTTTTGCTGAGGCATTTGCTTTTGGAACTATACAAATCACCTTATTCAGGGATAATATAGCTGTCCCATATCAGTTAAATTAATTATTGGGTGGGGTATTTAAGAAGCTAAGGTAAAAATCCAGCCTTTGTCTGATTTATAAAGACCCACTACTTAGAACCTTAATGATGATATAACTCTGGTCTCTTAAATATAGTATTCCTCTCCCCATTCCTTAACTCTGTGTTCTTGGGTGGCACTGGAAGAGACTTTTTCATTTGTTCCCTTTCTTACTTTGATTTCAGTAGGAGTTTTCTTTGGCATCTTGCATTGGCACATTGATAACCTGGTTTCGGCTCTTGTGAACACTTGCACTGGATCTCTCAGTCAAAAGGAGAGAACTCTCAGTCCTTTCTTCAGCAGAGATGAATGACCATTAAACTCAAGCACAGTTTGGTCTTGTCAGGCCTGCTTTAAAGTGCAATATTATATTTACTGGTAGTTTTGGGGGTTTTTTTGTTTGGTTGGTTTTTGGTTTTTTTGGGGTTTTTTTAATTGCTGTGTTAAATGGGAAAAGGATCTTTATTTCCCAATGTTTCCACCATTCTATCCTCTAAGAGCCTAAGACTTTATGAATGTCCTTCTCATTTCATGGCCTGCCTCTGGGGACTTTCAGTCTTTTAATGGAAGGAGCTGATTTGGCTACAGGAGATCACAGAATCCCAGAGCCCTGGGATGGCTGAGGCTGGAGGGGCTGCCCTGGTGCCACTCCCTGCCCCAGCAGAGCCATCCCAGAGCTCAGGCACAGCAGTGTGTCCCTGTGGCTCTGCAATATTTCCCGAGGAGACCCCACAGCCTCTCTGCACACTCTGCTCAGGGCTGGGCACTGCCCAGGGCAGAATTGTGCCTCCTGTGTGGGGCAGCTCCTGGGCTCAGCCCCTGCCCGTGCCTCTGGTGCCATTGCTGGGCCCGGAGCAGAGCCTGGCCCTGCTCTGCCCTCCTGCACACAGGGACAGGCAGGGACAGCCAGGGACAGACAGGGACAGGCAGGGGCAGACAGGGCTGAGCCCTTTCTCAGCTCCCTCAGCCTCTCCCGGGCAGGGAGCTGCCCCAGCCCTTCCTCAGCTCCAGGAGCTCCTGTCCCTGCTGTGCTGAGGCTCCAGAGCTGGGCACGGCACCCAGAGGTGCCCCCAGGGCTGGGCACAGGGGCAGCGTCCCTCCCTGACCTGCTGCCAGGGCTCTGCCCCATGGCCCCAGGGCACCCTTGGCCTCCTTGGCCCGGGACACTCTGCTGGCTCAGGGACAGCTCCGTGTTCCCCCAGCACCCCCAGGACACTCTGCTGGCTCAGGGACAGCTCCGTGTTCCCCCAGCACCCCCGGGACACTCTGCTGGCTCAGGGACAGCTCCGTGTCCCCCAGCACCCCCAGGTCCTTCCCCACAGAGCTGCTCCAGCAGGTCCCCCAGCCTGTGCTGGTGCTTGTTCCTGCCCAGGACCTGCATTTGCACTTTTCCTTTCCCCTTCCAATCTCTCCCAGCTGTTGAGGCTCCTCTGAAGGGCTGCACAGCACCAAGGAGATGAAGGATTCCAAGGCATGGAGAAGATGAACTGTGACCTTGTTCAAATTAGATATCAAATGATTATCACTTATCAAGTGATTAGATATCAAATTAGATATGGAGATTAGATATCTTTGTGTGACAACAGGGTGGTTTCTTACATTGCACCATTCTGGCAGCATAAATAAAATCATTTGGTCAAATATTTGATGTAATTTTCAATAAAGAATATAGCTTCATGCTAAGATACTCTAGGCATTACCTATCCCTAAATCTGGTTCCTTGCCTGTGAGCAGTTTTCATCTCCAAAGACAGGCATTGTGAATGAGCCCACAGTGGCCAGGAAAGGCCTGCTCAGGAGGTTGGCTGGAGTTTCTATGCTAGCATAGGCTGTACTTGTTGCCTACAACATGGGTCAAAGACTTGGCTCTGGGAATGCTTTGAGAACTCAGGGAGAATTCTTGATAACATCCTGATGTTTACAGAGGTTAGCCAATCTATGCTTAGTACAGGACTCTGGCTTATTAATGTACCTTGGATATTTTGAGCAGACCATATTTTGGGCTTTGCTGTCTGCACTGCCTTTCCTGCTTGCTGCCTGTAGGCTGCTGCTTTCTCTGCTCTTGCATATAGATCTCAATAAATCATCATATTTAGCCTTCTGAAGTTATGGAGTCTATGTAGCTCTATTGCCCCAATCAGGGCCAGAATTCTCCCACATATACTGAGGAGTCAGGCAGGGAAAAGTGCAGCTCTGTGCTCAGAGGGGGATCTCCCCTTGTGCCCTCGGATTATCAGTGCTAAACCCTGCCACAGATTAGGGCACTGAGTCAAAAATTAGGTGGTTTTGTGTCCAGGTGGTGTTAGTTTTCATGGAATAAATGGGTTTAGAAAGCAAGTGCTGTAAATGTGACTCCATCACTGAGACAATTAAGCATCACATTCAATTCTGTTACTGTCCAGCTTTTGCAGAAGTATTTCTATCATTGATGAGCAGCTGTGCATCTGCATGTGCAAGAGTCACAGACAGAATAAAATACCAAACCAGGCAGGTAAATCCAGTAATTAAATACCTTTGAGGCTGTTAAATTCTTTCTTGCTTCCTGATGAATTTTGTAGTCACTGTAATTCTGAGTGAGTGTGGAGCAGGGATGTCACTGTACAGCTACAGAGTCTGTTTCCATCCATTACGCCCTCTCTGTATCCATTTCTGCTTCAGGACACATTCAAAGACAATTCACACCCTTCATTGCTGAATATCTGGGGATTTGGCTCATTTAACCCTGTTAACAGTTTATGTTTCCTGCTGTACCTCACTTGCATGGGCTTCACTGGACAGTGAGTCCCAGGAGGAACCTTGAACATCAATGGATTGGCCTGGTCCTGAAGAGCCAGGCTGATCGCTTGTCATCCAGCCTAGAGTATTTCTTGATTTGGAGACAGTTTCCAGGATTAAGGTGAAGATTAGAGGGAGAGTGTCATCTACCAGATTGCCTGAAGCAGCACGTATAGCATGTTTTGGGGCAGGACTTCACCCCAAGCCAGTTAAATTATAATAACATATTTCCATTATTGAATTTACATAAGCTATAAAGGTTATTATCTAAAAATAATGGAGGGAGCAAATATGAGTTAACATTTTCCTTACTCAAGTTAGTGTTCCGCTTACAAGACCCAGTCACTCACTCATGTTCCTTCCACTGATTCAGGGACCAGGTAAATACTGAACGAACCAGCTGTGACACGAGCCACAGAGGTGCAATTTGGTGCTCAGTCAGCACTCAGGAGAAGAGCAGGGGAAGCTTCATGTTTTGTGCATAACCTCTTTGTAGCAGACAAGGTCTTTGAATGATGCCTCCCTTGTGCATGTGACAGATGAAATACCCAGTCTGCACCTCCCAGCTCACACAGTTTGTGCCTCGTTGATTGGTGTCCACAATATTTGGGCAAACACTCTCAAAAAGAATCCATTAAGGACTTCATGAAAAATCTAAATTATTTAGAGCCTCCTGATGAATGCAGGGTTTAGTTTACAGCTGTGTGGCTAAAATGCCAAGAGCTTTTTATAGCTCTTCTATAGGTGCTAACAAGGTACAGTTCAGGCCACATTTTACTCCTTGAAATTTCCAAGTGGTACAGTCAGCTCACACCCAAGCCCTATGGATCTGTCAGATCTTTGTCATTCCAGTGAGCTGGAAGCCTGAGTGTCCTGCTCAGAGCTGCAGCTTGCACTAGACAGCAGGGCACTCAGGAATTAAGCACTAATTATTGAAGTCTTTCTGCCTTCCCAAAGTAATTTGTGTTTTTCATCCCATATGTGGATAGAGATGCTGTGTGAAATTTGCAGACTCAACAGATTCTGCAGTCATTCCTGCTGGAGTATGACAGCACACATGGATCTGGGAATTGACTGCAGATCAGAAACATATGATGTGTTCAGATATGAACAGTCAGGAATTTGTGGGCAGTGTTAAGGATATTCTGCTTTTGGAACAAGGAATACTGCTACTTAAAGGAGAACAGAAGCATTCTCCAGTTTCTGAAAAATAAAATAAAAACCCCAAACCAAACCAAAGCAAAAACAAACTTCCTAACCTAGTACACCTCCCTGTTGCACTACTGATATGTACTAGTAACCAAGAGCTCAAAAGATCACTACCAGTATCTGTTACCTCCTCGCGAGCGTGATAGTGTTCTCTGCCAGTGTTTGTCAAGCTACCATGAGCTATATTCATATTCCATATGGATACATATTTTTTCTTTGTTTTCCTTTGACATTAATGCTCAGGCAGAGCTTTCTAAGTAGTAAAGCAAAGAAATTAACTTACATTTTCTAGCTTGCTAAAGTAAATTAGCTACACTTTTGACTTTCTGTGGTTTCACTCTGAATGGGAGAAACAATAAAAATGAAATAAGGCTAATCACTGTTGTTCTATGATTTTCTCTGTGGTGTGTTAAGAGGAGAAGAACCCATAACAAAAACTCATGAGTTCATATCTGCTTAAAACAGCTCTCTAATTAGCTTCCATAATCGATCTCCCAGCTCTAGCAGGTGAACCAGGTAATTATCTTGTTTATACTGTAGGTGAGTCACAAAATGTTAGCTAGCTTTCTCTGTATCTTTGAAAGATAATGCATTGTAACAAGTGTTCCCAATATGAATGAACCACTGTCATATCCCAAACCATCTGTCTCACACACAGCAATGCGAGATCTCATTTTATTCTTTGCTGCAAAGAGCTCCAGACATCAAAGGCCTGTCCCTTTGACCGCTGTCCCAATCAAAGGATTTTACTTAGACAAGTCTTTACTTCCCATTACAATTTCAGTGCTGCAGAATATCAGGTGTTTCCTGGCATGAAGAGGAGGAATCCAGTCACCGGTGCTTCTTTTCAAGGGCCAAATCTTGTCGCTGTTCACTTCCCATGGGCCTTTTGAGTAGCACAGAAACTCCAAACTCAACAGTTAATTAGGGTTAGTTACTTAGGGCCTGAGGCTTGAGAGACAGACTGTGGTGCTCTATACAATGCTTGGCTTTTATTCAATATAATGTGTCTACCTGTTCCCATCCAGAAGGTGAAGTACAGATAAGTTGGCTCAATGCATGGTTAGGATTAAGTTGATGTATAGAGAGCACTATCTCAGTGTGTTTAATTGCTCACAGAAAAATCCCCATCTGACATACTTTAGAGCCTTCTTTATTCTCCTGTTATTCAATCTGTGCTTTATTTACATAATACAGATATTTCTCTTTCTTGCAGGCCGTTTCATAGGAAGCTCTACAAAGGAATAATCCTTTTTGATAACCTTTAAAGGGTCACAGTTGCATTTAAAGCCCATGACCAGTAGCACTATTAACGGTGTATTTGCAAAGAGAGGACATACAGAGCAGTTCTTCCCAGGATAATGTGGAAGTGTTTAATCTCTTTTGTACTACAGAAGAGGCTTCTTGCTAGTGGTGAATGGCTGAAATATGAGACTACATGTTTTCCATAATCATTGAAACAATAATGTACCAGTTTCTCCCCAAGCTAAAAATAATCTTGCCATGTGCATGTCCCTTTTCCTTTTCGCCTTGATAACCAAATTCAAATTCCCATAAATAAGGCTCATTTTTTTTTTTCATTTTTCATAGACTTGTCCCTAGCAAATTTAGTTTCAAGGTCTTTTATTTCTGTTTCTAAAGTAATTATCCTCTGGGCCTCTTCCTTTCTTCCTGGTATGATGCTAGACTAATTATTCTTCTCCTAATGAATGCCTGAAATGTATCCCATATGGTGGCATATGCGCCTTCAGATGGAAGCTTCGTTTGAATAAAATAAGAAAATTCTTCTCTTGGGGCTTTCTTAAATTTTTCATTCTGTAACAATGATGAGTGAAATCTCTGTCTTGGGGATAGATGCAGCCAACTTGCTTTCTGTTACACACTGAGCTTTCTCTGAACTGGAGGTTTCCATGTCTTTCTCTCTTGCCGTGGCCATCACAGCTCTTTCCCCACACTGTCAAAAACACTGCTTGAATGAGGCTCAGCATCAGTACAACTGATCTGACAAGTGTTGTGTACCTCACTGTTCCTCTCATGGTTCTTTGTCCCCTTTCTGTACTCTCCCCTGTGCAATACCCACTGTAATTACCTGTGGAAAACTGCAGGCTCTTGGGGTCCTGCTCATGAATATCTATGAGGATATGTACAAGTCCCACTAGTGGATATGTACAAGGATATGTACAAGTCCTGCTCATGGATATGTACAAGCTTCTGTTGGGAGCTGTGCAATGGAGAGGGTTTTCACTGACTCAGGTAAAAGTAGGGTCCTGGATACAACTTTCTGCAAGCACCTCTAAGTAGAACAAGTTACACTTGAGCTCACATCAAACTAAAATACCTGAGACATTCCAACTCTGCCATCCAAACTGTTGCCAAATTCAGTCTTTCTATTGTCTAAAATCCATAGTTTTTCTATAGATTTAATGTTAAATCTCTCATGTTTTTTGTATGACTGTTAGTCTTTTATTTATGGAAGTACTGGAGTGCCGTGCCCAGCTCTGGAGACTCAGCGCAGCAGGGACAGGAGCCCCTGGAGCTGAGGAAGGGCTGGAGCATCTCCCTGCCCAGCAAAGGCTGAGGGAGCTGGGGCTGCTCAGGCTGGAGAGGAGCCCCAGCTGAGAGGGACCCTTGGCCCTGTCTGTCAGAGAATCATCAGGGTGGAAGGGACCTTCAAGATCATCCAGTCCAGCCTCAACACAGTGAGCTTGAGTCCACCCAGCAATCCTGCAGGGGATAAGAGTGCACCCTCTAACTCTGCAGGTGATGCAATGGCCTGGACCAGCCTGACACAGGGCTTTTGATACAGCTGCACGAAAGACATGCCAAAATGGAAATATTTATAGACAAATGAAATTAAAATGTTCTTTCAAAAAACACTGATTCTGCATAAAGTTATTTTAGGAGCGGATCACTTGAATCATGTTAATGGCTTGGGAAAACACAATCATTTTATCTGCTGCAGGTATTTGTTCTTGCATTCAGAAGCACTATGGGGAAACACTCCATTGATTTTCGTTGGAACAGTTGATCCCAAGTTGATAAAGGACAGTAACTAACTCTGTTACTATTAATATTGATCTCTGCTTGGATTCCAAAAACACCTTCTGCAACATATTATTCTGCAGGCAGGGAGAATGGTAACATAGGCGAAAATGCCTGATTTTAGGATGTGCCAGGAGGCCTTTGGTTCTGTTTTAATGGAGAGAGTGTTTTTCTCTGGGTGAACTCAGCCTGAGAATAGTATCCATTTTGTCCTGTTCTGCAGAGAATTTTCTGACACACTTGTGAAGATTTTTAGCAGCCCAAACCTGGGAGAGTCCCCAGTGATTCTTCCCATAGCTTGTGTCCTCTACCTGACTTTAATCACTCACTACAAATAGCCAAGGGAGCATAAACCATTTTAGGACATAATAATTTATCCTTTGCTGAACAGTTGGTTCCTTTTCTTTGCTGACTCAATGCAGTGACCATCCAGAATGCCTAATTCAGGGTTCAGCAGCAGCTTCTTGTTCAGCTTCCTTATTAAAATCCCACAGTAATTTTCTATCAGGGCAGTATTTGCATAGATAAACTCAATGAAGGACTAGAGGCCAACAGGGCAAGGGGAAGGGGTCATTTCTTATTCCCATCTCAGTACTGGTTGTTTTCCTACTGGACAGTGGTTCTGAACACCCTCTCTAATACGATGTTCTGCTGAAGGTAATAAATAGCTGGGAAGCTGAGCAGCAGTAGTGTTTCCTAGAAAACCAAAACGTTCAGTGTTGGCTACTTAAAGTTAGGCCCCTACATTCATCGTTAAGTACCAAAACAAATTGCTGTGATGATGAAAAATTCCACTTAGCCACAAATCTAATTCTGCCAATGTGAGCTGTGAGTTCTCAGAGCTTTGTAGCAGCAGACCCCTTTGATCTATGTAATCAGATTTGGCATTCTGTCTGTGCTTACATCTCTCCAGGAGCAGCATTCCAGGACTCTTGCTCAGGCAATATCAAGTGCAGGACACCATCATTTCCATAACGAAAAGGAAAAACTTACTGTCCTCTTCTCAACTTATTTTTTATTTGTTCATTGAGCCCCAGAGACAGGAATTTCAGGACTTTGCTGGATCTAGAGGACAGCTGCAAAATCAGCACCAGATGTGACACAACATTTTTGAGCCCAGAATTAAAGAACTGTAGTGGCATTCCAAGCCCATGGAGATGTCTGGTGGGATCTACAGGATTCCTGGAGCAGAATGAAAGCTGGGGAGCTGGATTACATTCTACAGGAAGGAATCACCTCACCTGCTCTACCCATTCTGACAATGTCATGGGATCCAGAAGCAGAACCTGATATGTATCCCTTTGAATGTGATACTGCAGGAGTAATTTTCAAAAATGAATCAAGTTCTCTTGAAAACCAGTTACCAGTTTATCCACCCCCAGGAGCCCACATTAGTGACTTCAATTTCTTCCTGTGGAATTGACATAATCTTTCTGCTCGATAGAAAGTTCCAAATTAATTTCTTTGCCCTTGAGCAGGATCTATCTGCATCACTATGCACCTAAATCCCTTTAGGAATCTTGATTTTTATACTTTCTATCACACAAAAACAACAGGCTACGTACTGGGGCTTCTTTGCCTAATACAGGTGTGGTAGGACCCTGAGGGACAATTTAAGCACCAGCCTCAAATAAAACTCCAACACAAGATGATTAAGGAGAAAAAAAAAAAAAAATTCATATGCTGGGTGTTATAAACCCAAGGAGAGCATGAAACAGAGACACCTCTCCTGTTGATCAGCAGTTCTTTTAACAGCAGTGACATGCCTAATGGCTGGTCTGGATGATCTTAAAGGTTTTCTCCAACCTAAATAATTCTATGGTTCTATAATTAGACCATACTAATAAGTCTGCAATGTCATGGGCTTTTTCACAGTTCTGTACCTACAAAAGAGCCTTCTAAATGTTACTGCTTCTTTCTTGTAACTGCTTATCATCTGCTGTGTGTTGGCACCTGGTAAGAAGCATAACAAGACCATAAATCCGAAAAAGCAATGAAATTTGGAAAGATCCAAGAAATACTCTCAAGTATCCCTGAAGATTTCTTTGTCTGACACTTTATATTTAAAAATTATCCCAGAGCACCCCCACAAAAAAATCTATTTTACTTGTTTAACAAAATGGAGTATTGATTTGCCAAAGCCTAAACAAAGCAGCCTACATGATTCATTGATCATGAATTTGGGCTCAGTCCATATGATCATTAACTTCTTTGTCAGATGCATTAATTTATTCATAAGCTTTGTTTATGGCAGGCCCTTTTCACTGGCTGATTTCAAAATTACACAATCCAAATGCCTTCTTTACCTTCCATGTCCCTGAATACAGAAGACAAAACAGACTGTGCTATCAGCTTCAAAGATTTAATGAGCCTTGTGAAGAATCCAGGAACTCTGGAGGTTTTCATACCAGTCCAAGCTCCAGTACTATTTTGGAACTGTACTTCATGAGCATAAAATTCTCCAAAGAAAGCAACCCCTTGTGCTGCCATGTGAGGAATCTACCCAAATCTGAGAACATCAGTAGTCAAACTATGAGGAGCTCCATATGTTTCTTTAGGATTTTTAGGAAATGCTGGTTGTGTGATGCTACTTTTTTTGATGGACCATCGTGGCAATAAAATATATTGATTGGAAGTTCTGATAGTCAGGTTAAAGGACTTTCAAACCAAGATCTGGTTAAAATCCATGGCTTAATAGCAAATAAAAAATTTTAGCTTTTCCTTGGTACATCCTCTGTGATTTAAAGCAGCAGAAAGAAAGAGAGTTCTGGATTCTGGTGTTTTGAACATAGTACTGGTTTAAATTCCAGAGTTGGATGTACAGCTTTGTAGGCAGAAGAAGATATCTGCAATGAAAAATGAGTCCTCATAATCAATATCTGAGTATTTTCTGCACTCCATTAATCCAGTACCAAGAAATAACACAGCAGTCATGAAGAAGTTCTTCTAGGGTAGAGAGCAGGGTGTGATCTTACACTGAGTCAAGCAGTCTGTGATAACAGACAGGGTTCAGCATCTGCCCAAAACACAGGGAAGCCCTTGGAGGCAGCTGGATAAGCTCTGCTGCCTTTCCCTCAGGGTGCTGTGATTAAAGACATTCCCAGAGCCAGCTCCCTCCCAGGAGCTGGATGTTCCCTTCCTACCTTGTCAGAATTCCATGGCAAGCCCATCTCCTTAGCGTGTAGCTGTCAGCCTTTGAACATCAGAATGGAAATGCTGGAGAAGGAAGATGAAACAGTTTGTGCTTTCCTTGGTCTTATTTAAAGAAAGAATAAAGTAGTTCTACTCTCAGTAATTTATGTGGAGTCTCATTTGCATGCTGGACGGGCTGCAGGGGAAACTACGGAATGCAGCCACACTTTGGGAGCCTGGGAATGGCTGAGGACGTGGAATTGTGCTTTTCTGCATTTCTAAGAGTTCCTGCAAAGGCACTTATGAAAATCCCTCTATATGAGTCAGGACATTATTGAAAAAAACAGCATAAAGCACATCTAAAATAGGAAATACAGGTCTCTTCTGGAATGCTGAGGATGGAAGTTCATCCACAAAATAGAGTGGATTTTGGATTACACACCAAGCCTGTAGGTGCTACACAGCCATGGTGATATGGACAGAGAGTCGAGTACCTCAATGTTTATGCATTTGGAAAAATTACCTTTATCCTGACCTAACTTTGTGTAGGTAACTTGATCAAACCCCCAAATAAGAACAGGCTTGAATGCACCTCCATGCTGGGCAGTAACCTGAAACCTCAGTGATGCATCCTCTCAGAAATTTTTGGGTCCCACTCTTAAAACTGGAAAACTGGTGGATTTGGAAATATCTCATGCTGAATCCAAGCATTCCTTATGAGAGACAGGCTGATTTTAGACTTACCTCTGATGTAACTGCTGATTTTGTGCCAACAATGGAACAGAAAACAGAATCACACCTTGCCTGAGGCACAGTCCTCAGAGCGTCTGTTCTATCATCAATACAAATCACAAATCTCTTCTGCACTGAGATCTCATTACAAATATTTTTGTGCTCTACAATTCATTTGATTAAACTTTCCTTCTTAAGTTTAAACTATTTGCATTTGGACAGAGACAGTCATGTATTATAAGCCACAAAAAATGAGCCATCATCTATATGTGCAGTGTATTCTCTGCACAGAGTGTACACCAATAACTGCCCAAGCTGGCTCAGAGAACAGAAAAAAATAAATTAACACATTCACTTATTATTAATGCTATAGATATATATACACTTTTTTTTGTGTGTGTGTTAACAACACATTTTCACAATGCTTTCTTTCTGTTAAAGATTGAATATGTGCCTTAAGAAATAGACTTTAAATGGATGCACCATAGCTGGCTACAATGGGTAATTTCATTTAGGCACAGAATCACAAAGTACCATTTTAAACTTCAACTGGATTGCACATTTACTGTACCCTCAATAAATTCATCATTTGGCTGAGTCATGTTGAGAATTGTTTTAAATAAATCTATGTGAAAATTAAATTTAAGTTGAAAAGCAGCAGGAAAAAGATGTATAGTAAGTACTTCATTTGTTGTAATAGGACTATTTGGAAGGAATACAAATGCACTTCAGATTGTAAAGAGCATAATTATTTTTCTCCAGAAGCTGAATGAAATAGAGCAGTCTCTGCCTATATAATATTTGATATGAATTATCTTCATAAAGTTCAAGTTGGGTTTTGAAAATTAAAGTTTTTCTTGGTTTGCAGAAAATTTCCAAATGAGTTCTAAATTTCTTTTGTTTCATTAAAGCGGACAGAAGAACCATAGGAGTTGTCTAAGCTGGTTGGACATGTCGTTCAGCTTCCTTTGGCAATGGGCACTAACAGATGCTTCACAGACATTTCAAAAACCCATTTTTCACTTAAATCAGGGTGGAGACGATGGGAATGGATGAGACATGGAGGGCATGGGCAAAACCCTAAACCTGAAAGGACCTTAAAGAGGTCACCCAGTCCTCAATAATCCACAGAGAGGGGAAATTGCATTCTACCCCTAACAGTGAATCTTGGCTTCAGGGTCTCTTTCCCTTCTTCCCACTTCTAACAAAACTACAAATATGCACATTATCCATATGATGCCTAATCCTTTCCAAATGCCATATGGAGTTGGTGTGTTGGAAATGACTGAAAGAGATCTGGAGTGCCACGGAATAATTTATTGCTAATAGGTGATTGCTGGGATTCTGAGACACTTTGTATGGCTTGGATTTGGTGGGGAATATCAGCAGGAATGAGGATATTGTTCCAGACAGCCATCCATCAAGTGGCACTTAGGAGCTGTTAAGAAGCCGTGTCAGAACTGTTAGATTTAATGACTCCAACCTCCTTTTCCAGACAGCCTACAAAACTTGTTCCGACAAGAAATAATTAAGGACTCACCCCTAAAAGAGAAAAATCACCCAAAAAATTCCACAAACAACAACAACAACAACAACAACAACAAAGCATCAGTTGAAGCGGGAGGTTTTTAACAGAAGAGAGGGCGAGGCTTTGCTGCCCAGTGGAGAAGTGGGTGCAGCTCAGGAGCATTTCCAGGGCTCGTTTCTACATGGGCTCGGCACTGCGAGCAGATGAGCAGCCACAAGGAGGGTCTGGAGCAGAAGAGCAGCCACAAGGAGGGTCTGGAGCCAGGCAGAGCTGCTCGGGGCCCATCGCAGCCCCAGCTCAGGGCAATGTGTTCTCACCTGCCTCCCGGGTCTCCTGGCAGTGTCTGCTGCTGGGAACTCGGATAATGAACACAGGGCACCTAAAAAGCTGCCCTTGCTTAATCCAGCTACTCTCTCCCTGCTTTAGGCAGCATTTCAAAACATCCCCTCCAAGTTTCTGTCCCATTTTGTTTTCTTCTTTCTCTTTAAGGATTTATGCCCGCAGTCAAATGCCAGGCAAAGAATAGTTTTCTTCTAAAAGTGTTATTCTGGGGCTGACCTTCCTCCACACATAGAATTTTTTTGGGGGAGTTCAACCTCCAGGGAAAGAATGATTGATATCCTGCATGTCGTAGCCCAGGGCCTGGTCTAAAAATGAAAAAAAAAAAAAAAAAAAGAAGAAAAAAAATTAAAACTCCCCTTGAAGAAACCCTACAAGCCAGGAATACCCACTGGACAAAGAGAGATATAGTTTTTTGACCAAGACACTGAATCATGAATGACAATGGACAGCTGCACTGGGCAGTGATAAACTCTTGGCTTCTGAGGGTTTGAAACACATTGTCCTTGTCACTGTTAGGAAGGAAGTTTAAACAAGAATTTTTGATTTGCTGTGTCTGTGTCACCCATAATTTTGTACACTCCCCCATCATCTTCACTTTCCTGTCTCACAATTGTTATTTACCCTTTATGAGACAGTTCTGGTCTCTGTTGTGTGAGTGGATGATGCCATTTTTCTGGTTTGATGCAGCATTAATTAAGTACTCTTTGAGTACTTTCCTTAAGAGAGACAACACTAAACTCTTTAGAGACTTTGCCTAAAAATAAAATCGTGCCAAAGAAACTGCAAGCATTAAATGCCTACTTTATAAATAAGTAACTGCCTTTGGAAAGGAAACAAATGTAAATTCTAGTTACTGTGCTTGAAAGAGGTGACAAGGAGAAGCGCCAGCATCTTGGCTCCTGTTGCTGCTTTCTTGTCACAAATTGTTAGTTACATTTGAAAATTATGGATCTGTCTCATTGTGAAAGTTGTGTCTGCCAGGTGGTGCCTGTACACTAGAGTGGGTTTACCCAATTAGCAGGGTTTCCCATGCAGGACCCGGAATAGCTGTGCACGGATGCTGCAGCAGCTGCGGCTCCGGCTGGGGCTGGCAGCAGAACTGGGCAGGTGAGCTCTGGGCAGGTGAGCTCTGGGCAGGTGAGCTCCGAGCAGGGCACGGCTCAGGCTGGGACTGTGCCGTACTGGCAGCGGGCTCTGAGCAGGTGAGCTCTGCTCAGGGGAGCCAGGCAGGGCACAGCTCGGCGGCTGCCGGCCTTGGCATGGCTCAGAATTCACAGGATGTCTGGGTTGGAAGAGACCTCCACGATCATCGAGTCCAACCCAGCCCTGACACCTCAGCTAGACCATGGCACCCAGTGCCACATCCAGCCTTTTTTAAACTCATCCAGGGATGATGACTCCACCGCCTCCCAGGGCAGACATTCCAGTACTTGATCACTCTTTCCATGAAATTTTTTTCCTAATATCCATCCTAAATTTCCCTTGATGTAGCTTGAGGCTGTGTCCCCTTGTTCTGTCAGCTGCTGCCTGGAGAAAGAGCCCAGCCCCAGCTGGCCACAGGCACCTCTCAGGGAGCTGTAGAGAGTGACAAGGTCACCCCTGAGTCTCCTTTTCTCCAGGCTAAGCAGCCCCAGCTCCCTCAGTGGTTCCTCACAGAGTTTGTGTTCCAGACCCTCACCAGCCTTGTTGTCACCTCTGGACGTGCTCGAGTGTCTCAATGTCCTTCCCAAACTGAGGGGCCAGAACTGGACACAGCACTCGAGGTACGACCTCACCAGTGCCAAGTAGAAGGGAAGAATGACCTCCCTGCTCCTGCTGCTCGCACCATTCCTGTGTCTCTGGCAGATGAGCCTGCCACGATGGCAAACGCACTGTGCAGCAGGCAGAGCGGGATTTTAAACCCCAGTGCACTCAGGAAATGAACCAGGTCACAGAAACAAAGCCATTTAAGTGCTACTTGTAATCTTCATCACAAGCCATCTCCAGCTCCTTGCATCTCTCTTCTGGCTTTCGACCAAGTGATGCTCAGCCTGTGCAGAGCTATTCCAGGCACATCGCACCGGGATGATGGGAGGGCATCAGGAAACTGCTTTAAGGGAAAAACATCCGAGCCACCGAAGAGATTGGATTCATGTTAGAGTTCAAAGCAAAAAGAGGAGGTGTGAGTGAGGAAATAGCAGTCCTGAGAAAACACGACCTAAGTGCAGCTCTCCATCTGCCTGTGGAGCCAATTGCACGTTCCCTATTTCAGTTCCAATAAAAGGTGCAGACCAAGCACAACAAAGTCTCCCACCAACAGTGCTGAGCGGCACCTTTCCTTCTCCTTTTGCTTGCATTCGATTTCAGCACTGTTTTTGAAAAAGGTGAGCAGAGATGCAGCATTTCCACCCAGCCACAATGTGCAGATCACACTAAATTCAACTCAAAGTTGTTACAGGATAATATTTAGTGATGGACTAAAATGTATGAACCATGGTTCATGAAGCATCCACTGCTTTTATGAGTGGACACAAAGTAATAAAGTTGAAAATAAAGAAAAAATAAACCAAACTTCCCCCAGCAGTAGTTAGCAAATCACACCTTTTCCTTTCCTTTAAAGGGTAGGAGGTGTTTGTAGGCAAATTTTTGTTTCTTCAGCAGGCAGCAAATTGATCACTTCTTTATAGAGAAAATCAAAGTTGCTACAGACATCCTAATCAGTGTTTTGATGATCCACAGATTGTGGCAGACACTGCTTTATAAATTGGTCCCAAGTTAACAAAAGCAGCACAGTTCATAGAGACATTCCAATAATAATAAGTGCTGGGAAAATGCTAAATTTATTCATAGCCATCACTATTGTTTTAATTGCTTGAGGAGCATCCAAATATATCTAAATTATGTTGAAAAATGTGATGAATTTTATTCTACTTGATCTTAATGACTGTGAGGTAATCATGTTCCAAATACAATAAATAAATATAATAAAGACTGGTGGTTTTTAAAATATTTTGTCTTTCATTAATTTCTAATTTATCAATGGATATGGTTTGATGGAAATCCAGTAATGCTCATTTTAGCATTAAGCAGTACAAAATGTTAACAAAGTCTACTTTGAAACAATGTCTTTTGTATTGTGCATGTCTCTTCAAAATTCCTTTTTTTTCTTCTTCTTTAAAAGTATTTCTACCTTAATCTGATATTTGAGTTCCTAAAAACTGCTAAGCATAATTTTTCCTAAAAAAGTAAACACAATAGAAAAACTGTTCTCATGGGGATGAATTTGGCATAAAATATCTTGATTTAACGGTGCTAGATATGCAATAAAGTTTGGGTTTTTTGGGGTTTTTTTGTTTTGGTTTTTTTTTTCTGGGAGGAAGGTAAAGGGTTGGTTTTTGTTTTTTTTTGGTTTTTGGTTTTTGGTTTTTTTTTTTTTTTTTTTTTTTTTTTAAAAACCGCTATGAACTTTGTAATGCTCTCCAGGATTTTAAAAGAGTGTTTCATGAATTCACGGACAGAATTGAAAGAATTGAAGACNTTTCACTTTTCATTTTTCCCTTTTCACTTACCTAAACTGTGCTTTAATTTTTTTTTCCTCTGGAATGTTTTTTGTGATTAGGATACCAGACCAAGCCATTCATTATCCATCCACTTGGAGGTATTGATGCTCTGGATGCAAGCTGAGCTCCCCATTTTAAACAGATCCTAACGGTTCTGTACTTTTCACCATTGACCAGTGTCGTTTGCTGTGATTTAGACAGTCACTGGCAACCTTCACTTGCCCCACATCTCATTTGGTGTAGTTAAAAATGGGCTCCAAACAAGCACTGCCATTTGTGCCTCCCCCTCTCCAGCCACCCCACAGGGAGAACCTGAGCTGACACAGCTGCTTCCAGCAGTGTCAGTGTCTGCTTTTCATCCAGAAAAATTAGTTCTGTGTCTGAAAAACCTGAAAGGAGGCTGAGCTGGATGCTTTGTGTCATTCTGAGTTTTGCTCAGGCAGCAATGGTTGCTCCTGCCCTGCTCTCTCCACGCCAGCGCCTGTGACTCGGCAGCAGAGTTTCAGAAAGGCTCTAGTGGGAAACAGGGATGGGATCGAGGCAAAACTGCAAACCCTGGGACCCAGCCTTCCAGAAGAATTGATTTGACCTGGAAAAACTGTAAGCTGAGTTACATTTCAGCATCAAGGATTCTCTTTCCCCTTGTAAATGTTCACATCTTTAAGGATATCAGATAAAAAGGGGGTTCCAAGTGCATTTCATTTGGGTATAACAGAAAATAAAGTATATTTAATCACAGACCTCAGCAAAACAATGATTACCTGCATTTCTTGGAGACTTTCAACCCTTTGTGGTGATCAGACAGTGCTGACAAAGCCCAAAATAACAGAGATCTCACATTGTGCTCCTTCATACACAACATGAATCTGAGGGTCTGCGAAAGGACAGCAGTCATCCATGCTTTAACCTCCAGTAATGAAGCTTAATAAATTACTTCCCATCAGCTGAGCTGCCATAATAGAACAGATCATGTGTGCTCCAGCCTGCTCTCCTCTCTGTGTAAAACAAGCTCAGAACTTTTTCCGAAGTTGTATTTGATCACAGGCACAGAACGTCTTAGACCAATGTAGTTTAAGAATAAAATCATAAAATAATCTCTTGGTTTGTGCTGGAAGTTACCTTAAATCCCATCCAGTCCCACCCCTGCCATGTGCAGGGGCCCCTC
>VWZN01014768.1:459172-488917 GCA_013396955.1 Regulus satrapa
AAAAGAAAAATACCTTTCAGCACATGAAGAAATGGTGCCTATAAAATTAGTGTGTTGCACAAGAGGCCAGTTGTTTCAATGACTGTGTTAGATGAGGTACAAATAGATATATCTCTTCATATAAGTGCTTTACATTACTCTTTTAAAAATTATTATTAATATAATCTTAATTTTGTTTTGGCCACTTCATTTGGTGTTTTTTCCTTTTTATTTTTTTTTTTTAAGTTAACTGTATTTTATACACATCACAGATTTTATATGATTGTATAATGCTTTCTCCTTCTAATTTATTTTGTTACCTGTGTGGATAAAATGAATAGTCAATGCTGTCTTATTTCATAAACTTTATTAAGCCTTTGGGAAAACTTCAATGTGCTCATATGGAGAGGCAATATAGAGTATCCAGTGTATCATGACAAAGAAATTACAATTCTAAGCTAGGAATAAATGACATTCCAGAAAAAGCAGAGGGAACAACATTTAAGGAGTTAATGATGAACCACTTGTCTTCATTCTCAGGTCCTTTAATCCTGCTATTGTGCAGTTTTCACACAGTGCTAAATTGAATTACTGCATCATTTTTCACAATTTCTTTGTACAGTTGACCCAGTTTATAGCAGGTTTGGAAGCATTATCATTGCTTAAGGTTCAAAGATGCTGCTGTGTATTGCATTACAAGTCAATCAGTGCAGAAGGATTTTGATGTAATTTTGCTTTTGGATACAGAGGAACAGATATCCAAATGAAGGCTGGTGTTTCATTTTGTTATAACAATGTCACATAAGGCAGCGTGCCTTTTTTATACTCATTTTATTATATTTCTTTCTGCTTCTAGTCCTAGTAAAGTGAATTCTCAAGTTTATATCTTCCAATGTTTTGATTAACTTGTGCAAAAGGAGAATTGAAAAAAGCTGTGATGTACGGATTTTTACTGGTGTGTAGCAGAGGATGTATTCTGGTGGATACCACCAAAAAAAGAGCCTAAAAATGAATGCAGAGTTTTTCAACATTGTACCACTTCCAGAATGCTCCAGGTGAGAAATTCTTTGTCAGAAATGTTCCTGTTCTGAGGGGCAGTGCTTCCTACAGTTGTTTTAGCACATAAACACAATGCTCAGCTTAAATACACTCTAAGAAACGTGTTTTACTTAAAGCATTCTCTCAAGGTCATTTTTTATGCTTCAGGTGTTAATTTGTGTTGTTCTTCAAGTATTCCTATTATTGATAGTAGAGCCCTTGGTATATGTTATATTGAAATATTGCTAATGTATGAACTGTAACATTAAATTTTTAATCTAATCAATCAAGTGGCATGCATATGCAGTAGATGCTTGGCTTTTACTAAGATTAATTACCATGTGCTGGGGAAGGGAACTGTGTAAGGTGAAATATTGCATGCACACAGACACACGCACGGAGGAGCAGAGAAAAGAAAGGGAATTGTGCAAAGGGATGAGCACTGTAATAAGTTAATGACTACTTCTGTCATTCAAAACATATGCATAGCCTTTAAGACAACACAAAACAAAGATTAAACGCATGTTAAATCAACTATCTATTAAAGCATTTAGAGCTTTTCTCCAGATTCTATATGGAAATTATGCAATCTGTTGCAAAACTAAACACTTGTCTCCCAGATGGTGCTCAGAGTCTGTCTGAGCAAACACCCCTTCCATGCTCTGTGTAACAACTTGAGCATATTTTTTGTTCCCAGTGCTTCATTTTATCATTTGAGGACATTTGCACAGAACAGGCTGTGTAGACACGACCACGCTGGCATTGCAAAAGCCAGTGCTGCTGTATTTATCCACCTGATTGCAGCGAGGGAGCAGTAGATACTTCATCATGGACAGTGGCACTTTCTCTGTGGGAAGGTGCAAACTTGTTGTGCTTCCTGTTGATACCAGTCTGGGATCTAATTCTCACAGGGCATTGTCAACTGCCCATTAAATAATAAGCAGCTAATTTTAATTTTTTTTTTTCTCTGTGCTGCATAGTTAAGCTCCTATGACCATGTTTTGAGGGAGTGTTTTACCAAGCCAAATACCAGTTGTGATTGACGTGAAAATAAGATTAAAGCAGCACTAATATTTTTATAATGTTATTAAAAGGTATATTATTCATGCACTAGACATAGGGATTACCCTTCTGGCTGAGACTGTGGTATAAAATCCTATGAAAAGACACAAAAGCACGAGACAGTCCCCCGCAATTGAGGAGGCTGCTGTGCAGCATTTTTTTGGTTTTTTGCCACATGTGCTTAGTGTTTCCTCCTCCTTGTTGTCTACCTGTGCCATGGAGAGAGCAGCAACTCCCTGTTCCACGAGAGGGAAGGTCAGGATGTGGCTGTTGGTGACCCACTCAAGTACCTGGTAGGGCGCTAGAGAAGTAGCTGAGCTTAACAAACCTTCCTCTGGAGGAGAAAACCCATCTGGTTATCATTTCTAAGCAGTTTCTTAGCCTGCAGACACCCCTAAGTAGTGTCCTTTGGAGATGTAGTAATCCACCTTGTTTGCAAAACCCCAAACCATAGGAATATATTCACTTAGTAGTATTAGATGCCATGTGTAACTCTCCATGTTTCAAAAAGCAAAGGTACTCATGGGCGTAAACTGAATATAAAACTTAAGCAATGAGAGAACTTGAAACATATTTCCCTGATGAAGTGCTCTGCAATATGTCTTTCTCTTCCTTGTTCATTGTTTTAGCTCCTGTCATAGAAGAAGCCATTGTATTAAGTGAAAGAGCTAAAAAAACTGAACAGAAATAATATCATTTTAGTTCATTTCGGGAACTTTTTAATAGAGAAGTAATTGTCTCCATTAATCAGAATAACTTTTGTTAAATCCATTGGGTTTTAGAGACACTTTAATATTGCTTCCATATTTTGGAAGGATGAAAATGATGAAGTTCAAAAGATGGATGCATAGAAATTAGATATATAATACTGCAAAACTGCAGGGGAAGAATTTAGCTGGCAAGTCATTCAAAGCATAATTTGTCATGTCTTCAAAATGCCAAGAGAGACACCCAGCACGCCAGGGAGTAAAACTCCACGGGATAGCTCAGAGCAGGGTCAGCTTGAAGGTTGGATCTGGGCTTTGTCCAATCAGGCTCAGGAATCACAGGGAAAGTCATCCCACAACCTCTCTGCACAGCCTGTTCTCTGCTTTAACCATCTGCTCCGGGGGAAACTTTCCTTGCATGCAATTCCTCCTGATGCCTCTGGGATTTGCTGCTTCTCGTGCATTTTGAGAAGAATATGGATCCATCCTCTCCACAGCTCTCCTTTAAGTAGCTGAAGGCAGCAGTTAGACCCAGACTCAGCCGTGTCTTCTCTACAGTGAACCAACAACTTCTCTCCAGTGTCTGTCCCTGTCTGTCCCTGCCTGTCCCTGTGTGCAGGAGAGCAGAGCAGGGCCAGGCTCTGCTCTGGGCCCAGCAATGGCACCAGAGCCACGGGCAGGGGCTGAGCCCAGGAGCTGCCCCACACAGGAGGCACAATTCTGCCCTGGGCAGTGCCCAGCCCTGAGCAGAGCGTGCAGAGAGTCTGTGGGGTCTCCTCTGGGGATATTGCAGAGCCATAGGGACACACTGCTGTGCCTGAGCTCTGGGATGGCTCTGCTGGGGCAGGGAGGGTGCCAGGGCAGCCCTGGATCCCTCCAGCCTCAGCCATCCCAGGACCCTGGAATTCAGCCTCTCCTTAAGTGAGAGGTGTCTCAGTCCCCAAACCATGCTGTGGCTTTCTCTTGGACTTGCTGCAATGTCCTCTCTCCTGTCCATGGGCTGCAAGAACAGACAGGCTCCTGCCTGTGATGCTTCCCCTGTGCCAAGCAGAAAAGCATCAGCTCTTCCCTGCAGCCCTGTGCTCCAGGCACAGCCAGCTGTCCCTGCCACCACCTTTCTGTGGCCACCAGGGCTTCAATTTCTCTCCAGAGCTGCTTCCTGGTGAGTCAGCCCCTTCCCTGTATCACCAGTTCTTCCACGCTCACAATGACATTTTTGCTCACTTGAGTGTTTAGTCCACCCTCATGAGGTGCCACCTCTCTGGGTCCCACCCAGTCTGGTGTCAGCCGTGGCTGGGGTAATTTCCATGCCACTGCTGTGGTTGCTTTTAAAACCACTGAAAGAGTGTCAGCCCCAGTCCCAATCTCCTGCACACACCACTTGGAGATGAGTCTGGACTTTGCACCCCTGCCCCTCTGTCCTGTCCAGTCCATGTGTGAACATCCCTTTGCTACAGAGGTGCTAAGGGATGACTTCTGGTTGAAGGCTGGGCTCAGAGGCACCCACTGCTCTGCCCTGAGCCACAGCCAGAGCTGAACCTGCACAGGCTGCACACTGGGGCTCCAGGAAATCCCTGCTGGCTGCTGCCAACCACAATCTTGCTGTCCAGGATGCCTTTCTCTGAGCTGAGGATTTAGGGGCAGCATTTCCAAAGACCCTTCTCACCTCTTTGGAAGGCAAGCATGGCTTCTAGTCCAGTCATCTTTTCAAAGATGAGATCAGCCTTCAAATGACATCAGTGTCTTTGGATGCATCTTGACCAGCACTATGGACTTTAAATGAGACTCGACAAGGCTCTGAGAATCCTCTTTTGTTGATTTGAGGGGCAGCAGGACAGTCCAGAGGCTCCAGAGCTCCCTTTAGCCTCAACTGTTCTAGGATTCTCTCCATATGTCCAGCTTATTTAAGCAGTCCCCAAATTTCTATTAAATCCACATCGTGCTTGTATAAGTACGTTTTGCATTGCAAAGCAGGTTGTCCAGTTTCTTGAATAGCGCAGTCTAACACTTCCTAATCTGTTCAATATGATATGCCTGTTTTAAATTTATGAAGCTGTAAACCAATTTCCTGTACTAATAAACACCTCTGTTTTCATTCCTATTTATCTTCCTCTTAAAATTACTGCACTCTCTGGCTGTCTCTCTTGTCCTTCCCATCTTGTAAGATGGGAAAAAGAGATGGGGGCAGGGGACGCAGAGAAAGAAGAATAAACCATCCCAACAACAACAACAAAAAATCCAAAACCCATCAGCTCATTAAAAAAAAAGAAACTTGGTGAGAATCCAAGATCAACAGACCAGCAAGCCCACTCATTGTTCTTTATCGTTTTGGCTCTCTTCCAGTCCCTCTAGGTTTCTCTCTCTTTCCAAACTGCTTTCTGCATTCTCACATATGCTATAGAAAGTACAACGATTTCTGAAAAGTACTTTAATTTATAACAGCTTGATCGGAAAAAGAAATTGTCCAGTTTGTGAAGGAGATGAGGGGAGTTTGTTGCTCTGATTCTCCTTAGTGTTTGAATGTAAACTCTTATTCTTAGCAGAAGATCCATGTGTGCATAGTATCACTGAAAGAGAAATGGGTGCCTTGCATATGGGGCAAAAGTAGTGGGTAAAATTACCTGTAAAACTGTTTGGATTTGGAATTGCTCTGGCAGCACAAGAAATGCTTCAAATCCAGCACACGTCAGACCTGCCAACATCTTCACAGTGAGCACAGAAATTCAACTTTTCATTTTGTCACAAAAATGATCCATTTTTCCAATGCAGCAGAAGAACAACAGGGTGATGGTATAAAAAAAGGCACTGATGTGACTGATTTTATCAGTGGTTTTAATAGAGTCTTACCAAATGTAATAAATTTTGAAAATTACTGATAGATCTGCAGAGTTACTAGAATACTTCAACCCCTCTGATCTATGTGGCTGCAGGTTGGAAGCAAGTTCATAACTTAAGAGCTTAAACCATAAAAGCTTAATTAATTTAATCATTATAGGAATAACTCTTCCAGGTTAAAACACAAAAGCCAAACTCTAACTCTGATGTCCAACCATACCCCTTTGCACTGCACTCTGTATGCTGCAGGAACAAGGTGCACCCAGGCTTGGCACAGAGCCCTGCCAGGGCTGCCTTCCCTGCTGCTGGCTGTGCCATCAACTGGCAGGGACACACCAAGACACTTCCAAGGGGAAGCTGCAGCCAGTCTGCACCTCCTCGGGGCCACTGGTCCTGCAGGGATTTCCCCGGAGGCATTTTCAGAGATGAGACCAGCACAGGAGCATCCTCAGCCTGCAAAGGCCCCGCCCTGGCTGCTGCTGCTTCACATCTTGCTGGCCCATCCCACAGAATTCCAGTCAGGCTTTGTGGGGATCACACTCCACAGCTGGGAGAGGACCTGGGCATCCCAGAAACAGACTTGATGTCATTCTCTGAGAAGTGCAAGCAATAAATGCAGGTTACCAGGTACCACTGCATCCAGGGGGTTTTGCTCAAAAGGTGAAAGCAGCAGCAGACTCGGTGGTGGTGGGTGGGCAGCCTCACAGTACCATTGCTTGGGAGTCATTTCTATTTGGGTTATCCAGAAACAATCACTGAGCTTTCAGTCTGGGATTAGTCTCTGAGAGAATGCAGACAGGCATTAGGGCACAAATGTAGAGATAGAATCGTGGAGTTTTCAAGACTGTTGTTTTCCTTTCTTCTTTAATACTTATTCAGAAGTAAACTGGTCATTTAAACAAAAAAATTGTCAAGAGATTACCTAATGTTTCAAGAGAGATGGAAATGTGTGTATTGGAAAAAAAAAATCTATATCTTCAAACTTTTATGGGTATTGTACTTCAGATTATTTAACATTTTTGTTCTTACTGATAGCATCATTTAGACATGTAAATATGAGAGATAAGTCCTGTTTATTCTTAAATGTATTACAAGATATGCATCTGTAGTTGAAGAGGGAATGTTGTTATCAAACCCTGAGTGCAAATCCAGAGACTGCAAATCGGGGAAAAAAAATCCCAAAATAGTGCTGAGACAGAGAGAGGCTGATTTAGATCAGCTCCAACAGTTTCAAGTTTCTGTATACCCCGGCTACCCCCATGCTTATTCTTTTAGTTTGCATCTGTAGGTGCAGGAATCTTTCAGGGAGACATCTAATTAAATCCTCATGTTGACTGTTAATTTTCATTGTTTTTACTGCCTCCCCAATATCAACAACAATCAGAGAAAGCTGCTCATTTGACTTTCAGAGCTGGGCTGGCAATGTGCAGGTTTGGGGTGCAGTCTGCCTTCCAGTGGCAGGAATTGTAGTCACCATCATTGATGATGACATTTGCTTTCTTCACAGGTTCTAACCCTGATCTCCATGGCACATAAATGTTGCAACCCATAGAGGGGTGAAGGGCAGATTTTCAGGTTTAAGATTTATATTGGCTGCAGTTCCTCAGTGAAAATTTTGACTTTTGGGGAGGGGATTATTTTAGGATTGTTGATTTGTTCCTTGCAAATCTGCCTGATGAGCAGTTCTGACACAGTTACAGAGCTGTGCAAGGCAGTCTAGCAAAAATAACAATCACTTCACCTGGAATATCCAGCTTCTGGTTAAGTGCTTCTGTCTCAGGTGAATAAAAAAAGTTTCCCCTACTCCAAATCCTTGTTGTTAATGCTGCAATAATTTGGTTACACAAACCCATAAACTCACATGCACACACATACATAATATACAATGGAACAAAGGAATATTTGTAAAATATGTTGTCTTGCTTGTTGATTAAATGGATCATAATATGCCAGGCCTGGGAATGATATGAATTCCAGAGAGGCCAAAGAATCTGCTGGCTGTTTGGTAGCTAAGGTTAAAGAGAAGATAAAATGTGAAGAAAGTAGCTTGGGGGACTTGCAAAAGGGAGGGATTTGTAAAGGCTGATTGCTGGTACAGATACAGCTACATGTGATAAGCCTAGTTTTATGTCTGTATTTACATATTAATTGTAATTCATCTATGGCATAATTAAAGAGGCTCGATACAGGGTTTTATCCAAACATCACTTGCATCAACAATAAGCTGAAGACTTTGGAGTGTTGGCAGTGGATTCACTTAGAATGCTGTGATGGCTCTGATTGCCTGGGGTTTGTGGCAGGCAACTTTCTTGTTTAAGGACTCTCACTACAGCTTTTCAGAGATTCACATGCAGAGATTTATTATACAGAAATGCCAATTTAAATGAGCATAAAGTGAACAACCTAGAAACCCACATTATTATTACATATTCTTACTACTTCTGTAATCACTATCAAGCATCTGCAATGCCACAAATATGTCTCCTGAAGCTGTGTAAAAGGAGAGGAGCATCTAATGAAAGGAAAGGTAAAGAGACAGACTCTAAAAGCTCATTAAGCTGCTGGGTATTTGTTGTATTTCAGGCATGTAAGTAATTTCATTGGCTTCACTGAGATTTCTGGAGTAGATCCACAGAGCAAAACGGGATAAATGCTATTTCTTACCCAGTTAATAGCCACAGAGGAAACAAAAGGAGAGCAAAAGAAAACTGTGTAAATAGGACATCAGAGAAGGCAAAAAAGGGTGAATGGTGTGGTCAGAGGGGCAGAGCATGTGACAGGAGTTATGCAGAAGGGGCACACCAGCATCTCAGGGAGGCCAAAAAGAGATTGATCTCAGCTACAGCATCATCCAAATCCCAGCTGATAGCAACTGTGTCCGTGGGGCAGGAACCTGGCAGTGCTGATCCACACACATCTTCAAATGGCTTTGGTCTTTTACATTCCATGTGCCGTTTGTTCTGGCTATTTCAAAACTGATCCTTAAACAAATTACAGGTTTGGTTTTGGCCAAATATCTCTGTTCAGAAAAGTCCATCTGCTTCAGACATTTCTCTTAATAGAACAGGATAGAGTAGGATGGAATAGCATGATCACTCTGTGATCTGTGATCTATTTATCTTGGGAAAAGGCATCCTTTCTTTCCATTGATTTAAGAGACTCTGCTATGGGCTACAATAGATTGTACAAATCCCCTTAATCGGTATTTCAAAAAAGATATTTAGAATCAGTTCCACATCAAAATCAAACCTGAATGTTTTGTGCAAATGTAAGGTTAGCAGAACTGGAGTGTCCATGAGCTACTTTTTCCCACTCCCAACTCTCTCCATGTTTTAAGAGCATAAACTGGGATGCTGCAGCTCACACTTTTTTTTTTTTTTTTTTAAATTTTGTTTCCATGTCATTCTCTTTCTCTAGATCTGCTCATTCTGTCTGTTTTCTATCCTTTAGTCAATGAGACAGCTTTGAAACATCAGTCCCTTCCTCACTCACTGTTGCACACAAATCACCCAACTGACTTGTTGTCAGTTCCTGGTTCATTGGTAATAAATATAGATTAGAAATGTTGTAATTATTTACAAATCAGCAGTATGTGTACAAAACTGTGTTCATGAACAAAAGGATGCCTGTTATATCCAGAGGTGGGGGATTTTGGGGGCTTTTGGTTTGGTTTTTTTGTTTTTTTGGTTTTTTGTTTTTTCTCTAACAAGGAGGATTGAGGTACATATAATAAAATACTGGTACAGTAGCAAAGGTTAAATAATTAATATAAAAATATCTATTCAGAAGCATACAATGAGTTACATTCAACCTCCAAATATTTAAAAATTAATGGGAAATATTAGCATGTTAATAATTGAAATCACAGGAATGTATAATGAGATTGCACTTACTGCAGTATATTAACCATTATCTGCAGCCTGATAGGAAAATGTTTAACCTCAGAATAAATAGGATGTGCATTTTCTAAGCCCCTAAGACTTTGTTACTATTAAACCAATGTGATCCTTGAAAACACGTACACGTGCACATCTTGTGGAATCAGAAATACAACATGTACTCTCATAGCAATTTCCTTTGTCTGAAAATAGTCCTTTTATCCACAAATCTAGGAGGGAAAAATGAAAGCACCGAAGAATGACTTAACTACAAAAGAATGCAATAAAATTAGCACTACATGAATGTCATTTTTCTGAGTTTTTCCACTGTTTCACATACTGTTTCCTTTATCTTTCAGGATATTCTGGTGTAGCAGCTCAGCAAGCTCACAGCAGAAACAACATAATGACTTTTTTTGGTCAAATGGTTTATGACTTCACACCTACACTGAGAGCTTTAACCTCTATCCATATTTATATTTGTCCTCTATTTCTTCAATTCAAATGTCCTTTCAGAGAAGATTGGTTTCATGCAGAGAGTAGATAAAAATCAGAACGTGTATCTCACATGCAGTAAATTCATAATATTTGTGATGTCCCCAACACTGGTGAGTTAAAGAGGGGGAAAAATCAGCTTTTAGTTCCTAAAATTTAATTCATATTCTTCCTATAGGTAAAACTAAAAGGAGCTGGGATGAAGAAGAGGATGTTTTGTTTGGTTTTTTCCCCTTCCAGTCTGTGTGTTTTTCAGAGCTACAGACACTGAAATATTCCTATTAGGAAGGGTGCTAAGTTGCTGTGGCCCAGAAGGATGAGGACAAAGAGTGGCAGGGTGATTACAAAGGGTCTGGTGCAACTGTGCTTGATAAACAGGGAGTGGAGCTAAAACATTCAGCAATGCAGAGGCCCAGACTCTGCCCAGGCATGGACACCAGGGCCTTGGAGGGTCTCTTGTTGCTGCCACAGCTGAAAACTCTTTGACCAGCTGGATGTGGGTGATGGCAATGCCCTGTGGGCCAAGGCTGGTGCTGTGAGAGAGGGGGAGGCTGCCTGCTCTGCCTTCAGGTGACAGGTGAATCCTCGTGGCAAAAAGCAGGCAAAAAGGAACACGTGCAGTTAGGAAACAAAACTTCTGTTTTCCATCATAAATGTAGCAGTGTAGAGAGTTTTGCCCAGTCATCCAGCACCTTTAGGAGTTTACAAAGGCATTTAGCACCAAGTTCTGATTTGGCCAAGAATCTCTGACTCACCTGAGTTTAAAGAAGTCCCAAAGACAGCCTTGTTGAGTCTGAGATGTCCCTGTACCTCAAAAGGTACCTCTTAAGAATATTAAGTAAAAATAATAATAAAGCCAAGTTATCTGCTTGCTTTTAATAATTTGTTCTTATCTTTCCTAAGCAGAGTAGTGCCAGCACATATTTTTCAAGTTCTGAGTAAACTTCATACAGGAAAATACAAGGCAAAAATGGTCTACAGACCACAAGGGATATAAATCCTTTATGGGTTCAGTATGGATTTATTCTATTTGAACATCTGACCCTGTTATGAAAGATTTACATGGAGGAGTAAGTCAAGTATAATCATTTTCAATGATCTGGAATTATTCAGCCTACGTGAAATACTTGTTTATTGCTCTGTTGATGTTTATGTGAGAAACTAATAGATTTTTCTTGAAATATTAATGTGGAACAATACAAAGGAATGAAAAAATATCTGGTTTGTGCTGTTCTGCGTTAAAATTAAATGCTGCATTAAAGGCTAGTGTGTTTTGTCAGTGCTGGGAATGACATGCCTCTGCCTTTTACTGCCCCCACACCTTAACAGCACTGGGTGTTGGTGTGATAGAAGGTCAGTGTTGTTTCCAGCTCAATGTCTTGGCTTCTGAAGGGACCGAGGAAATCTCGGGGGTTTAGAGAATTTGATTCCTCCTATCTGTGAATCCCTCTTAATTCCTGATAAGCATGGCTGAAATTCACATCCTCCCCTAAATTATGTTGACTGCTGTATTTCTGTGTTGTTGCCAAACCCCTTGTTGTGCTTTGAGATGAAAGCAGAGTAGACTTTGCTGTTATTAGACATCAATGGCATTACTTAAGACACAGAGACTTTTCTTTCATCCTGTTACACCTGATGTTTTTCAGTGGGCCCCTGACCAGAGGAAAAACACCCCATGCTGGAGCTATCTAAGGAACCTGACAGTGTAAGAAGAGAGTCAGTGATGCTCCTCAGTTCCTGCACTTCAGGGAAGTGCCATGCTGGTAAATCAAAATATTGAGCTGAGCTGGGCCATTTTGTTTACCAAAGGTGTACATATTCTTCTTTACCTCTGTCAAAATGCTAAAGCTGCCTTCCTGGTACTTGTAGTACTTTGTCAGTTACTAGCCTCTGGACTTTCTCTTTTTCATGATTTTATCTGCTGAGATAATTTTACTGAAAGTCACAGAGGCTGGGAAATCTCTCCCAGCCCACCCAGTGCCAGCTGGGCCCCATACCCACCTTGTCCCCAGCCCAGAGCTCTGGGTGCCACCTCCAGCCCTTCCTGGGACACCTCCAGGGATGGGCACTCGAACACCTCCCTGGGCAGCCCCTGCCAAGCCCTGAGCACCCTTTCCATGGGGAAATTCCTCCTGCTGCCCACCCTGAGCCTGCCCTGGCCCAGCCTGAGGCTGTTTTTTATTGTCCTGCTCTCCTTTGTATCCTCCCTGTCTGAAGATATAGAGTCCCTAGAACCCCTAGTCCATCCAAAAACAGGAATCTATCCTAAAAGGGTTTAAAATAGATCCTTAAAGTGTAAAAGTAAACCAGTTAGAGGTCAAGATGTTTTTAAAAATTGCTAATATGGAGGAAAAGTACAATATCCCCTGCACTTACACGAAGGACAAAACAGATGTGAGGGAGCAGACGCAAACCCTGAGGGCAGCTGGATGGGGAGACAAGATAATTTCAGGTAAGTAAAGGCAGGTGCTAGAGGTTCTCTATATGTGGCTGTGCTGACCAGTGTGAGGAATCAGGACGAACAGCTGTGAGTGCCTGGAGTTACTCTGATACCATCACCTCAGAGACATATGTGAAGGGTTTCCAAATGCCAGAGCACCAGCACAAGGACATGAAACTCTAAAAACCACAGCTATCCAATGAATTAGAATTTAAAGACTGGAATCAGATGTTATGCAGGAAAACCATTGTGGAGAAGTAAATGATATTTAAAGGGCAAGTGGTAGAGAAATATCACTAAATAGAATATGAATTCCTGTAATAAACCTGAAACTGCTGTGATTATTAATAATCAGAAAAATAGGGAGGAACAGGTACATGAGCAACTGTGAAGAAAGGATGGTGGCTCTGTGATTTTTGGTGAGTTAAACCATGGAAAAAAATTGTTAGGGAGAAAAGAGCCAGGGAGCCAAACTGCATCTCACATCCCTAGAAAGGGAAAAAGAGCTGGGGAAAACATTTGCACACAGTAGGACAATACAATGGGAGAAATGTCAAGGAAAATTAGTCATGATTCTATGATGCAATGAGCTCTTTTATTATACACCAGTTAATTTATATATACTCTATGTTCAATTTATATGTACTGAATTTTCCAAGCCATGCAATCGTCCCACTTGTTTCATTGCACTGCTTTAATTAAAAGCACCACATAAACACCCACTTCTGTGTAAATCCCTGTAAAAACACCCTCAGATTTAAATGCTTATCTTATATCAGATCATTGACAGGTTTTGCTAAATTAGTATAAATGGATCTGGGAGCATTTCCAGAGAGATTACAGGGATTCAGTTCATGCAGCCCAGGCAGTGTGTGCTTAAATACTTCTATGTGTGCTTATCAATAATGTGTGCATATACCCATGTACAGGGACATTACTGTATGAGACACTTCAAAGTGTTAATTAAGATTTCACAATTAAGTACTCCCTGTCATAATTTTTCTGTGTTCAGAGATTTTTTTTTTATTAAAAGAAGAAAGAAAAAAGAAAAAAGAAAAAAGAAAAAAGAAAAAAGAAAAAAGAAAAAAGTAAAAGCCGACAAAGACAAATACTTTTTGTCAAAAAAAAAATCATTTTGCTCTACTATGACCTATCACATAATTTTGATCTTCAACCATTTAATCATATCTCTACATTAGGAACAGAAACAATAAAATATTCCTTAATATTTCCCTATTTTGTTTCTTTCTAGCAGAACTTCACGTTTTCAAGACAAAGTTGGCTCACATTTGAGAGAATTACTATTCCAAATACTTCAGATAGGAACACGACTACCAGTCTTGTGATCAGAATCTGTGACTTTATTCCAATCTCATTGTCTCAATTATATTGAATTATGTATTTAATATCCTTAATGCAGATATGCTTCAAGTATCTTGATCCCTTCTCCTCTGCAAAATGACTTAGAAATTATAGAAGCCATGGGCTTAATTTTAGTACCTTACCTAGACCATCAAAGACCTGAATTACAGAAAATTCCAAACCTTGATGCTCCAAATATTAACTTTCCTTCAAGTGTCTACATCAAAATTAGAGAAAGTGAGGCATCCATGAGAATTAGTTACTTTGGAAATGGCAGCCTGTGTCTGAGAAGCTGTGAGGATTTCTGCTGAGAGCCGCAGGCATGAGCCAGCCAGCACATATGCCAGCAATAACAGTTCACTATTAATGAAGTGCCTTTTTTTCTGCCCGTAATGAAATTAATTCTTGGCGTTAGAAGTCTGCCTCACATCGGGGAAAGTAAATAGAGGATGAACAGACATGCCATTTATTCATTAAAATTGCAAAGTCGCAATTAAATCCTTTTCTCCTTTCCTTCTGGATCATCTGTTCCGAGGCATCTAAAGCATCTAAAGTCTGTGGGTCAGGCTGATCAGGTGATAACAGCCCCGTTTTGGACCAGCCTCTGATGTTTGGGGACTTGTTTGCATTTGAGCATGTTTGGATTGGGTTTGGGTTTTTTGTTTGGTTTTTTTTTTTTGGTTTTGTTTTGTTGTTTTTTTGTTTTTTTTTTTTTTTCAAGAAACAAGCTCCCTAGGATAAACCCATGCTAAAGAACAGCCTGGAGAAGTCAGGAAGCCCCACGATGGGTGGAGGAAGGCTCTGATCCCAGCACCCAGGTTGGGACTCTCCAGTGAGAGGGAGTCCATGAGAGGAGTTGAGATGGCTACTCTGTCCCAGGGGACAGGGCTTTCCATCTCAGCCATCACAAACCAACGCAGCTGCTGAGCTGGGCTTCTCCCTGCTCCTCAGAGCGTCTCAGATCCAGCCCCAAACTACCCCTCAACAGATTCTGAGGGAACTGTGAGGAGGAAGGACTGCAGTCCCTCAGAAGTCAGTGGGCAGATGAATCAGAGCAGTTTGCTAACAGTCCTCCTCCATCTGATATTCAATGTTCCCGTAACACTTCAGCCAAAAGTGCTTGTCAATGGGAGTAAAGTATCATCATCCTCTTAACACACTTCTGAACACAAGTGCAAAACAGGGAAGGCATTTTTGAGATCACTCAGCTCCTGTGAAGCTCTGCCAGGACGCAGACCCGTCACAGTGAATGTTTCATTAGCAACATCTGTTCTTTTTGACATCCCATTTTCTACACTTCCTTCCACTTTTCTCCCGGTGACACAGATCTGGCACAGCCACTTTGGTCTGCCCTTTAAACCTTCCCTGTTCCTAAGGAATGTCTTTTTATTCCCTGATAGACACTCAGATGGTAAAAGGGGCATACAGGACACCAACAACAAATTGGTTCCATAAGTAGCTGCTGGTATCCTGCAGTGAGCAGTCTGAGCTGGACAAATTAAAGAGTCCAAGGTGATACTCCTCTACCTCTCCCCCCACATCATTTGCTATCATTCCATATGTTCCATCCTCTTCAGAAAAGGTACATGTCAGCCTAAAATAATTAAGAATTTATCTCCTTTCTGGGAATGACAAACATGCCTTATGAGGATGAGGAGCTCACAGTGTGACAAGAATTATTTATCTCATTACCCACATATCAATCACACAACAGGATAGGGAAAAGACACGGACAACAGACCACAGGTGAAGAGTTAACTGGGAGACTGGCACAATTAAATATATTACCAATTAATACAAAGCCAGCTTTCCCTGCAGCCACATGGGCAACAATCTGAAAAAAACCCAAAACCAAAAACAAAAACAAACAAACAAACAAACAACCCCCTCCCCCCCCAAAAAAAAAAAAAACCACAAAACCAAAAAAAAAAACAAAACCAAAAAATCCCAAAAAAAAACAACAAGCAGCAGAATTGAATTATTTTACTGCTGCCCGGTAAATCATTATAAGCTACACTACTCATAACATCCTGGAGTCTTTCTGCTGTGTGATATTTTACCTGAATAATAAGTCTGAGATTGGTTTAATAGTTTATTGCTGAAACACTAATTTAATTAAAATATTCTCAGAGCTCTCCTGCAGTAATGCAGTGTGGATTTATATCTACATTCTGCCTGGGGTCTCAGTGAAATTGCATCAGACTTGCCATGTGTGTGGCAATCTAAATCTACAAATGTAAATGCTGAAGCTTCTTGCCTTACCAATTTTTCATCACATCCATCAAAATATCGCACGATAGCATCAGCCTTTTGAAATGGGAGATCTGAAAACTTCAATTTGGTTTTTTAAACAAGGAATTTGTTGAGAGCCACTGCTCCTCATATCATGCTTTGATACTGATGGATTTTGACTTATTCTTTTGTTTCTCTCTCTTTCTAGTTAAATAAATTTTACCAAGAGATCTCCAATCAGTCTTTGGTCTCTTATGTCCATTTTCTCAGTGTTGAAGCATACAGAAAAGCACTGCAGATGTGTGTGGAAAGCATATGGAGACAGGGAAAGAGCTGTTAGAATAACACATCAGAGGAAACCACCATAATGCTTAAATGAGAGCTGGCAACTCAGAATTCAGATCTGCCTATAAGCAGCTACCAAAACCCCTGACTTTGTGTCATATTTATTAGTGGGTGTTAAATGATGGTACGGGCAGGGAAGAGCTACTTTTGCCTTTCTTGGCACCCATAAAGGCTCAGCAGCAGCACTCATCTGTATTAACGGCCAATACAAAACCTGCTGAATTACCCAAAGGCTTTGGATCAGGCCCTGGTATTAAAAGTGCTTTATATTTTTGAAATCGCTAGTTAATAAATAAAGGGCCAGCAGATGCTACAAGAAAACAAAGCAGTATAGTTCCTGGGATTTATTAACCAATAAAACTTGTTATTGTGAACTCCAAATGGTTTCCTCTGTGCAGCTCTTTACATCAGTTTTTAACGGCTCCTATAGAGAAGAAATCCTTTTTCATTGCATTATCGGTGTACCTGGCCCCAGGTAAGTGGACAGAGAAATGTGGGACAATCAGGGAACTTCTAAAACGCTCAGCCCCAGAGGGCAAAACAGTGTGCACGAGGAAGTGCAAGCAACCAGAACAAAGCCCACAGCCTGGAGAAGACAAAATCTGGCACTTGTTACAGAACAGTCCCCCACAGCTTCTCAGCCTCCAGTTTGGCTGCTGGGAAGGGAGCTGGGGGACAGAGTGACCAAAGCAAGAGTGTCCTGCACTGCCTGATCACACCTCACACAGGGTGGGAGAGCTGATCTTTGTCACCCTCCCTGAGACAAGGCACCACTTCTCTGGAAGGAATGTAAAACTGAGTGACTCAAATGGTGCCGGACTTAAATGCTGATGCGCAGCCAGCCCAATAAAAACAAAGATGATAAATTTTTCTTCAACTTGCAAAAGATTTAGGAATGAGAATTAAGTTTCTCAGTCATTGCTACTACTTTTTCTCATTCCTTTTATTAACACATTAAAGTAATGCCACTTTGGGCAAATCACACAGCGGCAAAGGGTCTGGAGGGGTGATCCTGGATAGTGAAACTCTGTAACAAACAGTCACCAAGCAGGCATGGGCACTTCTGTGCAAAGTATTCTTCCTCAAAATTTGGATTTAAAGGCAAAATTGTGGTCCCAGAAGAGGAAAACTGAAACATTGTTTGAATTATTTCAAGAATGCATTGGGATGTTTTGTCCTTTAAAAGTTTCACCTGCATGTTATTTATATTTTAAACCAGTGTATTTTGTTTTCATTAGAAAAAGTTGACATATCAGCAGCTTGAAATTTTTTTTTTCCCCAGTATTTTTCCTGAAGCAAGAAGTTAAAAAATGCTATTTTTTTTTTCCAAACATTAACATTTTCCAAAGGAGAAAAAAATTCTCTAAAGGTCTATTTCAGCACCATGCTGTGCAGGCTGGCACAGCTTCATGCAAAAGCCACTGGAGTTAATGAAATTACTTTTGTTGGTTTTACTAATTTGGGGGTCAAGCCTTTCACTGACCAGGAAGAGACTGGAATTCTACTGTAGTAACCTGCACTGAACACTGACATTTGGCCAAAGAGGTGTAGAAATGCTCCACAACTCAGAGCAGCTCTGAGCTGGGAGAAGAGTGGCAAAGCTGCTTTGCAGACTCCAAGCATGGATGGCAGAGTTCAGCAACTGCACCTTTTAGATCTGCACCCCTGAACTGTGGCCAGAGAGACCTGGAGGGGCTGGAGCATGTCCAGAGCAGGGAATGGGGCTGGGGAAGGGGCTGGAGCCCCAGAAGAGGCTGGGGGAGCTGGGAAGGGGCTCAGCCTGGAGCCAAGGAGGCTCGGGGGGCCCTTGNTGACTGGTTCTGGGAGTCTGTGTTTCTGAGTTAGATGCTCCCATCTAACAGAACCCATTCAAGAAGAGAATCATGGCAGTTGCTCTGATTTTCAGGGGCAGACTCTCAGGGCCTCTTGGCAGAATTTCACCAAACTGCTGAATGGTACCCTAGCACAAAAAACCCAGGGGAAGGTGAAGGGAGGGCTTGAGGATATGATTAAAGATTAGAATATATGTGAACAAGGAGATCTTGAAGTCTTGAATAATTGAGCACTTTGCATCTCTCGAGTAATGCTTTTAGATTATGGCATGGAAAAGTTTTGACACCATTTGTTTCCTCATACCTTAAAAAGCAGAGAACACTCAGAGTAGGCAGTGGTTAAACATCTGGTCTCATGCATGTCCTGAGACAAAAATCACACTGAATAAGCTCAAAAAATCCACAAGTCAAATCATCCCAGAAACAGAGTTACGTGAAAATTCACTAGGAAAATTCAGTATCTGGTCAAACTGCCCAGCTTGCTATTTTGCCACAAGACTTAATACACTGAGGCCAGATCTCCCACTGAAGCTTAGATCAGTTTTCAGGTTTGCATGGAAACCAAACAAAATCAAGAGAAATTACTGTGGTGATTCTGAGGTGCTTTGTAATTCTAAGTATTAGATTGTCAGCTTGTAGAAAACGGTGCAGCTCAGCTTGGCTGGGTTTGGTGAAATGATACTTATTTACGCCAGGTGAAAATCAGGCTTGGAATGTATAAGCCTACATGAGTGAAAACAAAAGGGTTTCATAATCCAGAGTTTGCAAAACAAAAAGCCCTTCTGCTATGCACAAAGAACTTTGGATTTGAATTATCTCATGCAAAGTGAGCATAGCTGGCTGCACAGACACTGAAGCCTGTACTCTTGGCTTGCCAAACTCAGGAGGCTTACAGACCTGTGAGAGGAATCATTCCTAATAATTCTGAGAATAGAATTATTCAACTCATATTTAGAACAAAACTAGCACTGGGAGAAAGGCAAGCAAAACCCAGCTGTGGCTCATGCTTTACTTGTATTCATAGACTTATTAAAGCATGAAACAAGAAAAAAAACCCCCATCCCTCAACAGACCAGTGGGGAATTGTTATCATCTTACTAGAGGCCTCTAGAATAGCAGGATTTAAGGAATAAAAAGGGCTTTTTACAATTGAAAATTGCATGTCTGGTAAGCAGAGCACTTTCAAGGCAATGAACAAAGGCAGCTGGAGGATGTTACAGCCCTGTAGGATTGTGGCTGCAGTGCACAGACTGAACAAAACAAAAAAAAAACAGCAACCAAAAGACAGTAGCCAAAATAGCATGTGTGAGGGCCAGGTACATCTGGCTGGTGTCTTGGCACAGGAGCACAAAAAGCTACAAAGATGTTTCATCTGTTTTATGCCATTCCTCTTCCGAATCCAACTGGCTTCAGAATTCTTTATTGCAAATTTTCTTTGAGGTGCTATTTCCCAGAGAGAGAGAGAGAGGGAGAGGGAGAGGATCTTCCAAGTCAAAATAAAAGCAAACAAGAGCCCAGCTCTGTCACCCTCATTAGGAGATTGTGCTCCCTTTCCGCCATGGGCTCAGCCAGAGACATTCTGCCTCTCTCAGAGTGTCCCTCCTTGTCTCTGGCACAAACTCCACTTCTCATGGCACAGCATGACTCAAACTAAGCACTTCAGAAGGAGGAAAATAATGGACTTGGCTGACTTTTGAGTTGCTACGTTAGTGAAATTCAGGCACAAGAGACCCACAGACACAGACTGCGAGAGCTGATTTTCATGCAAGTGCCTGCATGGGCAAACACTTGTATAATGAAAATCAAAGCCCCATGTGGCAGGCTCTCCAAGGCCATTGAAACCAGGGAAATGCATTAAAAATGCCTGTAGTAAGGACTATGTATATTGGAATGATATGCCAAATATATAGGCCTTTTAAAACCTGGTTTCATGTGTCAAAATTCAATCTCTTTTTAATCTACCTTAAAAAAAAAAAAAAATAAAAAAAGAAAAAAGAAAAAAAAGGTTGGATTACCTAAAATGAAACTCAGAAGCCTGTGATTTCAGGCTGGAGAGGCAGCAGCATTCTCCCAGCAATTGAGTCGATTCTCGTTAAGAGTCATGACTGTTTGCATAAATAGAAATGACAGTTTATAGGTAAATCCTACCCAGTGTGGAGTCCATTCATTTTAAATGTTATGCTCAAAAGGCCACAGCAGCATAATAATGTGAAGGCAGGCATGGAGCCTCCAATAAAGCTGCCCCCACTGGGTCAGTGCCATTGCATGGCGTGCTCTGGGTAGTTATAGAGTGATTAGACACTGGGTGGTCAATCAGAGCTCAGCCTGTCTGTCATAAATATCAGACCTAAAGGCCACAGGTGTGAATTTTACAGACCTGCTTCTGGTCTCCTTTCTCATAGGGTATAATACCTACATGCCTTGATGAGGAAGCTGTTCTCATTCATTCAAGCATTTTTTAAAGTGACTCTTCTGCACGCAGTATCTCACATGTGGGGTATTTATTAAGGGTACTCCCCTGGTGCTCATACCTCAAGGCAGAACTGTACTGGATTTTTTTTTTTTTTTTCCTTCTTCTTTTTTTTTTAATTTTCCTCTCCTGTGGTCATGGAGACAATGCAGTACGAGCTCTGCTGCTTACAGTTTTCTACTTACACAATCTTATCGCTTGATGGCAGATGGTTTGGGGAAATCTTAGGCAGAAAAGAGCTCTGCTAATGTCACCATCATATCTTGAACTTTAGTCTTTCCCCACTGCATGTTATTTGTTAGCAAAACATGGACACCAGAGCAACAGAGCAGCCTGTCTGAACTGTGAGAGCAGCTTTCCTCACCCAGGGAGACAAACCACAAATAGCTGTGTTCTGTATATCAGATGGAAGAAAAAACCCTAAACAGCCACCCAGCTACTCATAAAGACCCCCTTATAGTAGTTCTGCAAATCACAGAATCAATAAATTTGGAGAAAACCTGTAAGATTATTGACTCTAAACATTAACCCAGCACCACCATGTTTATCAGCAAACTATTCTCCCAAATGCTACATCCCACACCTTTTGAACTCTTCAGGGATGGTTCCACTTCCATGAACAGCCTGTTCCAAAAGTCAGGGGTTAAATGCTTCATAGCAATAAATTTAAATATAAAAAATTATTTTAGAGAGGAGTCAAAAATTTCCACCACCTCCCCCCCCCAACAAACCAACAAACACACTAATAAGAGCAGAAAAGTAGTGGCACAAGGGACCAGGGGAGTGGAGCATGCACAGAACTGGCACCCAGCTGTGCCAGTGCACAGCTGTCCCCCACCCGTTGGTGTTAAGCGCTTCTAGAACAGCACAGGTGTGCCATCAGGTCTGTGGCCTCCCTCTGGTGGAACCCAGATCCAGTTCAGCCCCAGACAGGGGATTACGGTAAGGCAGTTTTGCAGTCACAGACAAGTTTAGTTTTTTCTTTTGTGGGCAGCTGGGTTTTTTTGGTTGGGTTTTTGACACATGGCAACTTCTTCAGCAAAATCCATTAATGGCAAGGAGCTGCCTCAAACAACATCTCTCATCTATGTTACAAAAATTAACTTAATTACAGTATTTTTGTGTTCCCCTGAGATTTCAAACCCATCTTAATGGTTTAGGAATGGTGATAGAGGCTTCACCAAAACCTAGAGGTTTTGCATAATTCTCAAGTGTATTTAAAGCACATTCCCAAAACAACCAAAGTCTTATTTAAACATGTAGGAACACAACAGAATTGCACTGGTGTCCCAGCAGAGAACCTGAAAGAGACACAAGCACCAATCCCATTAAGATACAGAACTCTGCCATGAGTCCAACCCACTTTTATGAACTCTGACTGCTCCTTTCCAAATTATTTTAGCCCAGACAAAGGCAGCGCTAGTCACAATAACAAACTCATGGTTTCATACGTGCAGAGGACAGGTTACTTTTGGCATTGTTGTATTTTATGTAGAGCTTTGAATTATTTTCTGGGGACCTTGGGGGAATTTGTCCTGACTGGAGTTAAATGAACTGCAGTAGCTCCTGTCCTAAGCAGAAATTGGTTGTGTGAGAAAATAATGAATCTCTGTAAATTCTTGGGTCCAGTCACTGACAAAACTGCAGTTTCTGTTTTAGGCAGGACTGGATTTAGCAAAGTTTGAACTCACTGAACATGTCCAGGCAATCCAAACCATTTTCTAAGGATCACAGGAGGGCTGCAGGGATTCTTTGCAGTGCTGTGGCAGGACACCAGCACCAATCCTCTACATTCATTTTTCTATTTGATGACTGCAGCTGAGTTTTCCCAGTGACATACAGGAAACAAATAAACCTGTTTGGTTTGGTGGAGTAAAAGTTATTTTCCCATTGAATTATCCAATTGTCAAATTTTAGCTAGAGGCTCAGAGGAGATTTTTTTTTTTTTTACATGACCAGGAGGAGATTATTATTGCATTCAATTCTTTCATGAAATTGTGAAACATGCATGATCAATATTTAATGTTAGTAAAATTATAACTGTTTTGTACTAAAATTTATGTATACAAATTAGTGCTACAGGAGAGTTTTCTGCCTTCTGAAACATTTTAAAAACACAGTCTCAGAGTTCAAGTCACTTCCACTGAGGGTCTTAAAACTGGAAGCAAATATTTATTGCAGACTGCTAATAATCTGTTTACACATAATGAATATTTCAAAGAACTGTCAGATGCTTCTCTTTCTCTCCAGAACAGGCATTTTCAATCCATAAACAAAGATGCAGGAAGTATTGCCAAAAATTGGGTGTACATTAATTACTATGGTTCCAGATTAGACATGTTACTGTTAGAAATGGGACAAATCTGATATTCCTTACCAAAGGAAAACAATCTCACAGAAGTGGATATGTGTTCACTTAGGAGATCTCCAGAGCTCTCTTCCAGCATCAACTATTTTGTGATTTTGAGAATATGAGGAAAAAAATCTCATTTCTATACTGTCAGGAAAGCCAAGATATTAATTTGTTTCCACAGAGTCATAATGTTTGGGCTTTTTTTTTTAATCATCTCAAATCAGAACAAAAACAAAGTTATGAAATGTTTCATTTTGTTCATCAAAATGTTTCAGAATGATGAAATATGCTTCATTGTACTCTTGTAGAGTAACACAATCTACTGATCTTACTAAATATTTCAATACACTGAAAACCCTGATGAAGCCAGTATTTTTATTTATTTTTATTTTTCTTTATTTAAAAAAAAAATTAATGTTTTCCTACATAAACCTTTCCACTGGAAATTGTTCACCCCTGCAGTTTGAAAATAGTTTTTGTTGAGGAACACATTTATTGAAAGCAGCTTGGTTGCTTTCAGGTGTGAGTGGCTCCTGGATTGATAGACAGGGAAGGTTCTTGAACAGTTTTTTGTGTTTTCCCTTTTTGCCCTTGTTTTATTGGTTTGTGGTTTTGCTTTGCTTGTTTAGTGTCTTTTTCTGATTGGTCTTTAGGTGTTTTGTTTTTTTTTTTTGTTTTTTTTTGTTTTTTTTCATGTGGCTGCAGGGGTTTGGGGGTTTTAGGGGTTTTTATTTGTTTGTTTGTTTTGGGAGGGGGTTGTTTGGTTTGTTTGGGAGGTTATTTTTAGGAGTTTGGGGTTTTTTTGTTCTTTTTAGTTTGGGTGTTTTGTTGGGTTTTACTTTTTGTTGCTGGTTTTGGGGGTTTGGGGGGAGTTTGGTTGGTTTGGTTCTTTGTTTTGGAGATACTTGAAGATACATAATTCTATCAAAATGGAGACAATAAAAGAGAGGAGAAACTGCTGGCAGAAGCAGAAGGAACTGGGTGGCCAAGCAGGAAGCACAGGTCTCCCAGGTAAGTTTGCCTTCCTAATCAGATCTTCTTTCCCTGCAGCTTCCAGCAGCATGGGAAAGGACCCTGGGCCAGTAGTGCAGCAGCAGCTCTGAGCCCTGGCTGCAGCTCTGCCACAGAAAAGTTCATTGCAAGTTGCCTAATGAGGGGCCTTGATAATTCCCTGAAGCAGAAGAGCCTGTGGGTAATGGAATTAGATAACACATGCTGTTCCATCATGCTGTGTGCACAGAATCCTCCCAGAGCCGCTGGAGCAGTGGGAGCAGCTCCATGAATTCACCCTTCCACCCGTGGATCAGCCACAGTGCCATGCAAAGCCGTGTCCACACACGGCACACTTTCCTGTTTTCTTACAGAATTCCTTGCTTCAAACAGCCTGCAGAAAAGCCTGGGTTTATTTGTCTTTCTCAATTATCATAGACCACTGCATGCAATAATCCTTTTATACATTCTCTTAATTAGATCATAAAATATGACCGGTTCCTTGCTGAAATGTATATTTATCCAATTAAGAAATAGATAACAACTAGTATTTATCATTAATTACTATCTCCCAGATACGAGGCAGGCATTTGCATTTTATGACGTGCCATCAATAAGTAAATGCAGAGCCAAGCTCATCTCCTGCAATTACTGAAGGTGCACCTCACCCAAAATGTGTTTCACTCTAGGCACCTGAATTAAATAAATGTGTGTTAAAGCACACAAGGGGGATATGAAATGCTTAGATTTCCAGTGTTACAGGAAAATACCATCACATGCATGGCCCTCCTGTGACACTGGTGACCCTGCACAGCCCTGCTCCTTTCCCACTTTCCCTGTACCCACAGGGAGCTATTCCTTAGAGCCCAGTCAGACTGAAGCTAGACAGAGATGTTTTCCCCAGAACAACGTCAGCCAGGAGTGTTTCTGTAGCAGTGAAAGCCCTGGGGTAGGCAGTCACACCGAGCAAAACCAGCTTATTTCATTCAGGCAAGTGGCAGAAGCAGTTGTGACACCAGCACTCCTTTACTGTTAAAAGTTGCACCCAAAGCAGAGCATTTTTCAGCAGAGCAGCCTGTGGTTTTGGTGAATGGCTGGAAGACTGGGATTCAGTGAATTCTGTCTGCTGCTGTGATTATCAATTTTCCCAGTAAAGGCCAGGAAGTGACAGAGGACATGATAAGAGCACTGATTTATTGCTCCCCTCTACAGCTCTCCCAATATATATCACAGCAAGGCTTTACTAAAGGGACTAGCTCAGAGGCCTAAATAAACCCACTGTTACAAAGTTAGGGCTTTGTCTACACACAACAGTTCAATTTCTTTAATTATACCATAAACTGTATTGATAAAATTGTTCCTCTGCTGCTATAATACACTCTCAAATATTTAATATGCTCAGCTGGTCTGAGGCACCTTCACAGTGGTAGAACTAAAAACATACCAAGTGAAAAATGATATCATTGCATTTTATAAGTGGTTCATGCTAAATTAGGGTCTTGCAGAGAAGGTTTAAGAGCTAAAACAACCAGGGAAAAGAAATTCTCCTGCAGAAGAGAGTTCAAGTAGATAGAAATTAATTTTTGATGTCCACAATGGAGTGACAGGGTGGAGACCAAGTACTACAACACAGAGAAAATAACCTAGTTGTTCCTTCATAAACAATGGAGCATCATGAGCAAATAATTCTCTTGAAAGGACCGACAAACCAACAAAAGCACTGCAAAGTTGTCATCTCAGAAGAAACCATCCTGCTTTTTGAGCTCAGATTGAAGTCAACAGTAGTCAGAGCTGTCTGAAACACTGCTTCTTCCCAGAGCCAGACAAGAGGACTGGCAGGGTAAACTGTGGCTCCTGGAAGTGGCAAGAAAATGCAGGAAAAGATGGAATATGTAACATAACTCTGTTCTCTCTTTGTAATTTAGCCAAAAGGATCATCCACCTTGCTTGAGAACTCAGACAAATGCCAAGATGATAATGAATTTGTAATTCAGCCATGTAAAATCTTTTTTTCTTTTGTCAAATTTTTAATTAAAAGTACTTCATTCTAAGAACATGGTTTATCAGCATCTTTCAGGGAAAAAAATGCAGTCAAAACTGCAGAGCAAACAGACTGTCAGGAAACATAATGTTGTATGTGCCAATCTGGACACAGTCCTATTGTCACTGGAAAAAAGAAAATCCCAATTTCCCTCCAAGATGAATATTTGGTATACATGGATTCAGAGAATTGGACCAAACTTTGAGACTTCTCCCTTAATGATGACATTTGCTATACCAGAAATCAAAATAAAATTAGAACAGAAACAGTGTTTGGTATCAAGGCTATTTACCAAAAACTTAATCACAGAAAACAGGAGCTCTATAAAGGATGAATTTAATTGGTCCAAGTGTCCTGATTTGTACTGGATAAGGACCTAGAGGTGTGTAAACATCGTAGACACTCCCTGGTATGAGAAAGAGAGTACCTAACTCAGCCTAAACAATGCTGTGACTTAAAGATTCTTTCTGCCTGTGCTTTCGGATGAACTGAGTGCAGTGTATGTGCACCTGGCATGCAGAGACTGAGATTCCTGGGGAGGGGAGCCACTGTGCAGCCAGACTGGAAGAAGCAGAAGGAGCCATTAAAAGCATTACTGTCCTTATTTATTGGCCAAAGAACTGAAAAATGCTGATATTCTCTTCTTCAGACTGTTTCATTCATTGTAATGGTTTCAAATACTCGGTGCCACTGACTAACTTAACATCCTTTGACTTTCCAACTGCACAGTGGTCCAGTTTCAAAAAGAATATTTTAGATGCTGTTGGTTAGTGTCTCCAAGGTGTCTGCTGCTTTCTTCTCTCTTTCACTCCCTCCTTCCCCTATTTCCCTTTTGCAACATTCCCCTGATGCTCTTGAGTGCAAAACTGAGTCCTTAGACCTTGGAGCTACATCTTCAAAGAGCAGGAGAGGAGAGAGGAAGGGCACAGAAGAGAAGAAGGAGGAGAATTACACCCCACTTATCTGTTCCAGCTCATTTTCAGAGCTTTTCCTTGCCTTAGTTTCCTGCATGTTGGAAAAGCATTTCCAGGCATCAAACATTTATCTCCTGACACAGAATTTATTAATCTGAATTTAGCTATGAATTCTACTCCTAGATAGTAGGTGATCTACCCGAGGTCTTTTTTATTTTGGGCACTTCTGGCACATCTCTGATGGGACTGGTGATGCCATAATTGCTCTAGAAGCAAAATACTTGCAGTGTTTTCTGCTCTCAAGTTTATCCTCCAAATACTGCTGTGTATTCCACCACTCACCCTGAATTTAATTCTATTTCACTTTGAGCTAAGGCTCTAAGTTTTAGTGCCCCATCCGGGCTTACTATCAATGAAATAAAAATCTTCAAGAAGAGTGGGCACAGCAGTCAGAATTACACAGAGGAAAGCATGCAGAGAGCACTGCTGTGTACAGCCATCTAAGAACAGGGAACCATAACCCTGCTTGTCAAATAAGCGACAGCTCAGGTCAGCTTGTAGTCAGGAGAGAAATCTCTGATAAAGCAATCTGAGGTTTTGCAAAGCTCAGTGTTGCTGGTACACGAAATGCTGCTCTCCCTTTCCATTCATCTCCAAATCAGTGTTACATGGCTCTCAACACAGGTATTGAAAGCAAAGTGGTTTTGTGAAGTGATCCTTTGGCTGAGAGCCAAAACCTCCTAAGTGCTATTCTTAGAAATGCATTATGGCAGCCTGGGCTTTTAGGCAAATCATGAATCCCAACCGCATCACTCTTTTTATTTGCAAAACTGGGAAATAAAAGGCACTTCCAGATTTTCGAGGAGTTCTTTGAAATCCACACCTTGAGAGGTTTGTAAGAGCATTTGATACTAATGATTACTATTGTTAGTTAACTCGTAGGACAACTGAGAACAGCCACTAGTTAATATTTAAAAGGCAATGAATAGTGTTTATCACTAGGGCATGAGTTAAAGGGTGTCTTTGACCTCCTGTCAGCACGTGTTATGGAGGAGAATGTTTCAAATAATATGTGGCAGATAATAGTTACGTCTTGGCCATTTTCCAGTATAAACACTTGCATTCCACTTCTTTAAAATTCAGTGAATTTTGTTCAGTGAATTCTTCAGTACATGGTTCATTTTATTGTAGGATGGTTTTGAAAAACACAATTGCTCTTCTTGATATCTCCTATTTACATTTGGTAGTGAGGTAGGGTCAAAATCTTCTCTCAGTGTCCACACAACTCCAGGAATACACACATGAAAAGTAGTGGAGTTTCCTGGTTGTAATCAAAAGTCATGATCTGTTAAATTGCAATTTAATTCTATGGTGTTACAGGCAAGCATGAAAGGGGGAAGGGAGCACAGACTGGAAGAGTGACCAACAACACCTTCTGAAGGACAGGACACTGCAGAGCGCCTTGAGCTTTATGGCCACAGTTCTGCACGCAGGGTACAGCCTCCTGTGAGCACCCCAGGAAGGGGATGGATGCTCATGCTGGGGCTTCTCCTCTCATAGAATAGAATTGTGAAGGTTGGACAAGACCTTGAAGGTCATCAAGTCCAAAAATCAACGCAGCCCCACCACTGTGTTCCCCACTATACCACGTCTTCAAGTGCTACATCTATTTATGTCTTTTGAAAGCATGATGATCCCATCACCTCCCTTGGCAGCTTGTTCCAAAGCTAGACAACCCTTGCATGAAGAGTTTTTCCTAATATCTAATCTAAACCTTCCATGGTACAAATTGTATCCATCTCCTCCTGTCCCTGTTCCCTGGAGCACAGCCCGACCCCCCCGGCTGTCCCCTCCTGTCAGGAGCTCTGCAGAGCCACAAGGGCCCCCCTGAGCCTCCTTGGCTCCAGGCTGAGCCCCTTCCCAGCTCCCTCAGCCCCTCCTGGGGCTCCAGCCCCTTCCCCAGCCCCATTCCCTGCTCTGGACACGCTCCAGCCCCTCCAGGTCTCTCTGGCCATGACAGGCCCAGAGCTGGGCAGGGCCCTCGAGGTGCCCCAGCAGGGACGGGCCCTGCCCTGGCCCTGCTGCCCCCAGGGCTGGCACAGCCCAGGTGCCATTGGCCTCTGGCACACCTGGGCTCCTGTCCAGCCCCTGGCACCAGCGCCCCCAGGGCCTTTCCCACCAGCAGCTTTCCAGCCCCTCTGCCCAGGCTGTATTTAGGCCCTGGCCCAGTCTTACCCCAGCCTCATTAGAGTGACCTGAACGTGCTACAGTTCAGCTCACATTGCCAGTGACAGCAGGTTATTGCCTGTTGCATAACTTTATGGAATGACTCTTCTTAAAAATATCACTATCCTCTGATCATCTTCGAAAGCTCAGATTTTAGCAGTAATATCACCTGCTGCCTTTGAAAGGGAATGTTCAGAGATAAGCAGGGTTTATCCTCTCCTTCTCCCTGTGCGGTGGGGAGGGTGCAATGGAAGAAATAGGAGCTGTGCAGAGTGTTTTATCACCCAGGAAGCCATCAAGAAACTCTTCTGGAAGAGGAGACCATATGTGAGCTACGACAGTGTGATCTATGAGTCACGTTGCTGAAATCAGCTCTTGGATTCCACAGTGCCATTTGAAGGGACAAAACCATTATTTTCTTTAGCCATTCAAGCAAGTGAAACACACTGACTCAATTGCCAGCACAGCTACCAGAATGACAGAATGAAATTGTGTATTCCTTTTAGTATTAGGAAACTCAGCATATCTTTCGGAAAAAAAAAAAAA
>VWZN01014768.1:488962-499206 GCA_013396955.1 Regulus satrapa
AAAAAAAAGCAAAACAATGATTTTGTCTCCATTTTAATTTGGAAGGAATCCAAATTAAGCTATTACGAGAGATAAATGATATAATGAGAGCTGCATGCAATTTACTGTAAAAAATGAACAAACAGAATGACCTCTCAAATGTTTGCATTTTTCTTTTCTGAACTTACTGAAATTTTAATGTTCTAGGTAGCGAAGTCAAGTTTCATATTCAGCTTTCCTGTTACTGTCAACATGCACATGACAGGTTCCAACTAAGCAGAAAAATAGGACATTAGGATGCCAACCTAGCATTCCATTATTATCAAGAATAAATGAACTCAAGTTACACAGAGGTTTTATATTAACTGTTTCCAGAATATACTTCTATGTACAGTTCTGTCTCCCAGGAATATCTCTGTCTGGCAAATATTAGATGTTCTAGCAGTGAAAAAAAGTCTGAGAGCCTTTGGTTTTTCAGAATAATAATTGTCATACTATAATTGTGAAAAAAATAAAAAATAAAAAATTGAGGTACTGGTGCAAACATGGGATCCAGGGCCTATAATCCCAAAACTTTTGATCAGTAAAGTCCTCAAGCTCCCAGCAAAGGTCATCCTCAGTTTTGCAGCTTCAGGCTTTTAATCCCAAGTAAGCCAATCAGATTCATACTAAGTGATGAACATATTATGTTAATGAGCATAATTATGCTAATGAACATTCCTTCAAGGAATCCTCATTCCTGATTCATTACTCAGATAGTATCATCTGAGACCAATGGAAATGTTTTGACAGACTCAATTAACCCCTCTGAGGCAGTCACAGGCGCCAACAAACTGGCTTTTAATAATCCACCTTTCCTGTGGATTCTCAGAATTAGACCTTCCTATGGTCATTGTTTCACTTGGCGTTCTCTGGTTTTTTTCAGATTCTTAATTTTCTTTCTGACAGGGACTTCAGCCTTGACTGGAAAAAAAGAAAAAAGCCCACAAGAACCCACTAAAAAAACAGAAAACAAAAATAAACCAACAACACACAGAAAAAGCCTATAATCATGTTTCATTTCAGAAGCCCTCTGTATTTCTTTGCAAGAACCAATATCTTGATTCAGTGATGGTGGTATTGGTCCTGCAGACTGTCCCAGAGGAATCATCTCCTGAACAAGAAGGGGAAAGCACTAAAATAGCAGGAAATCTGCCAGAGTCGGCCTGCACAGGGCTGGAGTGGTGTGACTGTCCTGGGACTAGTCCTGGACTGACACGGTCCTGACCAGTGGGTGGTGGATTCCAAAAGGATGACTCGCTGCAGATATTCTTTATCAGACAGCTCCTGCCACACATTCCTGACCCAGCAGGACCACCCCCATTCCTAAGCTTCTGCCTACCCTCTGGTGCATTATTGCACACCCAGTATCATGCACAAGCTTTTTTAAAGGCTACATGCATTTAAATATTATTCCATTCATGTGCTGGTATTAATAGCAAAATGTATATCAATGGATATAAAACCTCATCTCTGCAGTAAACTCAAGGCCATGTCACTTCAGCTCGGCAGCTGTGGCAATAGAGGGTTTAAAAAGATCCACCCGAGAGGGAGTTTTGTCCTGATGAAATACAGGAATATGTCCTCTGATGGTTCTGTTTTCTCCACAATAAATCTCCACTGTAAGGTTTAGCTTCTTTACTCACTGTAATCAGCACTGACCCACCAGTGGGACTTTGACATGCTTTCTTAGCTCAGTGTGCCTGAACATTTGTGTGTAGGAAGGCTGAGAGTGCCAGCCCAGGCTCAGCTGCAGTGCGAGCAGAGCTCTGCAGCCCTGGCCCCCAGGCTGAGGGGTGCACACACAGCATCTGATGGCACAGGAATCACAGAATCACCAGATAAGGAAGGTTGGAACAGACCACCATGACCAACAAATCACACCTTTCACTAAACACCACAAAGGGCCAAGTCCACTCATTTCCTGATCCCCTCTGGGGATGATGACTACACCACTTTCCTGGGCAGCCCATTCCAATGCTGAACCACTCCTCAATGAAGAATCTTTTTCTAATATGCAAGCTGAATTTCCCCTGGCACAGCTTGAGGCCATTTTCCTTTTTTCCTATGCCTAGTTGTCTGGGAGAAGAGGCTGACTCCCACCTGACTCCACTCTCCTTTCAGAGAGTTGTAGAGAACAAGAAGGTCCCTCCTGAGCCTCCTTTTTCTCCAGGCTAAACAACCCCAGCTCCTCCAGCTGCTCCTCACAGGACTCATATTCCAGGAGTTACAGGTCTCGTCCTCTCCTCTCTCCACTGTGTCATTACTTCACTCCATCAAAGTTGAGACACATGGAGCTCTCTGCAGTGACCTGTGAGATCCCTCAGAGGCCACAGCACTGACTGATTTATGATGATTGACAACTGCCAGTGATTATGAAAATTGGTAGCCAGTACAGCGTGTATTACTCATGCCTGCAGAGCAGGGCACAGATAAATAATTTTTCTTTTAGTATTCCTAAAGGTTTACTGTTCTTAGCTTTGTTCAAAGAAACTGGAGGCCCTGGGAAAGTGATGCAGTTGTATAAACAGGTCAGCCATCATGTCAAGCTGTTTTAAAAATGTCACTCTCTCAGTTGCCACAAGGTTCTGACTTAATATGTAAGAGAAAACAAATGAGTCTGAAAATCTGTTTAGTAGTTTAGAAAATGGAATCTGGGATTACTTTAAACAAGGTCATAAAGACCTCTCAACCTTTCCCTTTTTGTTGTTGTTGTTGTTGTTGTTGTTGTTGTTGTTGTTGTTGGGTTTTTTTGCAAATATATAGACTGGTGTGATGGTGCACTGCAGACAAATATCTACATGCTGCACATAATGAAATCGTGTCGTTACTTCATCTGGACAAACTCCCAGTGCAATTGCAACCAAAGCAAAACATCTCTGAGCCTGTGAAGAAGTGTCAAAACAAGAAATAGAACAGCACAGACCTGAGATGTTTTCCATTTGCAGACCTTCATATAGGTGTCTTTTTTCATACCCTTAGCCGTATATTGCGAAGCATAATTTGATGATAGACGTGAAACTGTGTATTAGTTTTTATTTTGACAAATTCATTAAACATCACATAGCTTGAAAAATGAACCAGGAGGCACTAAGCCAGCCTGGGAAGATTGTACTTCATAAACTGAATTGCTCACATGGGCAACATTTTGGTGGAAGTTATAGATTTTCTAGCATATCCCTGATAGATAGCACTAATATAACTTCAATAAAAACTCTGGATATGTCAATATAAAATTTTTTCTAGCATGGAAAGATGTAAGATACTTCAGTTAATAAATTGGAAGACTCCCTATTCCTCACGGAATGCTAACTCACACATGGATTAGAGCAAGTATTGAAGCCATCCAAGGTGTAGCAGGCAGCTCAGGTGGCTTATAAAAATTGCAGTAAATTAAGTTATCAATGCACTATAGGCAATAATTGGAATTTGAGATCTAGAACAAGCATTTCTATACAATATTAGCATTCTTCTATTTTTAACCCTTAGATAAGGCATGTTTTTTTCAAAACTGACAGAAGAATGAAAAAGATAAGCTGTCTCTGTTGCATACAATTGATGTTCTTTCTCTTTGTTCCCAGCATACAAATTTTCACTTACTTCCCTAAGATTCGCTGCCTCTATTTTAATTTCCTATCACTTCCAAATTGATCGGAGGTATGAGGAGCGCAAACAGGTTTCCTGTTTTGGAAGAAAAACAGAAAAAGGACTCAGAGGGCTGCCAGAACATGAGGTAAAGGTGCACATTTACACATCTAGAGGTGTACATGTGCATATCAAGAAACATAAAGGTAAAACATTAGTTTGGGCCAATGCTTAAATTCTACACCAGTTTCTGCATCCTCCAACCTTGACCTACCCCAACAGGATGCACAAAAAGGGATTGGAAAGAGGTGCCTGGGTTTTTTGCCCATTCAGTCGCCAATGACATTAAACAGAAAGGAGACAGAGAAATTCCCAAATGTTTGAATGATGAAAGTTTTGAAAATTGAAATAAAAGGCACTTTAAAGGCCCCAAACACTGCAATGCATGTGGCTGAGAGAAAGCAGTGTTCATTGCCTGCTTTCATATTCTTCAATCGCAGATTCCTGTATTTAAATGTTAGCACCAACACAGGGTATTCATTTATCTATCACAGGCACCTCTTTGTACTTCTACCTGGTATTTGCCTCTACTCCCACACAGTTACATGATGACTTAACGTGAAACATTCTCTACACGTAGAGAAAAACACATTTAAACTCTCCAGCTGAAGAAATCAACAAATTTTCAGTGGTCTGAGACAGCCGTTCTGTGTTCAGTGCAGTTAGATGCTCCATATTCATATGAGAATCAGCAAGACAATAAATTTGGAAGCCTGCTATATTATTATCATACTGGTGTGTCTGAAAATTCAATCTCTTTACTCTCAAAAGCTATGTTGTATAATCTAGGAAAACTATTTATTCTTTCAGTTAGGACAGTGGATGATTTTCTTCTTCCTGAAGAAAATACCCACCAAGTGCCCCTCCTTTTACTCTCTAAGCTGAAAAAAAATGCACATATGTAAAAACGTTTGCTCTTGTTGATGGTCAAGTACAAAAAAAAGGGGAAGGAGAGTGTTATATTCACAATAGGGTTGAATGGAAAATTTTCCATTCCACAATATGGAAGATTTTTTCTTCTGTGAACAAGTGCAGAAATTTTCATAATTAATTCATTAGAATATAGGGCATAAATTCCCTTATGTTTTTTCTTGCATCAAATATGTGGTTAATCTAATATCCATGCCGCATTCTTCCTGAATGATGATTTCGCTTCTGAAAACTGATGAACTCAGCAGCCAAAAATCAGCAGATGATACTATCGCTACAACTTGTTTCCAGAGAAATATCTGTGGTTAGAGCAGAATTCTCACACTGGGGATCAAACCCAGAATTTCAACTAAACTATTGAAGTACTTACAAACATTTTGTCCCCAAGAAGATTAGACTGGGAGAAACTCCATCCAATACAGAAATAGCAACTTGCACCCTAAGTTAGTGGTGCAGAGATCTCACCACAAGCAGAAAAACCAAAACCATTTTTAGTCCTAAATCTTTAGTTCAATAAAGCATGTTTCTACATACTCTTGTTTGTTTTCAAGGAAAGATGTCATTTGGAAGCTAAAAGCTCTTCTGAAGGTGAAGTACTCATCAAAATGAGGGTGCTGCAGTCAGGAATGTTTAGAAGGAGATTTTGGTAGCAAAGCTGCTAAACCCACTCAGCAGTTTGTCTTGGTTTTCCCCCTGACCATACCTCAGTCCTGTCTCTAACAGCACAACCTCTGAGGAGAGTCCACCCTCGCTGTCTGCCAGTCACAATGCACTGGAATACTTCACCAGATCAGTAGAGGTTAATACAGCCTGAACTGCTTAGAGATTTGACTAGGCAGAGAACTCTTCCAGTCCCTGAATCTCCTTTTTCCTTGTATCTCCTGTTGCACTCTGGCAGAGCCTCCCCCACAAGTCAGATGAAGCAATTTTGGCAGGTGAACAGGCTGCAGGGATGACCTGAACCTTGTCCATAACAGATGAGAAAATATAACATATTGCACAAATGTCTGAAAGGTTTTCAAGGCTGGTGGAGAGGAAATACCAGTGGAAGTGGGGAGATTGAAGGCTGGGCAGAAGCTGGGTCCAGGAGACCAAAAAACACCAAGAGTAGGACTCACCATACAGACATCCTGGAAATTGCATTCTGTAAGAACCACAACTTAAAATGAGATTTATATTTTATAGAAAAGATGTGTGTGTGTGTATTACACTGATATATCTCACATGCCCAGTCAGCACAGGAGGAGACACAGGAGGAAATGCCCATAAGCATTTCCATGGTGGCAAAGCTGCATCCCACACAACAGGCATGAGTATCTGGGGTACCTCTTACTAGGCTAAAACTTTGCATCTCATAATGTGAAGGAAGCTGCCACCAACTTAAAATTTAATTTCAATTTGATTCAAAAGTAGTCCAATTCAGACTTTAAGAGCAGTACTCTGAAATTAAATTTATTGACCTGACTAGAAAAGACATAACATAATCAAATATACTCCCCAGCTTTAAAATTTATTCAAATTATTTTGGACATAGCAACATTTAAAAATTTATGCAGACATAGAAAAGGAATAATGTTGCTGAATGTTTAATGCTATTCCTTTCCCAGCACTGTCTAGGAGCAAGCAGGAGTGACACATTCCTTTCTGATGATGGGCTGCGAAGATCTCTCAGTTCTGGGGCTTCTCTCCCAACCCTCCTCATCAGCTGGCATATGCTGCACTTGGGTGGGAATGCACGTGTGCAAAACTGGAATGAAGTGGGTGTTTATGTGATGCATTTCCTTCAGCAGAAGTGGAAGCTGTATTGTACTAGACAGATAATGATCTCTAAACACATTCATTGCCTTAAAGTCTTTCCTTCTTGATTTTAGCTCTGCTGTGATTTCTTTCTTATCATATCTCCCCTTCACAATAAAAATGTATAAGAACAAAGCATTATAAAGAGGGAAATTTAAGTTTTCATCTATACAGAAATGCATTTTTGGGGCTGTGTGACTATCATCCTTGGACTTTTTTACTATATCTTTACTTACACAGAATTTAATTGATTTATGTCAAATACTAGAATTAAATTCCTCCCCGACAGGGTGGGCAGGCCCTGGCCCAGGGTGCCCAGAGCAGCTGGGGCTGCCCCTGGATCCCTGGCAGTGGCCAAGGGCAGGCTGGACACTGGGGCTGGAGCACCTGGGACAGTGGGAGGTGTCCCTGCACAGGGCAGGAGTGGGATGGATTTTAAGGTCCATTCCAACCCCAGGCTATTCTATGATTGTTATTTAATTTTAAAATCCAGTGCAGAATAGACCTTAAACTTAAACCACATTATCATGTGTTTTAGACTTGGAGAAAAACAAAGCTGAATATATTTATAAGGCCTCTGCTGGTGGGTTTTAAAGTTTACTCAGGCATTCTTCAAAATAATGGTCAACATGTTGATTCTGACTAAATGGAGCTGAAAATCAGATTTTCTCAATATACCACATCAGTATACACTTCTGCTGATCAGTGGTAATTGGTCTTATATTTTCCATTTTGTAATCTGTGTATGTTTTATGGGGATGTAAGTAGCAATACATTAACATATATAATGTCTCTTTGGAAAGCTTCTGCTGAGCAAGTGACCAATAAATTGCTGTTAATGTAAACATTAATCAAATTGAATGCCAGTGTGGAAAAAGTATCCAGCTTAGAGGGAAAATCACCTTTGTACTGTGTGTTTTGCTGTTGAACTGTAGCTAAATAAGACTATGATATTTTCTGAAATTCAATTACAAAAAAGTATACTTGGTTTAGCATATTTTATGCCACTTTGAAGAGTCGATCACTTCACCATTGGTATTAAGGCAGACCAGTCTGTCTACAATCCTAAATTAAAGGTCTATCCATTGACTGACTGAATTTTTTAAAAAGGACAAAAAATGTGCATAAATTAATATGAAATTATTTAATCTGAGAAAGAAAAGGCCAGCATGTAATGACAGAAAGCAATGAGTACTTCAAGTAAGTGTAATGACCTATATTTGGCCTAAACAAGCTATTGTCTGAGCATAAATGTTCATTATTCTGAACAAATGAGAGACTGCAGTTAGGGCACGTAAATGGTAATAAAGTATAGCATGCAGTCATGCAGTCTGTTGTCATGAACAGAGAAAGTATTTAAATTATAGTGCTCCTGTGCACTTCAATAATACCATTCCCACCATTAAAAATTTCTCTTATTCTTATAGAACTTCACTTTCCTCAAGCAAATCCCAGCCATTGAAAGTAGTGAGGTTAAACCAGAGTTTTTTATGAACTTCCCAAGGTAGGATTATGCAGATATAGAAACTGAACATTTCCTCAGTGAAAAGAAAGCAGTGGTTTGCAATTCCCAGAGAGATCAATTGGAACACTGTGATTTCTCAGATCACAAATACAAATAAAACCTAAAATAAGAGAAAGCATTACATCAAATAAGGCCAAAGGAGTGAGATAACTTAAAACTTAGTTATTGATGAACCATACATATATTCCTTTCTTTATCACTGTCAAGGGCTATATACAAAAACGTGCTCAGTCCAAAAGTAACTGGAACAGAAACATCTCTGAGCTTCAGGGGCTGGTGAGAAGGACACAGATCCCAAAGAGAAGCAGCGATGCTGAGGAAAGCTGGGGGACCATGGCCAGAAGCTGAGGGATGGAAGGAGGGAAGACAGGAGGGATCTCCAGCCCAGTCTGCTGAGTCTGACACGCATGGAGCTCCCTGCACAGCCACAACACCCCAGAGCAGCTGCAGAACCAGGCTGGGAGGGGAGAAGAGACAGAGACAGCGAGTGAATTTCTGCAAACTTGAGCTGGAAGCCAAGTAGCAGAGCTGAGGTCTTAAAACAAAGGGAGGTAACTTGTCAGAGCCTGGATGTCTCCGTTTGCCAGCCTAGGCAGTCACCAAGAGAAACACAGAACAGGACATCTGGGGCTTGGCTGCTTTTTCTGCTCTTCTTTGCTTTCTAGACACTGAGCACTGGGGAGGTTGCAGCGTGAGGGTTGCTTTATGGTGTTACATTTATTTTCTTTTTCAAAAGGGCCATTGCTCAAGCAGATCCTGCACTACAGAAAATGTGCAAAGTTTTTTGCAGGAGCATATGAGGGTATGTGGAACTTTTTCTCACTGCTAAGGAGTGAAGGAAATGCTTTATGAGGGAGGTGAATGTCAGAAAAGGATGCCTGCCTTTTGTGAAAGAAGTGGGGGCTCACTTCTTAACTGAGATTCTGAGAATGTTGGTCTCCTGATCAAAATTTTTTTCTGCACTAGTTCTTATCATTTCCTTTTAGACTTCTCTGAATAATTTATTTTGAATGATATTGGTTTAATTGCAGTTAAATCCACCACAGAAAAACTAAAGCACAGTGACCTTTTAAATTAGCATTATTTACTGAAAAAAACAAAACAAAACAAAACAAAACAAAACAAACAAAAAAAAACCCCAAACATTCTTTTTCTCTCACAGCAAAGTCAGTAAAAGCTCAGGAGGTTTTGGTATTGCTTTTAGTACAATTACAAAGATTTCATGAGAAGGGAACAATAATTACCATCAAGTACAGTTTTGACCTTAAATACCTGAAAGGACAATTAGGTTCAGTTCTGAAGGGTTTTATCTCTAACTCTCGTGCTGAATAAAGCCATTTTCTTTCCAAAGTCCAAACTCCATTATCACTCCAGGCATGAACATGGTATTTTTGGCTGCAGTGAAGCACCAGAACATTCTGGATGCTTTAGCATGTGCATAATTACCTTCAGCTCATGCAGCCTTTTAAAGTTTTCCTCTCCTGACTCCCTTCTAATGGACCTTTAAAGACATTTGTGGTATCATCCTTTACTGCTACAAAGTGTTTGTACCTATTGTGGCTGAATAAACCTTCCAGAGGTTATCAGAACAGTTATCTCAGTGGAGATTTGGTTGTTTTCATTAATACCTGTTCTAGTTGCTGCCAGACATTAAAGTAATGGAACTCTGATGAGGTAAAATTACGCCTGAGCAAAGTAAAATTAAGCTTTAGCTGCAAATGTCAGTAAAACAACTAAACCCTGAATCAGTATAGTGGTATTTGACAACATTTTGTAAGCAAGACAGAGGAATCACTTCTTGAGACCTCTTAAAACATGGATCAGATAGGCCTACTTTAAATATCAGAAAAAAATCCCCACCCCAAAAAATATTGTTTTGGAAGTCCTTTGGGGTTTGTTTTTGGTTTGCTTTAAAACAAACAACAAACAAACAAACAAACAAAAAACCAAACAAAAAACCTTTTTATTTTTCCCCCTCAAAACCTTCTCCTTTGCCAATGAACAAAGCACACTTTCTTTCATTTTTTTTCACTCTTTCCATTTTTTATGAGACTGCTATTGTCTAGGAAAAAAAAATAAAAAACAAACAACAACCAGAAGATGGTTGTTTTCCAAACAAAACCAAAGCTGTTTTCATTTCATTCATTCTTTGTGAGCAAAGTCCTTGACCTACAGAAGTTTATGTCTATGACAATCTTCAACTTTCCTTACCCTCAAAATAAGTTTTCATTTTGTTGCCTTCCAAATCTGCCTCAAGGCAAATCTTTATAATTCCTCATGTCCTGACCCTTGTCCCATTTTGAAGTTTCAAAAGGTACAGAAACCTGGA
>VWZN01014768.1:505513-518575 GCA_013396955.1 Regulus satrapa
AAAAAAAGAGAGAGACAAAGCTGCTGGAGAGAGTCCAAAGGAGGGAGCTGGGGCTGCAGAGCTGGGATTGTTGGGGGGGGTCTCTGCAGGGACAGGAGCTGGGTCAGTGATCCCTTCTTGTCCCTTCCAACTCAGGATATTCTGTGCCCCACCCTGCTTTGAACTGGCCAAATTACCATCAGCAGTACTTTTCCACCAACTGCAGAACCGAGGATTGAATTCTCCCCACTCCCCCAAGTCATTTGCTCCCACGGAGAGCCTGCCTGGGTTTCCCGATAAAGCAGATGAAGCTCCAAAGTATTTGCTCTACAGCACTTCAGAGGTGTTGGCCAGGAACTTTCTTTCTATTGACCACAGAAAGCCTTTCCATGGAAAAGGCTGTGCACACAGTAACACTCCTCCTACACAGGGAACTCCTGGGATGACAGGGAAAAAAATCAATCTGATTTCAACCAAATATGGGTTTATTTTTTTTGCAGCTAAATTTTCTACAATTCTTTCTCCATTTTCTTTTTCTGTACGTTCAAAATGATCTCTAGACAAAAGCACCCTTTGGAGAGCAGCATCTGTTCACCATACTAGTTCAGTTAAATATTGCCTGATAAGTAATGAAGCTCATATGTTTTCTACAGATTTGTCTTGAAGCAAACTTTGCTGCTACTTACATCTGAGTTTTCTAAGAGTATTTAGAGTTTTTCTAGGGAAGAACTCTAAAACTAAAACGAAGATAGCAAATGTTCTACGCCACATTTCATTAGCCTGAAAGTCTTACTCAAACCAAAATTCTAAAATATATTCCCCTTTTTAATCTACTGATGGATAGCTAAATTAGGTGGCAATGCTATTTAGTATTTTGCATGTCTGATAAAATACCAAAATATAAATTAATCAGTTTTTAATGTTGTACCTTCACAGAGCTTTTTTTATCTCCAGGTTCTACTTGGGGAAACTGAGGCAAGAAATGAGACGCTTTTGGTAGGGGCTACCCCATCACACTATGAGAGCCCTTTAGGCTTTTGCAACCCCTGTGGTGACAGGAGCAGGGGCAAAATTGAAATTAAAGGCAGGTCCCTGCAGCTCATTCAACAGAATCAAATACCTGCAGCAGCACCAGACCGTGGAGTTTTTTACATTCACAATCTTTAAGTATTCTTATTCACGTGCCTCACAGATCCTAGAAACAGTTTCTTTCTGACAGAAAGCCCCTGAAAACAAGAAAGACCTCATACATGAAAAGGAACCTCTTAAAAAACATGAACAAGTTTCTCAAGTGAGTGGAGGGACTGTGGCTCAGGGGAAGGTGATTGAATTTCAGAAAGGTTTAAATCTAAGACACCTTCTGAATCCATGCCAGATTCCCCGTGAGTGAAAGCCATTACCATGGTATTTGTGCTGAGGTATGTGAGATGAATTTGGTGTCTCAATCCAGCGTGTTTGGAGCAGGCACTCAGATCACAAAGTCACTGTGACATCTCTCAGGAACTGGCATTCTTATTGATGGAATCAACGGGATTTAATGGCCACGGAGACTGAACTGTCTGTGCTCACACCCGAGGCATATAGATGAGGCAGGGTGGATGTTTGTGCTGTCACCGACTATACTATCACAGCCCCAAGATAAACAGAGGGATTTCAGCTTTCAAGCCTGTCAATCTGGCATTTTTCACAAGAAGGAAACACACTAAAATAAAGAAGGGAGCAGTGCAGCTCCAAACGGCACTAATACTGATGAGTGGCTGGGCAGGTCATGCTTAATATCACTCATCTTTGTTAAAAATAAAAGGCACATGCCAAGTTTTCATGTTCTGATTTTCAGCCTGTTTTAACAGAACCACCTGTATGTGGAGAAGGAGAAAAGACAGCACAGGCGTAGGTTGTTAGCGCTGCACTGAAATTATACCTGTAGAAACTCTGCATACAGCAGCTCAAAACCAAACAACAACAACAACAACATGTTTCTGTATTTCAAGCAGCTCAGGCACAACAAGAATCTAACCAGAATAAGTGAGGACTAAAAGTACTTCCATGGAGCGATGGTTTCAGTAAAGTTAGTCATTATGAATAGGAAACACTTTTTTTTTTTTTCACTTTCCCATGACAACGAGATTTCTAACTGTTGACGAGTTCATCAGGAAACTTGGTGAGGTTTATTATGACATTTCACAGTCCCTCCAATTTATAAGAAAAATTCAACTGGCTGGCACCATTTTGTGGAAAGAGGAAAAAAAGAAAAAAGAAAGAACTTTTATAGTAACAACTGCTGTGTGAATCTTAGAATGTGGAGACTTGTGTTCTTCTGTTGCATAAGCATCTGAAAGTGAGGGCTGTACTTTGACAGAAGAACTTAGGCAGCCTACTTTAATAATTGAAATGGAAAGAGAAGATCATTCTTTCAGTGCCTGCTTTGCAGCCAGAATATTCTGAAGATTTTTTTCCCTGGAAACAAAGAGGAGATTAACCACTGGAAAAAAGGTTTCTTAAAAATCTTGCAAGAAAATTTCTGCAGTTCCAGCACTTGAACTGAGATAGAGAAGAGGAATTTCATAGGAAGTTATGGGATGGAAGGGGAAAGATCTACCAATCACTTCATCACTTTATCTTCACAGTTCATCGGAACAGTCAGCCTCAAACTATATTGCTTTGCAATGCTGGTACAACCACTGAAAACAACCATGCAAAAGTGTTTTAAGGGACTCTCTTCTTTCTGGCTTACTTAAACAGCAACATACCAGAAATACCACAGGAGAACACTTCTCAAGATTGATACTATGACCCTCATTTTTTTGGACGGAGGCAGCTTAAGAGAGGAAGCTTCTTTACATATGTGAAGTGATAAAACATGGTTGTAAAAGAGGCACTAGTGAACACATTGGCTTCTCATCTTTTCACTGCTCAGCCTTTGATTCTTTTTTGCTTTTTCTTGAACTTATTTTTGCATCCTCTTAAGATCAACATTAATTTCAGACACTGATTGTAACCTATCTATAGGAAATACTAATTATAAAACAATCTTCTAACATTTATTGGTTTTTAATCAGAGAGTCGATACAATTAATAAAATCTACTCCTCTTCTACATTTCTGTTGGTTTCACACTAGCTAAAATAATTTCTGAATAAAGAAAGACATTTTGCCCTTATTAAGCAGGAATTATTAGCACACCTGTGTGAGTTGCAGGATTAAATTCCATAGTTTTCATGGTGCTCTAAAGGATAAAAAGACATTAGTAAAAATCAATGGATAGTACAGCACCAAATGATGCACTTAAAAAAGGTCACTTAGTAGTAGAGAGTAAAACCTGGGTTTGATCACTTGGTTATCCTCTGATATATGTCCTCGTTCTGAAGGCCTTATCAGAGGAAAACAAACAGAAACCAGCTTGTAGTTGTCACTGGCAGTAAGAAACTGCACTGGTCAAAAGTTCAGATTCAAGTTCAAGTCCATTCCCTTAAGTCAACGAAAATCAAAATGCTCATTGCAACTCTCGTTTCCTTGTTTGATCCACACTAGTGAGGAAATATTTCCTTTGGTGGAGGTTACTGTATCAGGCCATATATATATATATATATATATTTATATGTGTATGTGTATGTGTATGTATGCATGTAGGTATGTATGTATGTATATATGTGTGTGTGTGTGTGTGTATGTATATGTATATATTATTCTCATTGCTTCCTTGTCACTTACTAGCCATTGCTGGGGGAAGCCACTGGCACAATTCTGTATTTTTAAATATGGCATTATACCAATTTATCTTCTCCCTAATAAATATCATCTCTCAATTGTTCCTTGAATCCAGTACAGAGTTTGAAACTGGACTGAGTGGTGCATTTAAAATACCATCCAAGTACAATTAAAATACCAATCAAGAAAGTTACAAATAATCCTTCCTTGTTTTCAGTGACGAATTAGTCATATCTGAAGCAACAAAATTAGTCATATTTGAAGCACCAATGCAAAACATGTATTTCAGTTGGCTGCCTTCATAAACTGCTGTAGTAATTGCATGTAGGTAAATTAGGGTTTCTGATGTAAACATCGCTAAAATACATACCTTGCTTGTGCTGACAAAGTGCAGCAACAGAACACAATATCCACCTTTCCAGATTGCCAGCATCAAAAACCTGATAACAATATGCTTCCCTGCCTGGTTGCTTTCTGGAGATAAAATTAAGAAATTATTCTTGTAACACTGCAGAGGGTAGAAAATATTTCTGTTTCTTGGGGAATATCTTTACATTTTTGTCTAAATAAAGTAAAGCAACCCAAATCAGTGTACAGACATGTATAACATGCATGAAAATGGAGGTAAGACCTATATTTAAACAGGACACAAAAATGAACAGAACATTCTCCTACAAAATATTGCAGTCATAAAAAACTCTTCAAAAAGATCATACTGTGGAGGGGAAGAAAAAAAAAGTGGGGGGAAAAGAAGAAAAGCAGGCAGAGTTATCTGGGCTAAAAATCCAAACCCCCAGATCCTTTAATTTGCTATGCAATATTTTCATAACTCTTGCTCTTCCACTCTACATGAAAGTACACAAGTTTGTGCCAAATCAAGAGAACTGGGCATTTAACACACTTAACATCCCAGAAACATCAGCTGTACCTTGGTAATTCTGACCCTTGTTTAATTTTAAAGGGTCATGGGATTAAAGGTTTTTATCTCAAGTTTATTGGCTCTTTAGTAACCTTTTTGCTTTATTGGATTATACTTTTATAAGTTTTTTACTACAGCACTATGAGGGTGTTAGATATGTGATGCCAAGAAATGGAAGTCATTCACCAAAAAATTCCATGCCATTTGATTTTTTTTTTTTTTTTTTGCTTAAAACACATAATGTGTTAAATCTATTCTCAGTGTACAGAATCTATTTTTTTTCACTATTTATCTGTGACATTATTTTGTTTCTGCCTTTGTCTGAGCTTCCAAGCTGGCTCAACAATATTCAAACACAATTTTTAAAAAAATAAAATCACTTTCTAGCACCTAGTCTCACTGATACTCTTTACTTCAGTATCCTATCTATATTTTCACTCTCTGTTTTTTTGTGTTCACAGCTATTTTCCATCTGTAGCTCTACAAGCTCCCTTGTAAACTGCACAACAAAACCAGTACTGCACAAGGCCTAGGAGTGTTCTCTATTTTAGTACACACTACTGGTACATTCTGTAGTAGCTAGAAAATTCACTTAGGCAGCAAATTGTACCCATGCAGATTCAATGCTAAATTCTACATTTACATCACCAAAACACTATAGGGTGCAGTTTCATGTCTAAGCTTCCTGTGTGGGAACCACAAAGAATATTCTGTCTGAAAATATCCAACTGAGATTTTTATTGAAATGAATGTGATCCTTGTGGGTCCAGGCATTCCAGCTTTGTACTTCCTTCATACTTCAGCCCATGGATGTGACCAATTAAGCACATAACAGGGCCCAATGCCATCCCAGTATAGTTATTCTTTTTTCATGGAGAGGCCATTAAGCGCACAGATCCTGGCAGTCAGAGCCGATTGATATTAAATGAGTTTCTCAGGGACTCTGGGATTACAGATCAAGAACCTTCATAAAGTACCTGATTTGCCACAGACAGTGTTGGACCTGTGTGAAAAATCCATTGCCAAGTATTTGATGGAAGCAAAGCAAACTCCAGGAGGGCAAGGGTGGCCCTGGGCTAGCGGGGCCATTGCTTCAGGTGCCTTCATTGCCAGGCTGACCTTCACCCTCACGACAAATGACTTCCACAGGTACTTAAAGGAACTTCAGTATTCTATTGCCTGCAGTATTATCCAATAATAGTCATTACATCATCCCCATTAATATATATATATATGTATATGTATATATAAAATATTACCTATGTGGGATGGTTTAAACTCACACTCGTCCCACATGCTTTTGATCTGACCACCCCCAACTGGGCATTTCACAGCCTGAGGAGAAATTGGTTCTCTCTCCTCACATATAGGAAGGTGCCAGCCCAACTCCCTCACTACACAAGAGACATAACATTCACAGGTGATGGGATTCACATGGAATCATCATTTGCTTTCTGAGCCAGACAGCACCAGCACTGGTGGAATCTGTAACTCCCACACAGCCAGCACTTCTCAGTGTGCTCAGACCCAGAATCAAGGCTCAAATCAACACAAAAACCACATCCCAAATGGATGTGAAAAAAATTTATGACTCCAATGCTGAACGTGGACTGAATTTATCCCCTTATTAATGGCAGTGTCATGCAAAGCCAACCCCAAAGGTGCTTTGCAAGACTGTATATATTGCCTTGAGTTTAGACCTAAACAAAAATCCCAGTAAATGCAACCAGTTTTGTTTGCTTGTTTTGATGTAACAAAACACTGAAAATTAGAAAATTGGGCGAAAGAAAAAAAAAATTGCAAGCCTTTCATTTACATAAATTGGAAAATGATCTGAATTAAACAGACATGTTTTTTCTTTATAGTTGCTAACACTCTGCATGGCTTAAAACTTTCTGCTTCAAGTGGTTTATCATAAATAGACATTTCTGAAGGTCCCCCAAGGCAGACAAGTGCGCTTCTAGAGAATTAGACACAGCTTTGTTTGAAAGTGGCCTAAATTTCTTTAATTTCAATGAGAGAAAAATTGTCAAGTAACATGTAACATCAGCTTTGCCCTGATCATCTCTGATGGAGTCTGTCAGTAATATCCATTCTTAGTTCAAAGCAAACTAATTTTATTTTCCACCTTCTAAACTGAAGTATCCATCTCAGTTTCATTGCTTGCAGCAGAGGTGATAAAATAGGTATCAAAGAAACCAGGTAGATTTTTGTTTATCCATAGGAAATCTCAGAGTGGAGCAAAATCCCTGTCCGTGTCTCTGCAGACACCCCTCTCCAGCACAAACACAGACTGCAGCCTCCAAGGTTAAATGTTAGCAGATTTCCTCATCTACTATTCGATCTCCTCTGACCTGCTCCTGGCAGAGTGCAAGGACTGGATTTCAAGCCTTTGTTTAATTACTGCTGCAAAAAACGTATTTAAAGTTTTTTAACTGATCCTGAGGATTCTTGAAGGCAGCTCCCAGTGAAACTCCTGCTCTCAGCCCAGAATATAATGGAGTGGCTGTACTGATATCAGCAAAGCACTCGAGAAATTCATCATTGGAACATAGGTCAGGCAGTGGTCCCTGGGCCCTGGAAGATGCTGACCTATTCAGAGAAAGGTCAGTTTGCTGCAGAAGACAGTTTCTGAGTGGAAAAGGGCCCAACATATACTGATGCTGAAGGCTTTTGATCTGCCCAGGAGCATTTTGTACACACTTGAACTAACAGGAACACAAGTATATCCTGAAGTACATAAAACCTGATTTTGTGTGAGATATTACAATTTCAGACACATATATTAAAAAAAAAAATAATTTAGCTTTCTCTTCATTGCTCTTGAACAATAACTTTGTCAGTGCTTTAAAGCAGAAGTTTGTGCTCCTCGACATCTGCATGTTCTTTCCTCAGTCAGTGGTTTACAGAGTTTCAGTGAATTTTGCAAGCATGATATGGACTCTTACCATTAACCTTCGTTCTAAAAAAACCCCAAAGACCCACACTATCCACCAAGAAAAATATACTGTGATGAGAAACCAGGAAAATTATAATGCTTATTGACTCTTCTACCCAAACCCCTGTGCACCCAGAATTGTCCAAGGCCCCGAGCTCTGTTGCCCTCAGCCTTGCAGCAATTTCGCATGCAAAATAAGTCACTGAGATTCTTTCTGCTTCACATAAACCATTGTGAAATTTGGATATTTCCTCCACGTTTTTATGAAGCTGAAATGAACGGGCTGACAGCATAACTCACACGGTATTGATTCCATGCCAGTGCTCGTTAATGGAGAAGCCGATTCTCACTGAGTGTATGACCTACTGATATCCCAAGGCAGTTTTTGTCTCAAATACCTCCAAACACACTGAATTATTTAGAGCACAAAAACGCTGCAAATGCTTGGTACATCTGCACAGCCATACCTGGGTGTACAGGTATAAACATCCATCAACACCTTTGTGGACACACACACACACATATCAAAATTTGACTGAATGCACCACCACCGTCACATTGCTCTAATGAAACCTCAGGTCCTTCAGCCTCTCACAAAACATCACCTACAGGTGGGGCAAAATGATTTCATCTGTTATTTGCTTAACTGTATTGGAGTTATAGTGACAAATCTGGTCATTGTCAATCTATTGATCTAAAGTTGCAATTTACTGATCCCTTTTTGTGTCATTAACCACTGCTTTGGAAAGAGCCTGTGGTGATACAGAGTATTTGTCCGTGGATAAACACTCTATTATTTTTTTTGTGAAGCATGAAACCCAAGTCTTCCTTAGATATTCAAGCAAAGCTTTAAAAGCATCAGCCATGACATTTTGTATAAATATTTTCCAACTGCCCCATGGATTTTGGCACGCATGTGTTCCAACATTAAGAATTGATAAGAGACTTAAGAACAGATATATTGTGAGAAGATATCTTCTTAAATTCTTTATTCAATCAGCTGTGAAACAGCATAATATCTTAAAAGGACACATTTGGTAGCATGAAAGACAAGTGCAGTGAGGCTTGAGCTTGCTAAATTCATTGCATTCTTCAACCTTAGGGCTGCAAATAGATTATTTTTAACCTCTCAAGAGGATGGCAGGTGTTCTGCAAGCATCTGGCATTGTGAAGCAATTTAAATCGTCTCTATTTGTTAGCAGGTTTAGTGACTGCTAAAATGGGTGGGTTAAGTTTCTTAGAAGCTTTTTGCTTTCTGATTTCACTCAGTAACTTCTAGGCTAATAACTTGCATTGCCAAGCCTGACACAGACAATGAATCCACTGCTCCAAATGGATTTGAAGACACAGCTTTCAGAGAGCTGGGGACTTGACTTTTGAAGCAGAGCTCGCAGGATAGGTTAAAACATGTCTGTGGTAAAATACAGACATAGCTTTTGCTCTGCAAACTGCAGACCTGCCAAACAACTTTGAAATTATTTGTGCAGTCTCTGGGAAATCACTGCAGTTATCTCACAACTCCATCCCAGGCTGCTCTGACACCAGAATGCCTTTTGCCTCTCTCTGGTGTTTTCCTGATCTCTTTGAACAAGGAGGCCTGGAATCATTATTCATCCAGGCTCCCAGGTTTCTATTAATTGCATTTATGACATGGATTTCATTTACTTGGAAAACTGCATGAACCTGTTGAGCATTTCAATATGGCAACACCTTCTTTTTCAAAATTCACTGAAATTTGCTGAAGTCCTGAATTTTGCCTGCATTTTTAATTGATTGTATATCACTTACCTTCATTTGAAACTTGCACACAGTACACAGACAGATGGGTGCACTGAAGCATGATATTAATCAAAAAGAAACCCAAAAGTGTGCTGTAGCACGAGAGCATCTCAGGCCATCCACAGAGCTGGGTGTGCTTTGCCAGTCTGGGCAGAGAGTTTGGAATCCCCTTGGCTCTGCACAGAAAGCTTCACACATCTTCCTGCAGACAGAACCCTTCACATGATATTTATGGACAAGATAGCATCCTTCATCTAGCCTGCTAACGTGGCTGGGGCTTCTGCTGCTTCCCTCTGCTCGTTTGCCACTGCTATGACAAACCCTCTGCTAAGAGGCAGAAGGGGAGCACAGCCCCAGCTTCCCATGGGAGGAGAAGGAAAAAACTTGTCACTGCATAAAGGATAGAAGGATTGGTCCAAAAGATCACTATCTGACACTCCCAACCAATCTCTGGCTCTGGTAATACAATGGGATTTCTAAAGATGCACATAATGCATAGCTTGGGACATATTCAGCGTCATACTCTGCTGTACATGGCATTTTCAAAATATATTACAAAGTCCTTGGCATTGTTTAGAGCGCAATTCTTCTGGCAGTTTCATTCTTCATTTTATCAAATAGAAATTACAAAGCATGTATACATGTGTGCTTTAGGAGTCACACCCCTTTTAAACCAACTGACTTGCACAGATTAACACATTCATGGAGACACATTTTCTCTATACAGTTAGTACAAGTGGGGTCCCCATGAGCCAACCAGTGTGGTACAAAAACGCAATTGCTAACACAGTCTAAGGTGTGGATTAACAGGAGGGTAAGGCTTCCCTTGTGGATGTCTTCAAGAGACCAACCCCACCAAGCAGAGGTGCGGGAGAAATGCTGTTCCCTCTGCGAGCAGGTGTTCCTGAGCAGGCCTTTCTAGGTGAGGAGAGAAAGGTCAGGTCTCTGTTTTACTGAGGCCCACCTTAGGCCTAGTTTTAGTTTGAACCTGTCTTTTCAAAGCATTTCTAAAGCCACAGATATTTCAGGAAGCCTTTTTTTTCTGATTACTATGGCAGTATGCACAGGCAAAGCACTGAATTTGGATGTATCTATTTAAAAACATCTCTCTTGACCCTGGAATTTGGAGCCCTCTGCACACTGAGAGAAGCCGGTCCTGCGCTTTGAATGCTTGTGTAAGAAAAATTAATTATGAAAATTAACTATTGAAACCCTCAGCATCATCTCTATTCATTCTCCTGGGCTCTGGAATCAGCTCAGGGAGCAAAATGTCTGTAGTGTGGGCAGGGACTGATGGGAGAAGAGGACTGTGCCAAACATAATCCAAAAATGTTATGCATTTCTGTAACCAGATGGTTACCCAGCAGCTCAACACAGAAAGTGAAATCCTTTCTTATTATTGCTCACCACACAGAGACAGATAAAGATAACAGGCCTGGTAGTGCCATGCTGAAAACTCAGTATGAGCTCCTTCCCACATTGCACTTTTATGACTCTTTTCAAGTTCCTCTCTTCCCTTCAAAACAAAAGTGTTCTTAAAGTTTGATGTTTGAGCATCCTATTTGTGTTTCAGTGTATTATTATACATGACCAAGGATTTTAAATGTGCATTTCTCTGACAAGTATGAATTGTGATAGGTTTTAGCATTCACATCTTACAGTCTAGCTTCAAGCTCTTCTCACACTTGATTTGTATCTCGTGTCTTAGTGGATAACAAAAAACCACTTTTATATGAGCTATGAATTTTATGCAGATTATCTTTTATACTGAACCCCATATTCAAAATCAAAATTGCATATAAACAGTACATGCCAAGCAGCCAAATCAATACCCAAATAATAACTGAAATGTGTTATACTTTCAAGAATATAAGATAAATTTATATAAAGAGCATTATGAATCCTTTGAAGCACAACAAAAGGAGCCATGGTTAAAATTTTAACAAGTTAGAATCATTAGCTAAACAAATCCTGACAGCCTAGCTTTGCACTTCCAGTCACACATGCTCAGAACAAAGGCTTGATATGTGAGGCAACTTTAATAGGTCCCTCTGCATATGACTAATTTTTCCTCAAACAGTCATTTTTTATTTCATATTTTACTCTGGATCCTGAAATGTCACATTTTATTAATCTGTGTCACTCATGTGGATTGTTAAAAGAACAGACTAGCACTGGAGGAAGTGCCTCTCATCATTACCATACGTATGTGGGATGACAAAGGAATGTGCTAAAATTTGGAGTAACAATCACTGAAAGTAGAACAAGTAAGAATAGAATAGAACCTGTTTTTCTTTAACCACATTCCAAACTGCACTTGGAGAAATGGCAACAACAAGAATTGGTCCAGAAAAGCCCCAGTTTGCATTTGCTCCCTCAATGAAACAGAACATTGGGGGCAAGTTCAGTGAATCTTGCACCAGCTGTGGCAGAGCTGAGTCCATCTCAAAAAAGAACCAGACATGCTAAAACTGGGCATTTGTTTTTATTCCTTTTAGGTCATGTTCCCTTTTTGGGTGAAAACATTTCCCAGCATTCAGAAAATTAGCCAAAAGCAGAAACAATGCATTTTGTATAAACTGATCTTCCCTCAGACAGTACTGACTGAGGTCACCTCTGGGGCTACAAAACCCATGCAGAATTCAACATAACTGTATCGTACCTTAATGAAAATGCAGCACACATTTGGGACAGCAAGGGGGCTGAGAAAGGTGTTAAGCCTTCTGAAATCTGTCCTAAAAATGCATTTTAATGGCATATCCTTTCTCTTTATAACAAAGAGCAATTGTAAAGAATTTCTTTATAACAAAAATATGGAGTGGAAAGAAGAAGCTGTAGACAAAAAAAAATATAGAAACATGAGGAATTAAATATTCAAAAACTTAATTGAAAGTTGTGTAGAAGATATTATCTTCAATTCCAAAACATTTGCCTGAGGAACAGGCAGTACAAACACAGTTACACAGCCTATCCCAAAGAGGAAATAAAACCAAACAAACTACTGAAATAATTATCACAGCTCAGTTGTTTACCAACCTGCTCCAACCAAACCAAAATATTATCACAACAATAAAATGAGCCCATTGCATTGGCAGAACCACTGGGTGACAGGGGGAGGGTACTTAAGGTTATAGAATATTACTTGACATTTTACATTCATGAGGCATAAATACATTTCTGTTTCTAATTTATAAAACAAATTAGATTATCAGTAATGATCTCAGTTAACTGCCCACATCCATACTGCAGGTTTTCCTGCCTGTGCTTCATAGAATTATCTCCTTCTAAGTCCCAAATTTACTTAGTGAATTGTGAGGACCAGATTAAGTCTGAGGAGCAGTCGGATTGAGTAAAATAGAAATCCTCTTCCTCTCACAGAACACAAAGAAGCAGGTGGACACTGAAAATGCCACTGAGAGCTTTCCTTGGATATGATTTAAATTAGGAGTCCCTCCAACTTTCCAATAGTTTCCTAATGAAGTGCTCTATGAGAATTGTGGTCCTAAATGTAGATGTTTAAAAGCTGAACATTTCAAGACAGTAACTTAGCAGAAAAATGATGTAATTTTATAAAAAATATTTTGCTATATATTGTGACACAGCTACCAGAGAGCATAAATGGCATGTGACCTTAACTCTATTATAGTTGCTTCCCTGATATTAATTTGGGCATCTGTCTGAGAGGAAAATACAACAGATGGATACAGGCAGAGATGGAGATCTACAAAAAAAAAAAAAAA